>OU860795.2:5651592-6234306 GCA_917862395.2 Heliconius sara | reverse complement strand
ACACTAGGTTCCCTCTGCTTACCTGCAGTGTACGGGTATACAGCGTGAAGCTGAGAAATGCGTAGGGGCACAAGCGTGAGACGATAAACGCCACAAGTTGTGGGTTCGATTTCCAATCGAAGAAATTGAATATTTACAATTTTTATTTCCTTATCACTGGTAGCAATACAATACATTATTCGGTGTAAAGTATGAAACGGAGTATCATAAATCATAATCAACACTAGGTTCCCTCTGCCTACTCTGCTATTTGCGGGATACAGCGTGAAGCTGAAAAAAAGGATTAAATAATTTTTCAACAGTTTTGGTATATTTAACAAAAATCATATAATATTCTGAGAAGTTCTATTCATACAAGCGATGTTTAGTAAATATTCCTAGTTCGTTCGTTCGTTCGTTGTGCATCCTCTACAAGCATACTTGCTAACTATATTTACGTAGATCTTGTAAAGTTTGTAACTTTATACATTTAACAGTATTTTCCATTACTTTTAAAAGCATTACTATCACATATATTATATATGCTTGAAAAAATCGATATTATATGAAAAAAATATCTTGTAATAGTATGTTTTAAAATCCATTTCAAAAATCGTAACTAATAAAATTATAATGAACCATAAACAATAGCCGGATATCCGGAACATATTCATCTATAAATATTATCCGGAAACAGCGAACTTTATTTGATTTATTCTTACATTTTACAATTGGGGTCCAAGTAAAAATGTTTTGTAGGGTAAGCCTGGAGAATTTGTAGTTTAAAAAACTCTCTATTTATAATATTATAAGTACATACAAATAAAATTAAATTTGAAAAAAACCATTTGAAGTAACCGTGTTTTCCCAAGTTTATATAACTATATACATAATACGAAAACACAAATACACAATTTTTAAAAAAATGTCAGTCTTTCTCGGTAAAAGCCTATATATATTATAGGCTACATCTGTATAGGTATAATATGGCAGAGCATTTTTTTTGCAAGCAAGACTAAATAAAATCTTAACTGAATATACATAACTGCTGCTATAAATATGATATAACAATTTAAAGTTATGATACAGATATAGTTTTAAAATTTAATTTATCCAGTCTGACTTGATTTAGTTTACAATTCTAAAAATGGGTGGAGGGGTGGGCGGGTATTAGTGAACCAAGTATTATTTTGTTCATTCCACATATTGTGTATTTGTTAGGTTCCCGGTTCCCATTTCGCACCGCGTGCAAAAGATGCGTAAAGATAAAAAATCTTACTACCTTCTAAATCTTTTAAAAATTGTGTAAAGTAAAATCTTATATCGTCATTGTCGTCGTAAGTATCGTCATTTGTATTGATATAAATAAGAAAAAAAGTTCAGTCTCTGTATACAATAAAAAATTCAATAACTTTATAACACATCATATTGTTTGTATGAAATACAAAATATTTTCTATTGATATTAAAGATTAAATAATCGGCCAGCGATCCAAAGGCAGCCCGCGTCCAATTAGGATCTGAATCCCTTAAGACTGGAAATCTCAACGGGTAACTCGGACACTGAAACGTGTTCTTATTTTAAATTGATTTTATTATTTTTCACACATATATATTTTCTCAAATTAGTTATATTAATATGTGACATATAAGTATTTATAAGAGACAGTAGTAGATAGGGAACGCGACTGGTTGTAAGTTCGATTCTCACTTGAGGAAATGAAATATTTATAATCATAATCAGTTCTTATTCGCACACCAGCAGGGTAGCAGAGGAACCTAGTGTTCCACTCCCCACTTTCCGCCGAAGTTCTGAGAGGCATTGTGTGTTGAGTGGCGGAATCCAACGGAATATGTGGGCACAGGCACCACAACTGACCTTATTTATATATATGTTTATTTTTAAATTCTACATCTTCGTACAACAACTGTTAAAACATTTTTATATGGTATGGTTCTATTTTAAACAAATTGCATATATTATGGTATGGACCCAATGCTGCTCTTTGTAATTTCATGCGATCAAATACACCACCCCCTGTAATATGTATCTATTCTAAACAAGCCGCGCTGGCGTCGAGTATATAAAAATATGGCATATATGGAAGTAATAATTTTTTTTCTTGACACTTCATGAATATTTAGGGTAGGTAAGTAGCTTAAGGTAGGTAAAGGACTGATATTTCGAAGTGTTACTATCAATTTTCACTACTTAGGGAGACAACTTTTTCTTAGAAGAAAATGAGTTTTAGAAAATTTCGTTTTTTCGCGTGGTTTAGTAGTGGAACCTAATACTGTCTTTATCTTACCAAAACAAGGAAATAAAATTTTTCGTTCCCCCGAGTGGAGATCGAACTCACAAACAATCGATTATGCATAATTTGGTAACGACTAATTATTTATTAATAAAATATTGTAGTTACTACATTAAAATAATTAATGTATACCAAACATTAACAATTGTAAGGATAAAGTGGTAGAACAGTCGATGTCTGATTCTTTTTAGCTTATTTAGCTTTAATTTATTTCTTATTTATCAAACAATCAATATTAATATCATACAGTTAAAAGCTTATTTGTTTGAGCGCGCTAATCTCAAACATCTTCAGTTCATATCGGCATTTTTTTTTATTTTCAGCTTTACACTGTATCCCGCATATACCAAGGTAAACAGAGGGAAGCTAGTGTTAAGTTAACACTCCGTTCTTACGTTAACACTCCGTTCTTACGTTCTGAAATCTGAACTCAACGTCTCTACAACAGAGCGAAGAAATGAAAATGCTAAATATTTAATTTCCTCGATTTGGTATCGAACCCACAGCCTGTCGGTTACAGTGACACGCTTGTTCCCCATGCGCCACGAATTTTTAAATGCAAATATTTGGGAGAGAATGTAATGTAAAACCTCCACTCCACAGTAAACTATGATCTGACGTTCCTTAGAAATCCTATACATAAAACTTCTTATTTATTCTACGAGCATACAAAATAAAAAAACATTTGAGTAGAAAGGTTCCTTTCGGTTTTACCGCATGTCGTAAAATAGGCGAAACATAGTCTGCGTAAAAGAAGGTAACAAGGATCACATCCTACCAAATTCAAAGTGACAAAATTTCTTTAGGCTACCTGAGTGAGACTCCTATTATTTCACATTTTCATTTTGGCTTTTTCTACTTTGTATTTTTTATATATTTTTTGTACTTATAAATTTCAATGTACTATGGCATATTATTTTTGCATTTTTTTAGAATTTAGCAAGCATGAGACTGTAAACGCAATGGGTTGTGGGTTCGATTACCACTCAAAAAAATTAAATATTTAATATTTCAATTTCTTTGCTTTGATATCGAGGCAAAGTGCAGTGTTTAGTTCCGTCACTCACGGCCGCGTCACTCTGGCGTAAAATGGGGGAACGAAGTATCTATAA
This sequence comes from Heliconius sara, assembly GCA_917862395.2. Classification (NCBI taxonomy): domain Eukaryota; kingdom Metazoa; phylum Arthropoda; class Insecta; order Lepidoptera; family Nymphalidae; genus Heliconius; species Heliconius sara. The sequence continues at coordinate 6,230,901 of OU860795.2, read as the reverse complement.
ACAAATCAAAATATTGATATGAAATGAACTCCCTTGCCTCTTGTTCTACTAGTCGTATAAAAACTAATATTTTACATATTTGAAAAAGATTTTGTTTTGGAAATGAACACGGAATATTTTTATCATATTCTGTATATAAATGTAACACAATAAACTGTAATTTCCTAACAATATAAAAAAAGTATAACGCATATAGTTACATTGTCATAACTAGAGGTTACAAAAAAAACGTCGAGAAATGAACTTTAAGCATGAAAAAAAAACAAATAAACGAATATATATATAAAAAATGAACCAAATTTTTTATAAGCTCCAAAAAAGAAAAACAAAGAGGATCGAAGGTTTACTTCTCCTTACATATTTACATGTGCCACGATTGTCAATTTGGCTTGATATATTTGAAAATCGACGTAAGAGCTCGCGTTCCACCTTTAACGCGGAACAAATCACATTTTCTCCAACATTACCATCGCAGGGTACGCGTTAACTTCAAAGAGATGCTACGAGACCCTCCTCGTTACAAAACTCATTACAAGACGCCAAATAAGAAGTCGTAAAGCAACCTCCCTTGGAGTCTATTACGCTATGCTAAATGATATTTTTGTATTCGTATTTAGGTTCTTTTACGTGGGGAGGTCCGTGTAAACACAATCCGAATTTAATCTGTTATATTCATCTTCACGCTGAATCCAGCATATAGCATTATCTGCCTATAATGCTGTATGCGGGAGAAGCTGGCGTTATGACGCTCTATTCCCCATTTTCCGCCGAATTCTAGAGTCGCAATGAGTGGCGGAGCTCAACGCCGTCTTTGCCTCGTCATTATAAATAAATAAATCAGCTTCACGCTGTATCCCGCACACAGCAGGATAGGCAGAGGGAACCTAGTGTTAATACCCTCCGTTCCCCACTTTCTGCCGAATTCTGGAGGCATTGCGTGTTGAGTAGCAGAACTCAACGCCGCGCTTAGCCTCGACACCAGAGCGAAGAAATGGAAATATAAATTTAAGTAAATATTCATCTCCTCGAGTGGGGATCGAACCCACAACCAGTCGGTTTTACAGTCACACTTCGTGCCACGACTGGCCTCGTCATTAGAGGGAAGAAATAAAAATATTAAATATTTCATTTTCTCGAATGGGGTCCGAACCCACGACGAATCTCGTTTACAACCACACACTTGTGCCTCTGCGCCACGACTGGCGTGAATTTAATTTGCCCTGGTTTATCTCGGAGCCAATGAGGAGAAAACTTTATTTTGTGCGTAAACAATAGTGATCGACTTCTTTTCTCAGACGCTTTCGGTTAGAATGATATTAAAAGGTCAGGATGAGCTGACTAGAATACATTATTAGTAGGGGGTTAGGTGTCGCGGTGAAGGCAAGCTCATATAATATATTACGCTCTAAATCACCGTCTGGACTTAGGTATTTTTGATATGATAGCAATTTGTAGTTAAGTTATGTGTTTATGATTTGTATAAAATATTTGTGTCACTTTTTTAGTTATTTTAATAATCAATCGTATTGTGAATTGTTCATAGCATAAAATGTGCAAATCTGTGAATAACCAACACTCCATGACATAATACACACGTTTTTACTACACCATCGAGGCGACTTTCCAGATGGAGAAAAAGGTGTTTTATTAAACTGATTTAATAGGATCAACCATTTATTATTATCTTATCATTGTTCAATCAAATTATTTTTTTTTATTATGGGAAAATACCAAAAAAAAATACGTTGCGTAAATTTATACTTTTTTTACCATTTATATTAATTATATAACTCTTGGCTACAAACAATAGAAATTGTAAAAATAAAACGCCATTTTTAGGACTCTTCGAAATAAGACAACCGCTATAGCTATGTGATTTCACGTAACGACCGACGATTTTGGGTAGGAAAAATCTTATTAAGAATATATTTTAATAAAATGTTTTTTTCATTATTTTGTTTTTTTCACTAAGAAATCATAAGGAGCTTATTTGCTAATATAATATCCAGTTTCTGAAGCTACTCGAACACTTAAAAATTATTACGTTAGAGATACTTTATAGCTTTCTACAGCTGATAATTTTCATGTACGAAGTGAAATATTAGAATTATAAGAAAATATTTGCGTTCCAAAAATATTTAACTAATGATATTTTAAGTATTAGTTTACTTTATAGAATTTTTTCAGCTTCACGCTATACCCGCACACAGCAGGGTAGGCAGAGGGAACTAGATTTAAGACACTCTTCCCACCTTCTGTCGAATTCTGAAGTCATCGTGTGTTAAGTGGCCGAACTCTAGGCCGCTTTCTCGACACCGAGCGAGGAATGGAAATTAAATTAAAAACATTCATTTCCTGAGGGGGTCGAACCCATAACAATCGATTTCCCGTCACACTTTGTGGCTGCGCCATCAACTGGCCTCACTTTATAATGCATTTTCTTTTATCATGAGAAATTGAAATCTAATTTAAGTAATAATTCATTCCGAGTGGGATCGAAAACTAATAACGTTTATAGTTCAAATGTGCCGCAAAAGGTTGCCCACTTTAATATTTATTTCATTTATTTTATTTTCGTTTTCTATATCTAAAGCTATTAAATAATTCGTAATTAAATCAATAATCAATAAAACGCATTTATTAAGGTGTCAAATTGACGAGTGAAATATGGCTAAGTATGTCTGATATTGGAATTTTTAAGTGTTGTTTCTAGACTACAATGTATATATTGATTAATAACACATCGAGTTGTCACATTACATTGTCTTTTAGCATGTTTTAGTTTGTAGGTGTATAATTAATACTATTTAATTATCAGCCGCGAGACAATTAATTATATTTACTTTTTCGGGAAACATAAAAAGGAGCGGGAGTTGAAGCTCCAACTTTTTGGATCCGGCCTCGGAACTCTAAAACTAAACCTAAGTTTTTACATAAAAGGTGGTGTGGTCAGAGCGCTTGAAGAGTTTCGAGGAGCTGAGTTCAAATTCCCCTACGTTCAAATTTTAATGTTTCTAATAGTTTTCTCTTTTAAGTGTAGGATAATATTTTAAAACTGTTAAAAATAATATAGTTTTTAAATTATCCATTTAAGTTAATATTCTCTAACGTCAAACATTAATAATAGAGTGCCGTGTAATTGACCACGGCATCTACATAAATAAATTGCTACACGGCCTCCATTTATATTCCAGTTAAAATATTTATAAATTACTATTTAACTGTTTTTAAACTATTTTTTATCATACTTGAGCAAAGAACCTACATTTAAGAACCCACTTTCCGCGTCTTATGACACCAAAACAAAAAACATATATTTTTTTAAATATTTCATTTCCCCGATTGGGAATCGAACTCACAACCTGTCACGATTACAGTCACATGCTCGTGTCCCTGCAACACCACTGACCTCTATCTAACATCAATATACAATATAAATAAAAAAACTGCTTTACGTGTTTTCAAAATTTAAATACAACTCTCTTATACCTATCATATATTACAATATCGATACTTTCATGTGATCCTATTTGAACCGTATATTGAATATCGGAAACGTATTTGGGGTTGAAATGAGATCTGCTCCTATTGTTTTGAAGGCACCACTTGATCTCTCGCGTTAGATCTTTGACGGCTAATTTCCTCTTTTTTATGATGGCAAATCGATATGTTTTGAAATCTTGTTTATTTACCCTTATTATATGAATATTTTGTTTTCCTTCAGTTTTAAGCTGTTTGTATAGATGTTTACGTTAGGAAAATCTTGAAATATGAATAAATATTTCTTAGAAAATTCTATAATGTTATTGTGGCGCAATGGGAGTTTTTAGTACATCATTTAATTATCTGGAAAGGTCGAGATTTATATTTCGTTTTGTACAGTAAATAAATCTGAATTAGAAAAATGTGTGCGAATTTAGGCTTCTGTCTAATTGAATGGAACGTTTCAATAGAAATAACCTACAAAGTGTGATATCGTTAACAAAAATATGTATTTGTTTTACTAAAAAATTATAACCTGGAACAATATGAAACTTATCTCATCACCAACTTCTTTCTTCGAAACAAGTATTCGACCGGCTATTAGCTAAATGCCACAATAAATAATGGACGTATGACGTTATTTCGTGTATTGTTTGGGTAAAAGAATAACAGTTATTCGTGTAAAAGACGTTAATCATCGCTGTTCGTGGCGTCCCGGGAGACGGGACTTTCTGCCGCAAAGTGGATTTTTCCTTCATTTCCTCGAGGACATTTTTGTTTCCGACTCTTGAATAAAACTCAAATGTTATCAAGCAACACCATTCTTGTAGAAATAGAATTCTATCAGAATTGGCGCGTATTTCTCGCTATGTTAGGTCTAATAGTGTAAAATATTGACAAACAAACAGACGTTTATAATATTATCTATTAGGGATTATTTGACTGACATTCATATTAAAACTGTTACTAAAGTTTTAGGTAAATTTATGATACACTTAATAAGCGTTACAAAGAAATAGGTTTAATTTTAAGATCTGTAAAAAATAATGGATACAATAAAGTTATAGGATCATTTTGTTCTGAGTCTGTCCATCTCTAAAGACTTGAAGTCTTCGTGGGAGGTTCGAAGATATCAAGCTGAAATTAAAATATTATATTTAGGTCTAAATACTCTTGGAGCACAGAAAAAATCAAGCTCTTAATCAACGTAATTAAATGAGCTTTTATGCATCGTTTTTGGTGCATTTTGTATGAAATTCGCTGAGTAATCTAAATAAATAGAATACTTCCCGTGGACCTATAGTTATGAGTTCTGGCACGAAATTGAGAACTTATAATATACTGGAAAAGTCTAAAAAAGTGAAAAAGTGATATTTTATAGTAAAAAAATATTATAAGACTATATTTGTTGCTCATTTCAAACAAAATTGTAACGCTTGTACTTAAAACCTATAAATTATTATCCGCTGATATATATTATAATGATAAATATTGACGAGAAGTGATCACTTTAATACAAATAAAGGAAACATTCTGAAAATTGAAATTTATATTTAAATCAAATAAATCAGCTTAGCCTCGACACCAGAGCGAAGGAATGGAAACATATATTTAAGTAAATATTTCATCTCCTCGAGTCGGATCGAACCCACAATAGTCGGTTGTACAGTCACACTTCGTGCCACTGCGCCACGACTGGCCTCAAATTTATATTAATATATGAATAATATTACAGATAAAAAAACTATTACAAACTTATATTTGTAATTAGTTTCATGCAAAATCAGGGCATACGCCCGTGGATACTTAAGCTTGTTAACTTTTATAAGACGTGCTTCCATTTGGCCTACAATTTAGTCTCGTTTTTACTGGTAAAATTGTATATAAAAGATATTTATTTTAATTTACACTCTAATAAAATCAAGATATACTTGTATATTTCAAATGAATTGCATTGAATTGAATTTATTTAAAGTAATTGAAATAATATATTATGTTAGGTTTTTATGCTGCAATATTGTAGCACAAGTTCATTTCTAAATGAGAACTTACTAATTTCTGTCTTTGTGGCCAAATTAGTTTGGGCAAAAGTCAAGTGGTTGTATCTTTTATGGGAGGACGCAATATAAATTTGAAACAATGTAACCAAAATGTCAACGCGAAACTTCCCGAATGCCCGACGCAATTAAACAGTTGAAATCAAACCCTGTCGTAAAAGTTAAGTAGAACCTTTTGTACTACTCTAGGTTCAATTTTAAATATTAAATGAATTTAATAATTTATTCAGTAATTTACTTTATTGGTTATATCAACCCTTAAAACTATTTTAATTTTATATTTAAATTTTTAAATGTTTGCAAGTTAATATTTATTGAAATATGTATGGGTTTAATGGTAGATTTTAAATTACAAGTTATTTGTTTTTTTTTTCAACAAATTTATTGATTTTTTAAGCACTTTCGTACTAACTGTTATATTAATATAATTAATAATTTTTAATTTAAATAAATGTTTATCATATAACAAACAATCAATTGAAATATTTCTTAGGCAAAGATCTTTGTTAAAAAATATTTTTTACAATATATTATTTAATTATATTATTATAATATTTTCTTATTATTTAATCTAGAAAAGCGTCCGACTGTAGTGCGATAATCGTGTGTTTGATTCCCAGTAACAATAATAAACTATTTTTATTGGCAAAATGAATTATTTTATCCAATTAAACTTTAAAAACTTTAGTAGATAAGGTGAAGCGTTGAGGTTTTCTACTCAACAGACCGTATTTATATTTATATAATAAGAAGCCGACGTTATATATTGTATATTTTTATGTATCACTTGTAAGGGTGAGAAGATCTATGTAATCTCCATAGAGGATTCTTGAAACATTATAATGTGAAAATATTATTTTTTTTCAAAAATTTACATAATATACATATGTTTAAAAGATAAAACTTTCCCATTTCCATCCAATATATCCAATATTCGTACCAAAAGTAAATTTAATAACAATCGATTATCATATATCAATAGCCATATACAAAAAAACCGTAATGTATTTACTATTGATAACCGGTATCGTTTACGAAAACACATCTAAACTTCCAATTCATTGAAATTCACAATTTAACTAATTTTATGCCGTATGAAATAGGGAACGGAGTGTCTTAACACTTGATTTTCCCTGCCTACCCAGCTGTGCGCGTTACACAGAGTGACACGCTAATAGAAAAAAATAATAAACGGTAGATTGAATACTATGTGCAGCTATATGGTCAAACATAGCAGATTCGCGAATTCATCCAGTCCCAGCGTATCCAGCACACAAACGAGCTTAGAGAAGTAATTTCAAAGTTACAAATTGAAATCTGAATATAGTGATCGCTTACATTGTATCGGTCCAGTTGCGGTACACAGAGCGCTAGCTGAAATCGACCAACGAAAATCCAACCAGCTCAGTATATGAGTGCATAGACTGCCATTTGTCGCCAACATGTTCCCAACATGTTACCAACATGTTACCATCAACGCGATAAATTGGCACCCGCAGATCTACTATCCTATTCAGTAGACATGTTGATGTGTGGAACAAGTTCATGAGGCAATTCCTGCCATTCGTTTTGGTGATATATTTGCTTTTGAATGTGAAAGCGATCCTATTTGTTACTAAACGAGGGTGTTCGGTTTTTTTTAAATGTTTCGGGAATTTTGTTTCTGTATATTAATGTTTTATTGTTGAATGGTTACTATGTGTATGCGTGTGTGTGGCAATACTGATCGTGGGTTCAAATATCACGTAGCAAAACGTTTACAGTACCTGAACCTTGGTTGATCAATTATCGTGCTTTCTATTATTGGATTAACATAAGAAACATTATTTACTATTTTATTAAGTAAAATAACATAATTATTTTCGTTTGTGACTAAGTTCATAAATTTATGTTCTATTAATGAAGTTAAAAATGACATTGGCTTATCGTGGCGTTAAGTATGCTTAAGCCTAGTAAGCTATTCGTGAACCGGAAACATACATATTATAAACAGGTATATAACTTCTAATACGATTAGCACCTTAGATTAAGGATAAATTAAAGCTACGATTGCTAAGGATTAATTTAAGCTACATTTTCCCCTAGCTTGGTCTGATGAGTTATGCGTAACTGAACTGGAAATGGAGCAAGTTGTGCGTCGTCTAAGTACTCGTAGTACTGCACCAGGTCCTGATGGTATACCCGGAAAAGCTTGGGTTTTAGCCCTTCCTGCCATGGGAAGCAGGCTAAGAATACTATTTAACAATTGTCTTCGTTCGGCTACATTCCCTAAGGCCTGGAAAGAGGCGAATTTGGTACTTCTGAAGAAGAAATCTATTAATCAAGGTGCACCCTCTTCATATCGACCTATATGCTTGTTAGATGAGGTTGGCAAACTCTTTGAGCGGATTGTTGCTAATCGAATCAACGAACACCTCTCATGCGATGGTCCTAATATATCGGATAATCAGTTTGGTTTTCGACAGGGGCGCTCAACTATCGAGGCTATTCTGCGTGTCCGCTTTCTTACAACGGCAGCTGCATCCCAAGGTAGAATAACTTTAGCGGTAAGTTTAGATATTGTTAATGCCTTCAATTCTATCCCTTGGGATACGATTAGAGAGTCATTAATATACCATCAGGTGCCTGTGTATCTGCAGGCGATAATTAGGAGTTATTTGCGAGATAGATACATTTTATACACAAATCAACAGGGTTACAGGATTCGTAGAAGGATGTATTGTGGGATCCCGCAAGGATCTGTTCTAGGGCCGCTTTTATGGAACCTTGCTTATGACGCTGTTCTACGTATGGTACTTCCTAGGGATGTTGAAGTTATTTGTTATGCAGATGACACGTTAGTGCTGGCATCTGGGCCTACTTTTGAGGATACTAAAAGGCTTGCAGAAATTGGTGTTGAAATGATCGTCACAAAAATATGTGAATTGGAATTGCGCATAGCGGCGCACAAGACTGAAGCATTATGGTTTCATAAGCTACCGAGAAGTAGACAGCCGCCTGATTCGTATGTTCGTGTAGGTGATCACCAGGTTCACGTTGGTCACCATATGAAATACTTAGGGCTCACATTAGACAGCCGCTGGGGCTTTGAAGAACACTTTGATCGCCTAGTCCCTCGGATAGACAAAGTAGTGGGTGCTCTGCACAGACTACTTCCTAATTTAGGTGGACCGACAGAGGAAGTTCGTTTGCTTTATGCTGGTGTTGTTCGATCAATGATCCTATATGGTGCCCCTGTCTGGTCTCACAGACTGTCTATTCGGCGATGCAGAACTAAAATTTACAGTCTACAGCGCAGAGTGGCTATCAGGATCGTACGCGGTTACCGTACGATATCTTATGAAGCAGCGACTTTACTGGCATGCTTCCCGCCTTTAGATATTCTGGCATCTATGAATGCGAGAATATACAGTGGGATCCGAGAAACGGCTGGATGTTCACCGCTAACCACGTTTGATATAAAACGACGGGAAAATAATGTTGTTTTCCAGACGTGGCGCACACGGCTTTGCGAAGAGCATTATGCTCGCAAGCGAGTCGTTCAAGCAATACTTCCTTCCTTCGAGGCATGGATGAGACGAAAACGTCGAGTTACGTACCGTCTTACACAGATTATCACCGGACACGGTTGCTTCGGTGATTATTTGTTTAAAATTGGACGTCAGACTGCGGCGATTTGCATACACTGCAACAAGGACATTGATTCTGCCCAACACACTCTTGAAACGTGTCCCGCCTGGGACACGGAAAGGCGGGCCCTAGTTCAGAAAGTCGGGTGTAATCTTTCCCTTCCCGCAGTAATAAGACAAATGTTAGCCAGGGAATCAGCGTGGACAGCTGTTGTCACATTTTGTGAGACGGTCATTGAGACGGTCATGTCTCAAAAAGAGGCTGCTGGGCGAGATCGGGAGAGGGCTGATCCATCTCTTCCGAGAAGACAGCGTTGCCGTGGACGTGTGCTTGCCAATCGTCCTGGTCTCCCAAATTAGTTTTTTAGTTTTGACCATTGGTGTGCAGTGTGGGGAATCTGCGCACTGTCTTTCTTATAGAATGATATTTTAAAATATAAGTGAGCTCTGGAGAGGAGCGCGCATCTGAGGAGGGCTACGGACGTGGTTCTACCAATTTCCCGGGTCCTTCCATTGTGTCGAAGTCGGCAACCGCAGGGGTTTTAGTGGGTAAAAATCCTACATAATCTGATCTTCCCCCCAAGATTGGATATCTTTTGAAGATTTCCCCTGCGAAAAAAAAAAAAAAAAAAAAAAAAAAAAAAAAAAAAAAAAAAAAAAAAAAAAAAAAAAAAAAAAAGGATAAATTAAAATGATTACGCGTAAAAAAAATATTTCAACACCTACTTGTAATAAATAGAAATAGATATTTAAACCCATAAATAATATAAACCTATAATCTTGATATAATAATTCTTATTTTATAAGATATTTTATTTTATAAGATATGAAGATTTTACAAAGTTCATAATTTTTTAACGAATGCACCCTTTTTAGCTTCACGCTGTATCTCGCAACTAGTGAGATAGACACAGGGAAATTTTACTTGATATATTAAAAATAAATGAAGATTTATAGATTTCACAATTAGCAAGAGGCTAAACGTGCCGCAGGGGTAAAAGCGTGTGACTGTAAAAGCGACAGGTTGTGGGTTCAATTCCCACTCGAGGAAATAAAATATATATACGTGATACAGCGTGAAGCTGAAATAAAAAAAAAACTACAACGAGCTACCGACAACGTAAAGTATTTACGAGTCTAATTGTTACTGTGACATTTCTGTATTTTTTTTATTCTAAGTGGACTTGATATAGCTCACCACGTGAGGTGAAGCCATACATCATGCATTAACAGAAAGTTCATGACCAGTTACATGTGAATTTTGACAGAACAGCCCCGCCCACTAACAGTTAACGAGCTAACTTGCCATATTAGTTTCTATTTACTTTGTGGTAAACTACCTGATACGGTTTAATGCTTATTTTATTATGGCTTTTAATGATTTATATTGTTTTTCTTTTTAACAAATTCTATTTCTAAGTATTTTATCTATAGAAGATATTGGTTAATATTGTTATCTTAGTTAGTACTTGTTTTATTTGTAGAGTATAATATTATTTAATATATATATTTTATAGGCTCTACATTAGGTAGGTATACGTTGAAAGTAAATCTAAAAGTTGACAAAAAATATTTTGAACAGCTATTAAAAAATGAACTCAAACCCATTTTCCTCTTAAGTTTTAATTATTGCCGCGAATCACTCCCAGTGAAACCCAACAACGGGAACAATTCCAAATCCATTCAATTATTCAAACTTTTAATTAATATTAATAGGAGCTCTCACTTTCAAAAGAAAGAACACTGGGAGCAGATAAAAACTCCTTAGAAATCTGCGTAACTTGCAGCTGTGAACTGCGAAATTAATGTGAATACAATAAAGCGTACGAAAATAGATGAGGAGTCGCGAATAAAAATGATTTTGGTATTATCAGTGGCGGTGTCTCCAGAACAAAGGTCGGTCTGTGTGAGTGCGTCCACAATAAGCGTCGTGACAGTAGATAGGAAATTAAACGAAACTAAAACGAAGTCCTGCACCAGGGGGGTGGAAGTTCGAGGGACGTTCCCGTGCTCCTACTTGAAAAAAGTAAATTAAGAACGAACGCCCCGATTTTGTTTACCTAGCTGTGAGCGACAGGTCGAAAAGGTATTTTTTTTGTGAAAAACATATCATTTCCGTTTTCAGAATCTAAATTTATGAATTGCGTAGTTTAATAACATCATATGTATATAAATTTATGTATCTAAATGTGTTTTTGTATATTTCTTACAAACGTAGTTCCTATCTTACCTTTAGGTAGAGGCTCTTAAAAATTAAAATATTTTATTTGTATATTTCTTACAAACGTAGTTCCTATCTTACCTTTAGGTAGAGGCTCAATAACAATTTTGACTGCGTCCACTGCAACGAGTCCAGAGAAGATCCAAAACAAAGCCATGCCCCGCATGTATTGCGTTACTTCGTCCATCTTTATTTAGCTACGTCGTCGTGTACATTGCAGAACCTGAAAAGAATAATATTTTTTGAAATCATAATGTACATTTACGAACTTTTAATGGTAGATATTAAATAATTTAAATGTATGCAATATTACATTTTACGATTTATAATTGAGAAAATATTTTAGGAAACGGTATTACAATTCCGCCAAACGGGTTTTTTAATTAAATTCTTAATATTAGTCTGATCCTACACTTTGAAATAAACTCTATATAAAATTTTTGGATTTGCATTTATGAATAATAACTGAAAAAGTTTAACTCCGCTAATCCATTCGCTCCCATTCAATATAAGGAATAAAAATTTGGTAAATACAACGTAAAAGTCCTAAACTGAATTTGTCTGTTAGAAAAGTTTTAAGATGAAATGGTTTATTCAGGTCAAAAAATGTTGAAAAGATTTACTTTTTCATTTTCAGATACTCTTTCTTATAAAAGGAAATTAATTTAATTTTTATTTTCTTTACATGATTTACAAATGTGCTTAATTACAATACTACCGGCGTTTTTCCTGACGTCTGTCATCGAAGCTACATCATACAGTGCTTTATTATCGCATCGGAGCAGTTGTTGTTATCGTTGAAAGAGATGCAATCATTATTGATTTTCTTTCACACGTGACGCTTAAACAGTAATAACTGCGCCGAAACCTTTGAGCTAGTCTTTCTCTCCACCAATGTGATGGAGAAATCTGCATTTTAGTCTTTCAAAGAAAAAAGTAGCCCCTATTGGATCACTCGTTTGTCCGACGGTCCGATTTTACGTTACCATTTTATCCTTATTGTCCTGTGCCCCCTTAGCGTTGAGAGCGTTTGAAAAACCTAAGTCCAAGTATGATAATATTAGAATGTGGAATCAACTGGCCTCGTGCATTGAAAGAATGGTTTATTGTTCGTGACTTCGTACTTTTGTATGTTTTCGATTTTTAGTGTCTGAAAGTACGGGCTTCTATCCATAATGAAAGATATCATGAATTTTCAAAGCATGTATTCTCTATATCAGTTGTAGATTTGTTATTAAATGTCATGATTTTGGAACCTTAAACTAAATCATAAAATATAATTGTATTTCAAATATGGTTAATATTAGAAACTTAAATAATTAAACATTTATATATATATTTTTTATTTATATATTTAAAGTATACTTCATATTCATATATAACATCACGGTGTGGTGTAGTGGGGGTTGCAAACATAGGAAAAACATTTCTATAGAATCCGTCATTCAACACGCAATACCTCCAGAATTGGTCCGTTTCCCATTTACCGAAATGGGAAATGGATATCTTAATACTAGGTTCCCTCTGCCCATCCTGCTGCTGGGATACAGCGAGAACCTATTATATTTAAGGCTTATAGAAAATTCTATTTTCTAAAACAACCCTAAAATTTGCTGCTAATCGAAATTAATTAGAAGCAAGAGATTATACTGCAATTTTTTAAAGGCATTATGTACCTGAATTTCGTCGCTCGTCGCCATTTTCAAATCCTATGCAATAATGAGACAGGCTCCCGTCTCTTTGAAGGAAATTTTTAATGAAAATATTATAAAAGATGCCGTCTTTTAAAAACGTAATTGATCCTAGCGAAGCTTCTTTATTTAAATTTCACTATTTGTTGGCTTGCCTTAATGGACGCTACGACTTGAGGCCTAGGTACTACTTTTGTATTTTTTTTGCGACTTTCTATACATTTACTGTCGTACACAAAATAAAAGATTCCTTTGCGTGGTCTTTAACACGTTTTCTCTTAAGTTTGTTGAACCTTCCGTAAATCTAGTTTTATTTATATTTATTCCACACTGGCAGCTAAACTTTCATAGCGCAGACAATATCTTTTCAACTTTGTTGCTGCACTGAGACGTATAATAAATAAACATTGTAGAAGTGCCAATTTAAATCTAAAATTAGATATTTTATCTTTTTACTAGGTCTAACTTTTATATTTATTGAATTTTTTATTAGTTATATTTAAGAACGTTTATATTTCTATTTCTTCGCTCTGGTGTCGAGGCTAAGCGGGACGTTGGGTTCTGCCACTCAACACGCACTGCCTCCAGAATTCGGCAGAAAGTGGAGCACGGAGTGTCTTAACACAAGGATCCCTCTGCCTACCCTGCTGTGTGCGAAATACAGCGTAAAACTGATAGAAGACCGTTAGTATTCTATTAATATGTAAATATGAGTAGAATATATTTAATTGAAATATGTAAAGATCTGTTTTTATACTTACTTCAGCTTTTAAGAAACTAGCTCTAAATGATATTATACGAATACCAATGAAGCATAGTCAGAATTTGTTCAATAAAGATTAGAAATTAGTGTTTATACTAATTTAAATATAATTATTTAAGAGAATATAACTCAAATCTGATTCAACTATTTCGAAGCAGCTATTTAAAAAAATAAAGCCTTTTTAGGATATAAAGTACGCACCATTATCGTAAAAAGAGATCCAAAGTGTTTTCTTTACGTGTTTATATAGATTACAAATCAATATATGTATATACATTCGAGACAAAATTAGGGTTACATGTGCATACTTTTAAATAAAAAGGCAGTAGTCGTTACACTGTATCATGAAAATAAAGTATACGTGAACAAAATTTTATCCGACCATTTTCAGCCACTGATTGCCTAAAAAACGTGATATATTTTACTCAATCATCGAACTTTCAAAACGACAAAAGAATTGTAGTCTATATATTTTTTTTATTCAGTGGTTTCCGTTCTACAATCCAGTTATACTATAAAACATTTGTTAAAATTGAATACAACAAACTTTATAATATTTTGAGTCACTCACAAAGAGAGTAGCTTGTCCACATTTTATTTATATTTATTTGTTCAGTAGCTTCTTCTGTGACTTGGTCAAGATGAGTTTGAACTTCAAAAGTTGCCTTTTGCTGTTAGGATTCACGCAATGGACAACACAAAAACAGTTTTTGTTCGTTATGGTTATCGAAAAAGTTGGGAATGGGACGGAGTATAATAGAGGTTTATAGGGAACAGACGGAACAGCAATCGTAACTTTTAAAAGTTCAAGATTTTCGACAATATTTTGTTATACTATCAGTAGTGCCCTAAATATTGGAGTGAGCATTTTTCAGTTTTATTGATATAATAAGAATGCTTTATTTAGTACAATATCAGCCATTTAATTATTTAGAAAAAAACAGCTTCACGTTGTATCCCGCACATAGAGGTTACATAGTGTTAAGACACTTTCCCCCGAATTTTGGATGTATTACGTGTTGGCGGAACACAACGCTCAGCGTTTTTCCTTGACACCTGACTTATGAAATGGAAATGTAAATTAAAAAAAAAGTTTTATTTCCTCGAATGGGGATCGAACCCCCAAACAGTCGCGTTTTGTCACACTTTGTGCCCCTGTGCCACGACTAGCCATTTCTATTATTTAATTTAACGAAAATCTTTTTGTACTTGCGATGTATTGTATTTTTTTTTAAATTGCGATTTTTTGTCTAGTAATTTTTAGATATAAATTTATGACGAGTGATTTTAATGAATGAATCATGTTATTTTTTTATAGTGGTAACGTTTATATCGCAGAAAAAGATACTCCTGTAAAACAGAATTCTCTACTATATAGATTGCAACGACAAAAAACATTTTGAAATGCAATTTGAAGATAACCATGAAAGATAGAACCGAAACGGCCATGTCTTCTACCATGGCGATAATACCAACCACGCTCCAATTCCTACAAGGTTAAAATATTTTTGTAACATATTAATCTTTAATTAATACCTATAGTTACTTTAATCATTAATGCAGCATTTAGATTATACCAATGTATTAAAAATATATATACATAAAATCAATGAATAATGAAAAGAAATGTGTTACTTAACAAGAAATTACTAACATTTCTTGCAATTATTGTTTATTAATTAAGAAGATTCTATATATTACTCTTACTTCAAAATCAAAATTCTGAAGTTCAGATCTTCACTTCTATTATGTCGTTTTTGGCTTCAAACTTAGTCGTAAATATATAATTTCATGTATTCACTTACAATCGAAATTAAGGAGGTACGTTATCATTAAAAGTTACTGTTGACAGACAACCTTCAGAAGTCTTTCAATCGACTTACAGTTGTTGACGAAAAGGCAAATTAGTTGAATTAATAATTTAGATATTTAGAATAGCTATGTTATTGGTACAACCTGAAAATTAGATATCAAATTAAATATTTACTGAATAACACAGTTTATACAATATTGTGTAATTAATATTCACTTTGAAGTCGTTTAATCTTGCAGGTAATCTGTTTTAGGTGATGATGATTATGGTGTATTCACATGTGACGCTGAGGCCAGTGGCGCAGTAGTATAAGTGTGTGACTGTAAACGTGACTGGTATTGGGTTGGATTCCCACTCGAGGAAATATTATATTAAATAATAAATAAATGAAGCTGATTTTTCTTAATCACACGTAATAAAAAACCCGATTCATTTACATTAAAGAGAAACTATCCAAGCGTGATTTCATTTTCAAATTAATTCCCAAGCACAACTTGGAAAATTAGTGAAATAGCTATTAGTAAGTGTGAAAAAAACTCAAATTACGCCCTCGGCGGGTCATTAACTATAGTTTAAAAGCACCGTGCTCCTGTAACGCGTTACGACTTAACTACCTGAAAATTATTGCTAAAACCCTAATGTAATTTTCTCGTGGACTAAAATAATTAGAGCTTATTATAAATAAGCAAAACATATTAAGCTGAAAGGGATGAAATTTACAGAATATTCATGAAAATAACGACTCGAGTAGCGCTCTTGGAAACAGATATTTACTTATTGCCGTAATAAAAGTAAAAGATAACTGGTGATAGCGACGAGTCCTTGGAATACAATCGAACAGGCCTACAGCGGATAGACGCTACAGACAAAGGAGAATTTTCTATTTATTATCAAAATTATAGACGGCCGGGTATAAGGCGGGGGACAATACTGGCTTGTCTGTTTCTTATTTTAATAGCGAACTCCCGAGAGCCGATATAGCATTTTATGAACGGGATATTGTCTTAGACGTCGTATTGTAGAAACAAATAAGAGATGATCATTGTGACACTTAAAATTTTGCTTTTGATTACGGATTGTTTTTCATATAAATTCTTATTTTTAATTTTATTTCATTTGGAATATTTGTTTTTGAGAAAATTAAAATGTATTTAAAACTTTATTCTTATATTTTCTTTTTGGTAATTAGAAAAATTTCTAATTTCCAAAACAGATGTTAAAATTATTTTGGTCGTAACTTATTTTGATAGACAAGCGATATACTTGAGGCAATTTGTATGTTTTTAATTATTCTTTTCTGTTTCTGGTATATACATTTATTAGTGTTATCGTTATTTTTTTTCTATATTATTAAATCTTACTCCGTTTTTGTTTTGTAGCAATAACCATACATTCTTATATGTAACTTTATAATAGTCAACATCTTATTTAGAATGTATAATTAAAGGAAAATTATTAAATTTAAAATGAATTGATTTATAGTTAAAGAGTATTTAGTTACAAATAGTGCTACTTTTACCTACTATATTTTTTAAGCTTCACACCGTATACATCACATTGTATTTTACGCCGAGAGAACCTGGAAATCTAGTGTTAAACACTCTGTTTTCATTAAATTCTTCTTCTTGCGTTCCTCGCTTTATTACATGCTTACCCTCATTACCAGAGCTAAGAACCAAAAATATTAAATATTTCATTTCCTCGAGTAGGAATAGAACCCACTATCTTACACACTTACAACCAAAAGCTTGTGCCCCGGCTTCACAAAATGGCCTAAAATTTTATTATTAAACAAAAGAAAATCTGTTTTCATAAATGCAAAGAGAGTCACATTTACAAAGGATTCACGTACGTATAGGTGAAAACCAAGTGTTTTCGACATCGCCTGTTGTACAAAGAAACCCACTAAGCTTGGTACCGACGTCAAAGTGACTTTGCTAACATAAAACTATAGTAAGATCTTGTGCTCGTATTGATTATTAAACGAAGCCGAAATAGAATAATTTGACATTATTTATTTTGTTTTTGTATTGTTTTAATATTATTGATTTAGTTGGAAGCATAACTTCAATAATTAACGTGATTATCTATACCTATTAATATAATTAAGTGGAAGAGTTCGTTTGTTTAGACGCTAAGATATCTGGATCTACTGGGCCAATTTACTTTTCTTTTTATTAGATATTATTAGTTCCAAAAAGTTCGTGAACTGTATGTAACTCTTTTAAATAAGTGATAATAAAGATTTTTGTGATAAAAAATAAATTAATATTGTAAGGTGATATTTTATTGATTTTTATTTGACATGTATATTGAAACTTAAATAAAAAAACTGAAAAATATGAAGTTTAAGTTAAATCAAGGAAATTTAATAATATCTTTATTAAATTTTCGGCTTTTATAGCATATAATTAATTCAACGCTCTGTTTACTACCGCGAGTCTGCACGAGTCCCGCGGGGGGCGCCCATGCCGCCGATGACGTCTTCTCATATCCACGTAGGGCACTGTCTCAGAATTACGGAAAAATTTGCAAATGCAGCATAATAAAAATATATAGTATAAGTGGTATGCGGGCGAAACTACGAGTGGGCCGCTAGTTTATTAGAAGTTGATGCTTTTAAAAATTGAATGAATTTAATATTATTATTGAACTAATAGTAGGGCCGTGAGTGTGGGTTCGATCCTTTTGTACTGATATATGATAATGATTTATTTTAGTTTTCCTGCCCTGCCAATCAAGACTGAGCGCTGAGTTCGGTCAAAAATAGAGTCTTTTGACTATAAGGCCTATATAATGTAGTTATATAAAGAAACAATATTCTAAGCCTTATTTTGAGTTTGCTCTGATAAATTGTCGATACAATTATTGTCGATACATGTGAGCGAGTCAGTTTGCCCACAAATTTCTTGGAAAGTATAATTTAATAATTATCTAAAAAAAATATTTATTGGTTTAAATGATCTGATCAAATGATGACACTAAAATCAATCCGTCAAAGAAGTCAGAGAAGTCAGAGTTTTGAAATATGCATTTGAATATATTTGAAATATTGTATTTAAACTCGATTACTATTGTTATAATTGTTAAATTTTAACTTTTCTAACAGTTATGCAGACTGTTGTAACTAATATGTGGAAGTAAGCAACAATATTATTCCTATTCAGTGAATATGGTGTGATAGTACACATACAGTTGATAAAAATATTAATAAAAGCTATTCTATATAGTAATTCTAATAAACAAACATAAAATATCATATAAAATAAATAAATAAAAATAATACCAGCTTCACGCTGTATCCCGCACACAGGGTAAGCAGAGGGAACCTAGTGTTGAGACACTCCGTTCCTCACTTTCTGCCGAGTTCTAGAGACATTGCGTGTTGAGTGGCGGCAATCAATGCCGCTTTTGCCTTGACACCAGATAGTAGAAATTAAAATATAAATATAAATAAATATTTCATTTCCTCGAATGAGGATCGAATCCACAACCAGTCGATTTTACAGTCACACTTTGTGCCCCTGCGCCACGACTCGCCTCAAAAAGGCTTCTGTGGCTGTAAATTATTTTAAGAAATCACATATATACAAGTGTTTTGCAAGATATTTTTACATAGAGACTACTGTACTCTTCATGCATGATGATTGTCAATATAAAAGAAGAACACACGCTGTATCCTGCACACAGAAGAGTAGTCTTCTGTGTGCAGGATACAGCGTGAAGCTAATTTTATCTTTACCATATACAGAATATACCGTAAATACAATTTATTTGTAATCTGCCACAAATTCAAACAAAAACAAAGATGAACAAATGCATCCAAATGGTTTTGTTTATTGTTTAAGTAGTAAAGGGGAATCAGTTCTGTCATACAATTATCCAACCTTTCTTAGTATAGTAGAAAAAAAAAGGTAAGAATGTTTCTTTCTTTTTATAAAATAAGTAATTGTATTTAAAAACAAGAAAGTTTCTTTTTAACTATGTTTTTAACTAGTTAGATTTTATAGTGTTTAACTATGCTTAGAAATAAATTGCAGAACTTAATAGTTTATGTAGTTATATAAAATAAATTGTTTATATTAAGAAAAACAAACACAATAAAAACATAATTTTTATGGCATCAGTACATTTAATTTAGCGAACTGTCTCGTCAGGTGCGAATATTTCTGGGATGCTGAGTAGCGAAAGTGACGCAAAGTGCTCACCGACAACCCGCAGCTATTGTTATCTTTGATTCAGCCTGTGCATTCCACATTAATCCACCTCCTGCCTAGATTAACCCCGCATTCTGTACAGACAGATATACTAGTAAATGCTTGTATATGAATGTTGACGTGTCGGTCTTAATATATGTATGAATGTTTAATATATTATGTAAAATTTTGTTTTACGTCGCTCAATTTCATTTGTTTAGATTGAATTTCTAATATTTATATTTATATATTTTTTTTAGACCAGCCGTGGCGCAGAGGCATAAAGTGTGACTGGTTGTGGGTTCGATTCCCACTCGAGGAGATGTATAATATTTCCTTAAATTTCTATTTCCATTTTTTCCCTCTAGTGTCGAGGGCTAAACGCGGCGTTGAGTTCTGCCATTCAATAAGCAGTGCTTCCAGAATTCGGCAGAAAGTGAGGACTGGAATGTCTTAACACTAGGTTCCCTTTGCCCGCCTAGGATACAGCGTGAAGCTGATTTAATTTAATTTAATTTAATTTATATATTTTTGACTATTTCTATAAGTAAGCATGTTACATGGTAAGTTAATGCAGTAAGTAAGAGAGCGTATCTCAAAATCCAACGCAAGGGTAGGATGTTTGTTTGATAAATTGAAAGCTTCAGTGTGTATTTGATTTATAAAATAATCATTGCTTACTTCGAAACTAAACTTTTATTTTCTTAATTTTATTATATGGTACAGTGAGGCCCTTGAGGTGAAAATATCTACAGATATTTAAATATGAATATTCCTTTTATTTTGATTTGAATCTACATCCATAGCGTAGAGTCCGAACCATCAATTATGTAAAACAATTCAACAGAAAGCAAAGTGAAAAAAAAAGTATATAAAATTTGTATTTGTATCTGTATAAAATAAATATTCAAAAACACAAAGAAGAAAGCCACAATATTATAAAATGACAAGAATGTAATCACATAAGATCGTTATAATGAATTTATAACGTACACCTTCCGTGATTTTCATTTTAACCTGTCATTCATATTAACTTAGAAATGTAAATATGCACGCAATTTTCATCCATTCCTTTCGTAATGACTTTTACTGGCACGACGCAAAGCCCTCATTTTACACTTTGACGCGTTCACTTACGCCTGTTCCTGTAGCGTTGACATTTTCCAAATCAACCTTAAACATCTGTCTTCTTACTCTACAATAGAGTCTAATCTTAAATGACTGCGGTTCTAAAGATGACTCTTCTCTTTATTGGGCCTTCGAGTAGCAACAAGGTGTTTGAAAGTGATGCAAACGATCTTGTGTTCTTGTTTGAAAAAGAAAAATTGTTTGTGCAATGTAGAGTTCAAGCTAGTTGAATGAATAAGCTCAAATAGAAGATAATTTGAAAAAGACACCATTTTTTTTAATTTTTTATTGTAAGGACATGTGCTGATATACTGTCTCATATATTTATATATATATATATATATATATATATATATATATATATATATATATATATATATATATATATATATATATATATATATATATATATATATATATATATATATATATATATATATATATATATATATATATATATATATATATATATATATAAGACAGTAAAAATATTTTGTCTGTACATTTAGTAATTTTTACTGAAATGGATAGAAGGGCACTTAAAAAGAATAATAGAAAGTAAAAATATTTTTTTCGAATTTCTTGTCTGCCTGTCTGTCGAGATGTATGGTCACATTTTTCTCTGAAAGTACTGATTTACTTGAAAATTTCACCAATTGCTTTATTTTAACTCATCTTGGTTCATCATCTTTGGTTCATCCAAATCGGTTCATAAAAAAAAGTCTCATTCATCATTTGAATGAACTCAAGGCATTAGTTTGCCTGGGAATATTATATAGCAATCGCGCTGGTAAGATTCTTGGCCAAAGAATGACATTCTAAATGTCTTGGTTATATCACTGTTGATAAAAATATATATTTTTGAAGCACTATTATACAATAAAGTAAACAAAATTGAATTGTTAATGGACATTACCTTCATAAATCATAACAGTTAAGTTTAAGTCGTAATTAATTCAACTCAGAGATAAAGAACGATTTGCTCTTTAATGAAATATCAAGTACATACATAGATTTTTTGATTCGTTCGTTCGTTTGAAATAAATCTATATAAAAATGCCTAAAACGTCCTATCTACGTGTACACTGTATAACTACATCTTTTTAAATAATTCACTGACATCAGCACATTTAATAGAGTTTTAAAATTATGATGAGACATAACTTAGATAAAAAGAACGTAATGTTACAAAAATATATACGTATAATAAATAATTAGCTTTATGTGTATTTTATATTTCGTCGTATTTCTGGTCTGGTCGTATTTTTTCATTCAAAATAATCAAAAATTCTACATAGAAACTAATATCTAAATAGAAATTACGATAATGTAGTAAAAAATAACATTAGAAGTCATTATAGTTGTCAATTAATTCTGTTTATTACATCAATAATCATGTAGTAGCGGGCGAAGCCGCGAGTGGGCTGCTAGTATCTAATAAATGTGTTCATGAATTTAAATTCTATATATGGGAAACGTAAGTTTAACCGTTTAAATCAATATTATACGTATCACTTATTTAGTGAGTAGGGTTTGAACGGACAACCGTTATGACCATCATTATCACTGACAACACGACAGTCAAAACCTAATACACAGCATATGACATTAATTGTAGTGTCCCTTCACAATTAAATTACGTAAACACGCGATTACACGGTAGCGTGCTTCGAAAGCATTTAACTTTGCTAGAACTGATATTTCCTTCGGCCTGACAAATTGTGGAATAGTATTTAATATTCGTTTTGACGGTCCAATATAGTATGTAGACGTTTGTCCGATTAGTCATACGTTCAACCATCAATTCGTTCCAGGTCTGAATGTTGAAATAATAATGAAGCTAGTCAGAAATATCTAGATGACCATAACTTTACGTGCAGCCGTCGCACGCCGGACATTCTCCGTCCAAGTATGAAATATAGAGACACCCGCTATGTGACCTGAACGATAGACTGCCGCCATATTATTAGAAAATTCTGAAACTAACCAAGAATTTAAATTATGAATAATTCTAGGGTAAGTTAAAATTTTACGCCGTTGCTAATGTTGATAGCCAATAAATATAATTTTACTTTCATATTATATGACAATCGTATTACTTTATTAAAACAATAATATAATAAAATTACTACCTATATAATTAATTTAAAAAAACGTGCTATATATATATATATATATATATATATATATATATAAATAGGTTCATAGTTCTTGTCACAGGTTATTAATAAAATAATATAAGATTTGAAGAAATTAGCTTTAACACGTTCTACCGTACAAACAGAGGGAACCGCGTGTTAATAGACTCAATTTTCCACGCACTGCTTTCCGTGGCAGAGTGACAGATATTTTTTTTCTCTTTATTTTCTTTTAGAACATTTTTAATGGAAATAAATTTAATAATTAAGAATTCGGCAGAAAGTAGGAAGCAGAGTGTCTTAACACCAGGCTCTCTGCCCTGAAGCTGGAAAATACATATATTTAAGTATTTTTCCTTTATTGGTCGTCAATTTTAAGAACCCTAATAATCTGTAGCAAAAACTGGAATAGAAAACGCAATTATTGTGTTTTCCAATGATTAAGTACACAGTAATAAATAGTTTAATAACAAATACAACGTGATAGATTTAGATGTAAACTTCGGTTTCAAATTAAAACTTTTATTGGAGATTATTTTCTTTCAAATATTTTTGAGACCAGAGGCACAAGTGTGTGACTGTAAATTCGATATGTCGTGGGTTCGATTCCCACTCCAGGATTAAATATTTTATATTTTTTTTCTTTGCTCGATGCAAAACGCGGGGTAGAATTTCGTCAATCAACACGCCTCAAAACAAAGAATTTGGTGAAAAGTGGTTAGCGAAGTGTCTTAACACTAGGTAAGAACCTAGTCCTAATCTACCACATAAAAGACACGGCGTGAAGCAGAAATAAGAAAGAAAAAAAAAGACTCTTGATGTCACGTTAATAATACGTATATAGAGAGTAGAATAATATAAACATGAAAATGCAAACAAAAAACTTAGGATTTCTTTAATACAAAAAGAGTTAAGTAAACAAGCCTGTTACGGAATACTCGTTTTCTTATAAAACCAAATCCATTTTTCCCACAAAAATGATTTCGCTTAAAGCTCATTGCTTGAGAGAATATTTGCTGCGTTCAGAAATCTGATGAGATACACCGGCGTGTGCGTGTAGTGTGAAATAAGGGTGGCGAAAAAGTGCCTAGACCACGGTATCCATACATCATTATCATATTATATTTCGTTTTGTATGTTGTGTAAAAAAATTTGTAATATTTCTACTATTAGTTAGTTGAAACTCTGTAATTTATAGGGTAATCGTAATTAAAATCGGCTTCACGCTGTATCCCGCACGCATTCATGTTGAATGGCGGAACTCAGCGCCGCGCTTTGCTTCGACCCCAGAGCGAATAAATGATATATAAATGTAAATAAATATTTCACTTCTTTTCACAATGTGGGGATCGAATCCTAAAGAAGATCGATTCGATCGATCGATGTTACAGTCACAGTTGGTCCCCTCAGCACGACTGATCACATAATTATGAAAATAATAAATATTGCAATTAACAAAACAAGTACCTACTAAATCCCCACAAATAACAGTCCGCTCATCTGAATGCCTAAAGTGTTGTTATTCCAATAATTTCCGTCCGTGTCTATAGAAAATGAAACATCATAAAATCCATGGTATTCCGTAATGGCCGCCCGCGCGTCAATGTATTGAATATCAAAGATGATTAATGACATTACTGGAATTTTTGGGTATAGGACTGTAGGTACTTGTGTTTTGGAATCTAGAATAATGATTTAATACTCATAATTTATACGCTGTGTTTAAGCAAAGCTTGGTCTAATTTTTGTTAATTGATTATTTTTTGTATTACTTTCATAATTTTTATTAGCTCTAAGGCCTTAACTATCTAGTAATGAACCTGATAAGTAAAAAATCATTCATTTTAGATTCACGCTGTATCCAGCATACAACATGGTAAGCACAGGGAATCTAGTGCTAAGACACTCCGTTTATTACGCCGAATTTTGAAGGCATAGCGTGTTGAGTGGCGGAACTGAACGCCCCGTTTTGCCTCGACACCAGAGCGAAGAAATGAAAATATAAAATATTTAATTTCCTCAAGTGGGAATGGAACCTACAACCTTGCGTCACGATAGGCCTCAAAGATATGTATCTTAATAGAAAATAATAATTACAATGTAACAAGTTAAATTCATTTCTATTATGAGCAGCAGAGTGCATTTACGGACATCAATGCTATTATACTAATGGGTTCAGACGCATTTAGTCTTCATCCATTCTTCGGGCCTCTAGGGTTTATCATATGGCGTTTTTCAGACCACTGTCTAATGAATTAGTGCTCATAATAAGGGAATACCGTTACATGATATGTTTTTTTCAATTTTTTAACGAAAAAAATAGTCTTACTATAGGATTTAAAAAAAAATCAGCTTCACGCTGTTGCGGAGTAGGCAAAGGAAACTTAGTGTTAATATACTCTATTCCGAACTGTTCCCCGAATTTTTTGAGGCACTTGAGTCGCACAACTCAACGCCGCATTTTGCTTTGGTACCAGAGCGAGCAAAATTAAAATATTAATAAATTATAATTCATTCCAAAGAGTGGGAATCGATCCTGCTGCATTTATAGTCACACACTTAAGCCACTGCGCCACGACTAGTCTTATTTGGTTTAATTATAATGAGTAATAAATAGAGGCCAGGGGCACAAGAATGTGACTGTAACGCGACGATTGTGGGTTCGATTCCCACACGGGGAAATGAAATATTTGTTTTAAATTTATATTTTCATTTCTTCACTCTGGTTACCAGGTAAAGAGCGGCGTAGAGTTTCGCCACTCAACACGCAACGACTCCAAAATTTGGCGGAAAGTGAGGGAAAGGAGTGTCTTAACACTAGGATCCCTCTGCCTACCCCGCTGTGTGCGGGATACAGGGTGAAGCTGATTTAATTAAAATTTTATTTTTTAGTAATAAATTATGTCAGAGGTTGACGTATTTAAAACTTAATTTGCTAATGTCACTTACTTACTAATCAAGATTTAAAACATTATATGAATAAGTTTAATGTCAAAAAGATTTTTTTTTAAAATTATAAACGTATAATTAATGTTTCGCGTGTTCGCCTCGCAGGCTATCATGATTCATTTTTGCACTTGCATAATTTGTAAAAATTTGATTTACTTTGAAATTTATTTTTTGAAATTTTACAGATTAATATCGTCGTCAAGGCTAAGGAGAAGGTAAGAAATGTGGCCGAAATACCATTTTTAATTCTGCTCTTCAATTGAAATTGGTTTGAATTAAATATTACAGAAAAAAAAAATTGATGCAATTGGAAAGATTATCAATGCATGCCCGAGGTTTGTGGATTCAATTTCACTTGACAAATGTTGTCAACCTTCTAATATATATTTTTTTTTTTTTCAAAATTAGAAAGTTATTATAATAAAAGAAGTATATGTGATTATTAATGGCGGTACGTTATTTATTTCCTCAATTTGAAAAAATATTCAAGAATATAAATAGTGTCTTAGGTAGAAAAGAATTGCCACGGACAAGGGGCCTTACTCTTGACGACAATATTCAATGATCAATCGTCAATAAATGTCATTTCGTACTCTTGAAAGCAATCAATTGCTAAGTCCACTACCGCCCGCTAGTTGACGCTTGCGTTAACTAAAAATTGTTGTAAAATTCGTTAGAATTGTGATATTTGGTACTCTTGACGCGTTTTTGACAGCTAAAATGACAGCAAAACTAGAAGCGGAATTAGGAATTTAGTCAATAGCTAAAGTGTATCTTTTTAGGAATTGATTTGTTCTTTTTCTCGTGAAAACAGCAAAAAAATGGCACGTTTAGTGCTTATGTACTGTGTTTTGAGGAAAACATATAAATTAGACCTTAAAAGCAAAGAAACATGCGTTGATTCGCGAATTTTAAAGAAAACTGAAAACTACTGACTGTCGTAATGAAAAATTCTGTTATAGAGGTGATACGAAGAAATGAGTGAAATTCGTCACATAAAGCCCAAAAATTTAAAACAAAATTAATGACTGTAACTTACATATACTAGGTAAGTTAAGTATTAATCTAAGGAAATACATATGTAATAGTAACGGCTGATTAAAGTGCTAAACAAAATCACTGAGTGTTTATTTTTCAAATGTATTTAAATATATTAAAAGTTGACTTTTGAAGAAGTTTTAATTGGAATGAGCATTTGCTTTGTAAAAATACATATTAAATAACTACTAATATATGATTCAGTAGCAATATACCAATATAGTAGTTGGTACTTAAATATTTTATAAACTACAATAGCAAGAATAGTAATTATACTATCATTTTATAGGCGACCATATTTTGGCCCAAAAGTGGATAAGTTTGATAGTTGAGATGACCTCTAGATGTAGATGCTTACACGAACTTTACAAGAATATTTCGCCAAAATTCACATTTCTGCTCAACCTAAATAAACAAAAATGTTCACAAATGGAAACACAGGGTGCAGCATTGTAAATAAATAACACATATTGCAAGTGACAATATATGTGTTAAAGTATTATCTAGAAATGAGTTGGAAGACTTGGAGGTAGAAGAAGTAGAAGTCTCCAAATATTACAGCTGACTGAAAGGTAGTAAAAACATATAATAGCTACAAAATTAAGGAAAGAAACAGAAAATAGGTGCACAAGTTATATAAATCTTTTTATAAATAAATTTGTATATTTTTATTTTAATATTAAGGTATTGTCTAACAATGTTTGTTATACAATAAAAATTACTTTTAAAGTTGAAAATAGTTGAGCAATACAGTAAGACATTGAATTTTCTTATAAACTTGTATAAAATATTATTAATATTTAATTGATTGATTCAATTACCGAGTAAATATGTACTTATGTGTAACAAAATTATATTCTACAGTACTATATTGTTTAATTTAATGAAACAAATTAAATAATAATGAAATAAACTATATTAGCTTTCCAAATAAATCATTTTGAATTTATCAAAACTTTACAAAAATGCTTAAAAGTATGAGTGATTGGTCAGAGTTTAATAGATTTCCTGAATGTCATAAATTTTTTTAAGTATCAAGTATTTGTATATATGTCTATAATTGTATCTCTATATAAATGTATATATAATATCTATGTATGTATTTATGTATGAATAATGTATGTATATATAAATGTTTGATATAATAAATAACAAAAATATCTTTATACTTTAAATAAGTACAAATTTGGTTGAATGTATTAGCTTTGTGCAATACAGTGTTTTTAGAAAATTTGTAATTAGATATATGAACCTCATGCTAAAGAGTAATGTTTCAGATGTATCAATATGTAAATTATCTTATTTAACTTATTTTAAAAAGAATGATTTAATTGTTTAGAGATAGTTTTGTGTTGCACTTGTATTTTTAATATTACCAATAAAGATGTATATTTTAATTATTGTTTAATTACATAATTGGCATTTAAAACAAAATAATATATATATATATATAACAAGAACAAAATAAAAGCAAACCATTACACTATATGTTATTTTTAGTTTTTTTTTATAGGTAAAGAAAAAAGTTTGTCTTTTGGTCTTTCTTATAAATTAAAAATTAACCAACTTTTACAATTTATATATATATTCTTTATTGCACCAAATTCATACATAATAGAAGAAAAAACATACAATTCGAAATTTCATTCGCAACGGTGGACTTATCTCTAGAAGAGATCTCTTCCAGCCAACCCGTGGAAGTGGATAAGTGCAAAGTAGCGGGAAAGACAAGAAGACAGTGCTTTTAAATTGAGAAATTAAAAAAAAAAAAAAATAGCAATAATAAACATAAAAATAATAATAATTACAAACACGGTATATATAAATATAAATATAGCTAAACAAAATAAATAATACAATATAACAAATATATATAAATATATATATCCTATATAATATAATAAATACATATTCTATATAATATAAATATATATGTATAAGAAATACTTTTAAAATAAGTATATATATAAGAACAAAAGAAATAAGGTTTAACTATAAGATGAAGTAAAAATATAAAAGTGAACCACTATATTGATAAAGATTAGGTGTCTAACGTTGCAAGAAGATGTTGTTTTAAATGGGATTTGAAGGAATTTATGGAAGGGCTTTTCTGGATAGTTTTAGGGAGTTGATTCCAGAGGGATGCGGCGTATACAGAGAAGGATTTCTGAAAGAATTTGGTGTTGCTCTTCGGTACGTTAAGTGTCGGTATGACACCAGACCTCCTTGAGCGTGTAGGGATAGGTAGAATGTTAAAGCGGGAACGAAGATAACAAGGAAAATTCTGGTAGTTAAGGATCTTAAAAAGGAGTGAAAGGATGTGCATATCTCGGCGAAGTCGGATTGGGAGCCAATTAAGCTGAGCACGAAATTGAGAGACGTGGTCATATTTACGCAAACCGTAAACGAAGCGTATGACGAGATTTTGGAGTCGCTCTAATTTATTAAGAAGCTCCTCGGTCACATCCAAATAACAGACATCGGCGTAGTCAAGAATAGGTAAAAGAAGGGATTGTGCAAGCATAATTTTGGTTTTATGAGGTAGGTAGTATTGGAGACGCTTAAGAGAACGGAAAGAGAAATGCATGCGTCTGCTGATATTATTAACGTGCGGTACCCAGGACATGTTACTGTCAAATATTAGGCCCAAATTTTTTACTTTGTCACAGTATTCGATTTCTACTCCTGAGTACAGGATCTTCGGCGTTGAATTCCAATTAATTTTATGTCTAAGTTTGCCGCTTCCAATGATAATAGATTGTGACTTACCTGGGTTTACTAACAGTCCGACAGACTCGGCCCAAGTTAAAATAGCAGCGAGATCATTATTTAAAGCCACGATAGTCTCAGGTAAATCGCTAAAATTGCAGTGCCGGTATAATTGCAAATCATCCGCATACAGATGGTAGGGAGAAGAAATTACTTTAGATATATTATTTATAAAAACAGAAAATAGAAGTGGAGAAAGAACACCGCCTTGAGGAACGCCAGAAGTGATATCTAACCACGTCGATGTGACATCATTAGATTTTACACATTGCTGACGACCTAAAAGGTAGGAGCGAAACCAGCATAAGGCTGCGGGAGAGATGTTGACTGCACGAAGAGAGCCCAGAAGTATATCAAAATCAACACAGCTAAATGCGCTGCTAAAATCAAGCAGTACCATTACAGTGAGCTTGGTGTTATCCATAGCACACCGAATGTCCTCCGTGATATTCAGCAACGCACTAACCGTGCTGTGAAAGGGTCGGAAACCAGATTGGTAAGGACACAGAAGATTGTTAGAGGAGAGGAAAGAATACAGTTGATTATTTACTAAGGATTCCAGTACTTTGGATAGGATTGGAAGGATAGAAATAGGACGATAATCGGTGACGCTAGAGGGACTGGAGGTTTTTGGTAAAGGAATGACATAAGCGTACTTCCATTGTGTGGGGAAAACATTACAAGTCAGTGAGAAATTAATAATGTGGGTGACCACTGGTGCAATGTATTCCAACACAGGAAGGATCATGTCAAGGCTGATACAGTCATTACCAAAGGCTTTAGTGGATATTGATTTGATACAATTCCTGACTTCAACTTCAGTTACAGTTAGAAAAGAGAAAGAGATAGAGTCGGGTAGGACAGTAGAAGATAAAGATGACAATGTTTCAGATTTGGTTGAAGGGCTCAATTTTAATATAGGTGTAGTAAAAAATAAATTTAAATCATGAAGATCCAATGATACAGAGTGAGTATGCTTGGAGTTGCCTACACCAAACGACTCTAAGAATCTCCAAACTTGTGCTTGACTGAGATTCTGAATAGAGGTGTGAATATATCGGCGTTTAGCATCCCTACACATTCTGTTGCAAATGTTTCGCAATTTTTTGTATGCAGCAAGGTTTTGTTGACTAGGATATTTTTTATTTCTAGATTTAGCTCTATCACGTTTACACATCGTTCTTTTAATAACTGGTGTTAGCCAGGGAGCAGGTGCATGCTTCATACGAACTGGTCTCACCGGGGCATGTTTGTCGTAAATGCGAATCAGTTCAGTGGTTAAAGAGTCTACCATACTATCAATATTTGTTGATGACATTATGGGTGACCAGTCGATGTTCCTCACATCCTCCCTTAAGCGTTCCAGATCCATATGCTTAAAATTGCGTTGGAAAAGTATTTTGCCTCTAACCTTGGGAGGGCGTAATTTATACGAAAGAAAAATTAAGTCATGAAAAGAGAAAGGAGATGTCATTTGACCATGAGAAACAACGAGATTAGGGTTAGAGACGGAGATGAGGTCAATAAGAGAGGGTCTACAGTTAGGAAAGTAATGGGTGGGACACGACATCGGAAGAATATGTAAATTGTAGGACTCATATAATGCTTTTAATAAATTCGATCTTGTATCATTTTTTAATAGACAAGTGTTTTAAATCGCCCGTACAGATAACATGCTCGTATTGAGGTGAAATATATTCCAGAACACCTTCCAAAGTACTAAAATAGTTAATTTTATCATTTGGGGAGTATAAAGTCCCCAAAAGAATTTTTGTACGGCTTAACGTTATTTCCTACAAAAGATATTCTAGAGTTCCTATCGACTGATTAGTGGGAGCAGGCAATAATACGAGCAGTAATGTTGTTGCGAAGGTAGATACCGACTCCACCGCCCACCTTGCAAAGTACGGTCATTGCGAAGTAACTGATAACCTGGGATACCGTAACTAACAGAGGAAAGGGAAGTTTAACCAGGTCTCAGATATACATATACAGTCCGCCTATGCCGGAGCTAAAGGATGCGAGAAGATCTGCGTAATGAGCAGGAATGCTCTGAGCGTTGATATGCACCAAGGAAAAAGTTTTAGATGGGTTGATGAAAGTCTTAGACAATTTATCTACAAGTGGTTCGAAATCAGAGAGTGAAGAGTGATTACTTTCAGCGCTGTCAAAATCACTATTTGAGCAAGAAAAGTATTCATCATCAATGAACATACTTTATTAACGTTATATATGTAAATACGAATAAATAAATATATTATATAATATAAAATAGTAGTATATATGATACAAATATAAATTTTATAAATATAATAATAGATAAATAAATAAATAAAATAAAATAAATTAATTAATTAAAAAAAAAAAAGACAAAAAAAAATCACAATTAAATTATATCCACGTGCACAAGTTGATTGAAAAAACAAATTAACACTAAAAAAAAAAAAAAAAAGTTACATAAATTTATCTATAGTTACATAAAGTTACATTAATTTTAAAGGATAAAACAAAACGGAACGTAGCACCCAAAGACCAATAGCCAAAAATGAACTAAAATTTACAAATTTACAAATTACAAATATTGTGTATAGTCTGTGTGACAGAATGACATTTGACAAGTAAGACAAGATAATCATACTGTCATTAGCTAGATGTCAATTTTCGAAAGCAAAATTTTAAGTGCTACGTGTATAATTTTAATAATTTAAAATAAAAATAGGACATGAATGTACCCTACTAAAGTCAAAAATATATATACGTAGCAAACTATGTTATCACACCAACAATTCAATATAAACTGAGGAAATACGATGGTATAAGCAAATAACTTCGAAAACAATTTAATTGTTGTCAGCTGATTTCATAACAGAACATCGATGTATTAACTGTTTTAGTTCAGATAGAGAAGAAATCTTACTTTTGAGTTTATTGGCATTAATATAATAATCATGCCATCAGCTGACCAACATTTATGAATTCCAAAATGCTTACGAGCCGCTATAAATACTCTTGACGTGATTTTGTTAAAAATTCGGTAATTGTAATTTTAGAACCCTTCAATGATGTTTTAGCCTTCCACACGTTGGAGCGGACCTGCAAACTAGTGAATCTAACGAGGATGGGTCGAGAAGAGTCCTTTTTTGCGCCCAGTCTGTGACAGGATTCAATAGCTGCAGACCTTACATCAGACATCTTCATTTGGCTAGATAACACATCCATTTTTTATGCATCACATTCTCATCCTTATCCTCCTTATACCATGTAAAAGAAGAACTTTCTTCTGGATTGTGTCTCCAGGCGGTCCATACCAAGCACAATAAGTTCCACCTGTGATTTTAGTAAACCCAGTGTCTCCAAACAAAAGCCTTGAAAGTGTAAAATTCTGTGGATAAGGCCTTTGTAGTGTAGTGGCGGCTGCGGGACCCGGTGAGACAAGTTTTTCTCTAACTCGCCCATTCGTGTAGAAAAATAAGAGGAGAGTTCCTCCATACTTTGAGAAGCTGGTCTCTGGTGTCTCCATTGTTATTATTTAGTGCAGAAAGTGTGTGAGAAAGTTTAGTAATATTCAACTTAGCACAGGTATCAACTATTAACACATATGTACACTTATTATTATTTTAATAAAAAAAAAAAAAAAAATAGCAATAATAAACATAAAATAATAATAATTACAAACACGGTATATATAAATATAAATATAGCTAAACAAAATAAATAATACAATATAACAAATATATATAAAATATATATATCCTATATAATATAATAAATACATATTCTATATAATATAAATATATATGTATAAGAAATACTTTTAAAATAAGTATATATAAAGAACAAAAAAAATAAGGTTTAACTATAAGATGAAGTAATAACAGTAAACCACTATATCGATAAAGATTAGGTGCCTAACGTTGCAAGAAGATGTTGTTTTAAATGGGATTTGAAGGAATTTATGGAAGGGCTTTCTGGATAGTTTTAGGGAGTTGATTCCAGAGGGATGCGGCGTATACAGAGAAGGATTTCTGAAAGAATTTGGTTGTTGCTCTTCGGTACGTTAAGTGGTCGTATGACACCAGACCTCCTTGAGAGTTGTAGGGATAGGTATGAATGTTAAGCGGGAACGAAGATAACAAGGAAAATCTGGTAGTTAAGGATCTTAAAAAGGAGTGAAAGGATGTGCATATCTCGGCGAAGTCGGATTGGGAGCCAATTAAGCTGAGCACGAATTGAGAGACGTGGTCATATTTACGCAAACCGTAAAACGAAGCGTATGACGAGATTTTGGAAGTCGCTCTAATTTATTAAGAAGCTCCTCGGTCACATCCAAATAACAGACATCGGCGTGTCAAGAATAGGTAAAAGAAGGGATTGTGCAAGCATAATTTTGGTTTTATGAGGTAGGTAGTATTGGAGACGCTTAAGAGAACGGAAAGAGAAATGCATGCGTCTGCTGATATTATTAACGTGCGGTACCCAGGACATGTTACTGTCAAATATTAGGCCCAAATTTTTTACTTTGTCACAGTATTCGATTTCTACTCCTGAGTACAGGATCTTCGGCGTTGAATTCCAATTAATTTTATGTCTAAGTTTGCCGCTTCCAATGATAATAGATTGTGACTTACCTGGGTTTACTAACAGTCCGACAGACTCGGCCCAAGTTAAAATAGCAGCGAGATCATTATTTAAAGCCACGATAGTCTCAGGTAAAATCGCTAAAATTGCAGTGCCGGTATAATTGCAAATCATCCGCATACAGATGGTAGGGAGAAGAAATTACTTTAGATATATTATTTATAAAAACAGAAAATAGAAGTGGAGAAAGAACACCGCCTTGAGGAACGCCAGAAGTGATATCTAACCACGTCGATGTGACATCATTAGATTTACACATTGCTGACGACCTAAAAGGTAGGAGCGAAACCAGCATAAGGCTGCGGGAGAGATGTTGACTGCACGAAGAGAGCCCAGAAGTATATCAAAATCAACACAGCTAAATGCGCTGCTAAAATCAAGCAGTACCATTACAGTGAGCTTGGTGTTATCCATAGCACACCGAATGTCCTCCGTGATATTCAGCAACGCACTAACCGTGCTGTGAAAGGGTCGGAAACCAGATTGGTAAGGACACAGAAGATTGTTAGAGGAGAGGAAAGAATACAGTTGATTATTTACTAAGGATTCCAGTACTTTGGATAGGATTGGAAGGATAGAAATAGGACGATAATCGGTGACGCTAGAGGGACTGGAGGTTTTTGGTAAAGGAATGACATAAGCGTACTTCCATTGTGTGGGGAAAACATTACAAGTCAGTGAGAAATTAATAATGTGGGTGACCACTGGTGCAATGTATTCCAACACAGGAAGGATCATGTCAAGGCTGATACAGTCATTACCAAAGGCTTTAGTGGATATTGATTTGATACAATTCCTGACTTCAACTTCAGTTACAGTTAGAAAAGAGAAAGAGATAGAGTCGGGTAGGACAGTAGAAGATAAAGATGACAATGTTTCAGATTTGGTTGAAGGGCTCAATTTTAATATAGGTGTAGTAAAAAATAAATTTAAATCATGAAGATCCAATGATACAGAGTGAGTATGCTTGGAGTTGCCTACACCAAACGACTCTAAGAATCTCCAAACTTGTGCTTGACTGAGATTCTGAATAGAGGTGTGAATATATCGGCGTTTAGCATCCCTACACATTCTGTTGCAAATGTTTCGCAATTTTTTGTATGCAGCAAGGTTTTGTTGACTAGGATATTTTTTATTTCTAGATTTAGCTCTATCACGTTTACACATCGTTCTTTTAATAACTGGTGTTAGCCAGGGAGCAGGTGCATGCTTCATACGAACTGGTCTCACCGGGGCATGTTTGTCGTAAATGCGAATCAGTTCAGTGGTTAAAGAGTCTACCATACTATCAATATTTGTTGATGACATTATGGGTGACCAGTCGATGTTCCTCACATCCTCCCTTAAGCGTTCCAGATCCATATGCTTAAAATTGCGTTGGAAAAGTATTTTGCCTCTAACCTTGGGAGGGCGTAATTTATACGAAAGAAAAATTAAGTCATGAAAAGAGAAAGGAGATGTCATTTGACCATGAGAAACAACGAGATTAGGGTTAGAGACGGAGATGAGGTCAATAAGAGAGGGTCTACAGTTAGGAAAGTAATGGGTGGGACACGACATCGGAAGAATATGTAAATTGTAGGACTCATATAATGCTTTTAATAAATTCGATCTTGTATCATTTTTTAATAGACAAGTGTTTAAATCGCCCGTACAGATAACATGCTCGTATTGAGGTGAAATATATTCCAGAACACCTTCCAAAGTACTAAAATAGTTAATTTTATCATTTGGGGAGTATAAAGTCCCCAAAAGAATTTTTGTACGGCTTAACGTTATTTCCACAAAAAGATATTCTAGAGTTCCTATCGACTGATTAGGGGAGCAGGCAATAATACGAGCAGTAATGTTGTTGCGAAGGTAGATACCGACTCCACCGCCACCTTGCAAAGTACGGTCATTGCGAAGTAACTGATAACCTGGGATACCGTAACTAACAGAGGAAAGGGAAGGTTTTAACCAGGTCTCAGATATACATATACAGTCGACTATGCCGGAGCTAAAGGATGCGAGAAGATCTGCGTAATGAGCAGGAATGCTCTGAGCGTTGATATGCACCAAGGAAAAAGTTTTAGATGGGTTGATGAAAGTCTTAGACAATTTATCTACAAGTGGTTCGAAATCAGAGAGTGAAGAGTGATTACTTTCAGCGCTGTCAAAATCACTATTTGAGCAAGAAAAGTATTCATCATCAATGAACATACTTTATTAACGTTATATATGTAAATACGAATAAATAAATATATTATATAATATAAAATAGTAGTATATATGATACAAATATAAATTTTATAAATATAATAATAGATAAATAAATAAATAAAATAAAATAAATTAATTAATTAAAAAAAAAAAAAGACAAAAAAAAATCACAAATTAAATTATATCCACGTGCACAAGTTGATTGAAAAACAAATTAACACTAAAAAAAAAAAAAAAAGTTACATAAATTTATCTATAGTTACATAAAGTTACATTAATTTTAAAAGGATAAAACAAAACGGAACGTAGCACCCAAAGACCAATAGCCAAAAATGAACTAAAATTTACAAATTTACAAATTACAAATATTGTGTATAGTCTGTGTGACAGAATGACATTTGACAAGTAAGACAAGATAATCATACTGTCATTAGCTAGATGTCAATTGTCGAAAGCAAAATTTTAAGTGCTACGTGTATAATTTTAATAATTTAAAGTAAAAAATAGGACATGAATGTACCCTACTAAAGTCAAAAATATATATACGTAGCAAACTATGTTATCACACCAACAATTCAATATAAACTGAGGAAACTACGATGGTATAAGCAAATAACTTCGAAACAATTTAATTGTTGTCAGCTGATTTCATAACAGAACATCGATGTATTAACTGTTTTAGTTCAGATAGAGAAGAAATCTTACTTTTGAGTTTATTTGGCATTAATATAATAATCATGCCATCAGCTGACCAACATTTATGAATTCCAAAATGCTTACGAGCCGCTATAAATACCTCTTGACGTGATTTTGTTAAAAATTCGGTAATTGTAATTTTAGAACCCTTCAATGATGTTTTAGCCTTCCACACGTTGGAGCGGACCTGCAAACTAGTGAATCTAACGAGGATGGGTCGAGAAGAGTCCTTTTTTGCGCCCAGTCTGTGACAGGATTCAATAGCTGCAGACCTTACATCAGACATCTTCATTTGGCTAGATAACACATCCATTATTTTATGCATCACATTCTCATCCTTATCCTCCTTTATACCATGTAAAAGAAGAACTTTTCTTCTGGATTGTGTCTCCAGGCGGTCCATACCAAGCACAATAAGTTCCACCTGTGATTTTAGTAAACCCAGTGTCTTCCAAACAAAAGCCTTGAAAGTGTAAAATTCTGTGGATAAGGCCTTTGTAGTGGTAGTGGCGGCTGCGGGACCCGGCTGAGACAAGTTTTTCTCTAACTCGCCCATTCGTGTAGAAAATATAGAGGAGAGTTCCTCCATACTCTTGAGAAGCTGGTCTACTGGTGTCTCCATTGTTATTTATTTAGTGCAGAAAGTGTGTGAGAAAGTTTAGTAATATTCAACTTAGCACAGGTATCAAACTATTAACACATATGTACACTTATTATTATTTTAATAAAAAAAAAAAAAAAAATTTACGTACTTATTTGTGACACTATACTATATATATAGCTTTAAGCTTTATGATATTATACATAATATGATAATGGTACATATAAATATTCTTATTATAATAAAAAGACATTCAGCAGTAAAACATTTTTTTATTAATACTTTTATTTTAATCACTTTTATAAACATAATAGACTAATCACAATTCTTTCTTTAAATATGTACATTTAAGCGTTATCCATTAACATAAAAATTTATGTATGTTTCTTTCAAATGAAAACAATCATTAGTTTTCGCGTGAACTTCAAAAGCATTTAACCTTCGTTATTTTGTTATACTTTACTTAATTTTACATTTCAACCTTCTTTTACGTTTAGTTATAGGCTAAATGCACATCGATTGTAGAAATATATTTATTATAACTGATAACATAAGCATTAACGTAATAAACAAATTCATATGTCAAATGCTTTTTTTGACAAAACATTTTAAATAATTAGACATACAGATAAAATATATCCATTTTTTTAGGACGACTTCAAAGATTTCATTGTTTTTTAAGTAAAACAAAATAAATATGATTTATAATTACTGTTTTTTCGAAAAATGTGCATTTAAATAAATTATTTCAATGAGTTATGAATGGTTACTATGTATCGCAGATTTATCGGTATAAAGTGCACAACACTAACTGTCAGTTATAACGGCGTTAGGATTAGTCAAAAGAATAGTAATCCGACTTTGAGAATGTTGGTTTCAAGAGTACCAAAATAACGTCGCCGCAGGATTACATTGGACAATGTTGGACGTCAAAATATGATTGAAATTACTTTCAAGAGTAAGGCCCAAGGGCGCTGTCAAATTGCAATTGGTTGAATATTTGAAAAAAAAAAGTTTCAAATTATTTAAAAAAATATTATACAAAGTAAAAATTAAAAATATCTGTTAATAGCTAGAAAATCATTTTAAGGTTTAAATAACTTGATAAAAGATTGATATAAAATAACTAATACAATTAAAAAAAAATAATATAATCATTTTAATTTAGAATTTTTACTCTCTGGGCTATAATATAAGTAAAACAAATTGAAATTTTATATGTAAAATATAGCTTTCAACGAGGGCGTACTAAATTGATCATGTTATTGAAAGTTATGCATATTTAGTATGGAAAAAAAATCGAATATTATAATATTGTGTCGTTCAAAGGAAGTGGTAAGAAGGAATAGTAATACTCGGGGTACTTTATGGATTTAAGCGTCGTATTTTTAAGGCGACAAAACGTGACCGGCATTGTCGAAGAGCCATTGTTCGGTTTCAACCAATTTCGAAGTTTTCTAAGTTTTTCCTACATAAAAGCGAATTCACTTATTTGAGTTACGACTTAGTAATAAATTCAGATGCAGCTACAGGAAAGTATAAGAAGTTCATAGCGATATGATTTCGTGTATCAATCGGTGGGAATTGATGTGAGTG
Source organism: Heliconius sara (assembly GCA_917862395.2). Classification (NCBI taxonomy): domain Eukaryota; kingdom Metazoa; phylum Arthropoda; class Insecta; order Lepidoptera; family Nymphalidae; genus Heliconius; species Heliconius sara. Next base: position 6,191,293 of record OU860795.2, on the reverse strand, counting down.
CGGCGTTAAATTCCGCTACTGAGCACGCAACGTCCCGAATTCAGAAAGAAAGCGGTGAGCAGAGTGTCCTTCTATTTGGTACTCTCTGCCTACTTTTTTGTAAGCAGGATAAAGCGTAAAACAAATATAAAAATTAGGTCATATTAAAAAGTAAGATTCCATTATATAGTTCTTGAATGTGAATTAATTAAAAAAAAAGCTTTCCTGTATTCGGGAAACAGCGTGAAACTAGACAAACAGAAACAGCTACTTCAATGCTTATATTTAACAAAATTACACCAAAATGATCTCCTCAGCGAAAAGCTAACAAAACGAAACGTCCGCTTGTTTGGCGTAACCCACAGTAACTTATGGAGAAATGAAATTTATTTTATTTTAATTCCGCTTAATGACCGGAGTACACGTACCGATATTAAATTTTAGCCTGAAACGAATCTAAAGTATCGTAAAGGGGCGAAAATTGTTGGAAATATTGTGAGGGTATCTAGTAATTGGTTATGTTTACTTCATTTATTTCATTTACGCTTTACGGTTATCAAATGTTTGTTGTTTTTAACTTTCCATATTATGTTTGTGGCGAACATTGCTTTTAACTGGGAAATAGTTATTTTAAATATGCTGTGGTCCGCATTATATGACACTCCGTACGATAAGGGAACCTAGTGTTAAGACACTCCGTTCCCCATCCGATATAGAGTTTTGAGTGGTGGAACTTAACGCTTTTTTCTCTCTGGCCAAATTCTCTCTGGCCAAATGGTTATCTTTAGCAATAATCTTTGGGTAGCAGAAAAGCGGAAATTTGATAAAGCTTGATAAGGAGATAATTATAAGATCGTAAGTATAGCTTAGTGATCACTTCTTGAACGGTTTCTATAAGACGGCGAGACATTGAATCTTGGAATGTTATTTTATTTTATATAATCAGCTTCAGCTTCACGCTGTATTCCGCACACAGCAAGGTAGGCAGGGGGAACCTAGTATTAAGGCACTCCGTTTCCCACTTTCTGCCGAATTCTCCCTCAACACGCAATACCTCCAGAACTCGGCAGAAAGCGGGGAACGGAGGGACTTAACACTAGGTTCCCTCTACCTACCTTGCTGTGAGCAGGATACAGCGTGAAGCTCTTTTTTTTTTAAGAAAAAATAAACACGACAATTTACGAAAAAATTATAATAATAATCGATTTCACACAAAAATAAAGTAAATATATTATTTGCTTATATTTAGTGTTATAAAACATTTTCTATGCCATTAACCGAACGTTGTAAAGTGGTGCACTATCAAGTTTTAGAACGTAAGTTCTCTGATACGCTATCATCATCTGACGGGTAATATCTATTTGATTTCAATTAACGCGAGCTTCGTGGTGTTAGCTATGTATACGTTGAATATATTGATAATATCAGAATTTAATAGATCGTACGTTATATCGTACGTATATTGTTTATTTATATCTTTATATTTTACAGTTATCATCTTTACTTACAATACAATTGTAACATATGGGGTTGGTTTGTATATGGTAGATATATAAGAAAAAATGTTATTGGTGGCATTTAAGCCTCTGCGAGTGACGTGGTAGTCACATAGACATCGGGAAATATAAAGTTCAGTTTACTACCTATACAACGTATAGCTTACTTGGTCAGAGCGCTTGGACGGTTACTAAGAGGCGCGACGGTTACTAAAATTGCATAAATAATAGACTAGAAATTTAATAAATATAAATAAAATAGTTGCATACGTTAATTCTATTAAAATATTTATTGTCAAAAAGGTGTCAGCATAATTATAAAAATTAAGACACGTCCGCCGCAGAGGGTTTTAATAACGTAATATAACGAAAAGCAATTATTTTTAATTATTTTGTCTGTGTATCTGTGTTTGTTTGCCGTTGTTGATGCTAATCTAAGAATCAGCTTAAACGCTATAATTTCAATTTTCACTATCGTATTTTGGCAAGCCTTCTTTAACATCTAGTGTCTATTTTATTTCAATCCGATGATTGAATTGATTTGTCAAAATTGTTTTAAGTAATGGTTTTTATTGAATTGGCTGAAATTTGAATGTAGATATTGATATTATAAAAAAACGAAATTACTGCAGATTGGTAAGTTAATAATTATTTAGTTCAAGCGGGCGAAGCCGCAAACGAGTCGCATTAATGACTAAACTATATTTTGATAAACTTTCAAAATTGTAACTTTATTAATTTATAACTCTTTATAAATCTTGATAGATAAAAGATGAATCTTGTAGTAACAATAGATTTGATAAGGAAGAAAAATCTAACCAATAAAGTCTGAAATCCTCAATACCCGCCAGTAGAAGAATAATTGAAACAGTGCATCTAGTATGAAATTGTGGTTTAAGCTAGGTAATTTTCAATTTAACAAGAATGTAATATTACAGTGTAAACAAGCTTCACTACAAAATTAGATAAGTTCGCCGAAGAATAATGCAACCGCTATCACAACTAATCCTTGTTTGATTTCAATTATGGTTCTATTCGTTTTAATCCTTAGGAATGGTGCTGATATAATATACATAGGGTTTTTAGAGTAAAGCTTTTGCTGATCAAATATACTAACTCAAATAATTCTCCTCGTGTCCTGTTATAATTTACAATAGGAGCCCGAAACTTGAGATAAGTGACCATTATAAATAGCTGTATTAATTTTTATTAACGTCCCGTTTACTGTTTTCGAAATATATTCATAAAATAATTTATTTCACATCACAGTGTTAATGTGCAATTTTTTACTACAGCCCTGTAGTCTATTAGAATTGTGTTGTACATACGCAAATGAAATAATTTAGACAAAGATTTTCATCGGCTGATGTATATGAGATTGTTTTTGCTTCACATCTCATTGTGAGCGAAATCGTAATTTCTCATCTCATCTGCTATAAATATATAAATCCATATTTTTAACTATAATTATACAACACATTTTTAATAATATTGTAAGAATTATAAAAACGTAGAAATATTTTTTTATATTGAATGAAAAAGCAGGAAAATCTTCTCACATAAGTAAAGAAATAAAAATAAATATGACACAGCAGAAGCAAAGCTCTGAACTCACCATATGAAGGATGTCGAAGTAAAAAATGAAAATAAAATATATCCAATGTGAGAATAAGTGCGATTCAATGTAATGTGACCGCAATGACGTCTAATCTCACTTCTATTTGATTTTAATTAACGGTCCCCGAGGCGGTGTCAAATGATTTGAGTGTTTCCATAGGAATTCTCGTTGCACATTAATCCTTATATTTTAATTAAATTATTATACAAGGAATATGTATTAGATTTAATATACAAAAAAAATGATATTAAGTGTATGGTAGGTAATTTATGATATACAAAGTATTTTTGTCATCATCACTTTTAATAATAGCACGATTTTAACGCCTCTATTAAAGCCTAGTACAATTAATTATTAAATTAAATTAGCTTCACGCTATATCCCGCACACAACAGGGCAGAGGGAACCTAGTGTTAAGACACTCCGTTCCCCACTTTCTGCCGAATTTTGGAGGCATTGCGTGTTGAGCGAAGAAATGGAAATATAAATTTTAAGTAAATATTTCATCTCCTCGAGTGGGGATCTAACCCACAACCAGTCGGTCTTACAGTCACACTTTGTGACACTGCGCCACGACTGGTCTCAATTAATAAAGTAAAATTATCGTTGTAAAATAAAATGCCATTTGTTAAGAATGACACATACATACAAAGCAACAACGCCGCGCACGTCTCATTCACTAAGTCGAGTCGTAGGTAATAGTCGTAGGTTTATTATAGAAAATAGATAATTGCGTAAAATAGGAAGAGACATATCAGCAACTTAAAATCCTACGCCTAAACTGTTGACGAATCTTGATTTTTTTTTGGTATGGGTTTGAAATATTTTACCTTCCTGCCTGCCTTGAAACGTTGCTCTTTTCTAAAACTTTCAAATAATATACACACAGAGTACCCACAAACTACATTTAAATAAAATACTCGTACACAACATAATAATTTAAGAATAATTATATTGTGAAATATTTCAAGGAATTTAGAAAAGATAATTTTTGGCACTCCGGCCTTTCTGTAAGTACATCAGGCTCACGTTGAAGTTCGCTAATAGCAAGGTCCGAGAATATAGTGTCAAAATACTCTGTTCTAACCTTTTCCATCCGAATGCTGTTGAGTAGTGAAAAGCGCGGCGTTGGGCGTTTAGAATATTTATTAACAAGGTTTACTTAACGTTAAAATTGTATTCCGGGGAATTCATACTTAAATGAAAATATTAGGTCATTTTAATAGACAAAGTCATTGATACACTAGTTTTAAATAATTTTATTTTATGTGTATTAAAATATTGTACAATACAAGTACTATAGCCTATATTTATATTTGATTTGATTTGAATGAGAATATAGCTGATTCTTATTGATAAACACCTAGTACTATTATAGTGCCTTTGAAAATAATATTTATATTAATCTGATTAGGTACAGCAAGCTCCGATTTAGGTAACAAACACACCTCACCCTCCGAATACCAATAATAGATCGTTAATGTAGGTCATGTATATAAAATAATACCAGAATATAAATACAAATCAGTATATGTAAATAAATGAATGTAAGGTCAAATCCATTAAGACCGCATAATTAAATATCAGCGGATTATAATTTAATCACCAAATATGTAAAATTAATTAAAAACGGACACTCGTCAGAGTCGATTTATCACATTAATTTAGCAAAATGGTTGCGCGTAATGTTTGGATTTGTTATTCATTATGGAGTAAACAAAATTTTCAAAGTGGTGTTTCCGGAAGCGCAAAGCAAAACGTAGTCTTAATTGAGATAACGCAAACAAGGATTTCCATCATCGGGTTGAACTGATAACGGAGTTGCAGTACTGGGTCGCGTTACTTATTTACATATTCGGGTTGGTTTTGTTAACTGTACCAATAAATGAGAATTGAAAATAATGAAAAGATATGAGCGTTAGCTTTTTTAGGGTTCCGTACTCAAAGGATAAAAGAGCCTATTGCTGAGACTCCACTGTCCGTCTGGCTTTCGGACTGATAAACAGACAGACAGATTCTCATTTCTCATTCTGATGAATTGTTATAGTATGGCAGTTAAAATTTATGCTGTTATAACAAAAAATCTGAAAATAAAATAATACTTCAGGGGGCTCTCATACAACAAACTTGATTTCTTGGCCGTATTTTGTAGATAATTGTACGGAATCCAGTTTTAATATATTTGTTTGAGTCGTTAACCAATGCGCGCATATGAATTTTTGCTTATAAAATTTTTGGCCTTATGTAATAAATCATTGAGTTCCTAAATTATTAAATGTATATAAAGGGAACACTTTGTCAATTTATTCATATTCATGTAATCTATATACTCGTCGTATATAAAAGGACATGTACCTGACTGACTGAGGTAAGACGCACGCACAGCAGTAACCGCTGTGTGTATAAATATGAAATTTGGACAGATGTTTACTGGGACATCCACTAAAAAGGGATTTTGGAAAATTTTAACCCTAAAGGGATGAAATAGGGGTTGAAAGTTTGTATGGATTATTTTTAAATCGGCACTAACTTTTATATGAGGCCGGTTTTGGCGCAGCGGCACAAGGTGTGACTGTAAGGCGACTGGTTGTGGGTTCGATCCCCACTCGAGGAGATGAAATATTTACTTAAATTTATATTTTTTTTTTTTTTTTTTTTTTTTTTTTTAATTTTATTTCTTAACACTACAGACACTTGGTCCGTACACTTTTTAAATTTATTATTATATCTAATATCCTTATCATATATATTAATTACATTGTCGTTTACATACAATCAATATCTATAATAAGCAAATTATATTTTTATCTTTACATTATTTTACAAAATTTACTTAGATCTAAGGTTAAGCGAGTGTTTATATTTATATATATATTTAACAATTTTACATATTACACTATATATTTAATTACATAATTATAAGTACATGCTACACTTTTATCGTAATTGATTTGGATGTGAGGAATTTTGCACTAGGATAAGGGCATGACCGCTATGGTGGAAGAGGTGACTGCTGCGTTCCTATCTTTCAAAGCCATCTTTAAATTATATTCCACAATGCTTTTTGTCGTTGCCTTCGTCGCGTTCCGAATTAACATAATTACTGCGTCATCTTTGCCTTCACTATAGTACGTGCAGGTGTCGGTGTGCCGAGATATTGCTACGACGGCGTGCGAAACGCTATCATGCAGCTGTAGCCTAATAGGTTTAGTGTTAACCACTATAACAGTCGCGCTGGTCAGACCCTGAGACTCGTGAATTGTCAGCACCTTCGAACCTGTTTCTCCTCCCCACCCCTGCGCTATCAGAGATTCTTTCTCCTCCTGGGTAAATGTGAGATACAGTGTGTATTTTAGATCTCCCGGTACTGGTGTCATTTTGATATCCTTTATAGAAAGGGATCGCACTACACTCTTAGACGAGTATATACCAGGATATATCTGTCGCAGGGCGTAGGCGACGTCCATGGGACTTCTGTGAGTACACACCAAGTTTTGGTTGAAGAGTTGTGGCGGCTTACGGTAAATCATTTCGAAAAGATTCTCTCGGTCTATATAGGGTAGCTGATTTACATCTCCAATCAAAAGAATCTCCTCGGCTCCGGAGATTCTGCCTGCCATCACTATCGCTCCAAAGTGGTTCATTAAAGCTTCGTCGACTATCAAGCGGTAACACTTGTCTGATTCTCGTCGTCCGTTTACCAACATTGAAGCCATAGTGCGGATTTTACTTTTAACCAAATTCCCTATACGTTCCGAGAGCCTCTCTCGAAGTTCGTTGGCTGCTTCCGTCGTACTTGTTACGACTGTATCCCTGGCAATGTCAAATTGTTTCACTATCCATGTTGTCTTACCACACCCGGGAACACCGTTGACCCACATCATCTTGGGCACCTTCCACGTAAATGGAGCTGTAGATTCAGGGGTGTTATCTAGGTGTAGAGCCATTTCCAGCATTCTTTCCTCCAGCATAATCCTAGTACATTTTGCAGTAACCACCATGGGATCATTGGCAGGCGTGTTGAATTTGAGGTATCCTGTTCTCCTGGTCTCCTCTTCATTCAACTCGACAAAGCCAGATGTTGCATTGTATGCTGCCATGTAAGTGCCTTTCATGCTTCCCGCGATGGTCTGGCCGCTATCGCTATTATATATCGCGCCTTCTGCCTCTTTAAGTTTTACTCCCAAAATTGAGTATCCGCCTTGAAAAGCAAGTATAATTTCCTTGCAAGTTCTAAACTTGACTTGTTTGGTAGCTTTCAGAACTGCAAGGAATTCCAACATGGCGTTCTTATAGTGGTCCTCGTGCTCTCGAATTGGTAAGAAGTCTGGTGGTTGTACAATATCCATTGCCGCCTTTGTAGGTTTTGGCCGGGATGTTGTCGCTGGAACTTCTGTCGATTTCCTTGTGAACTCCTCCAGTGCTACCGCCTGTCTGTCATCCGCACGAAGTTTCCTTCTACCAAATACGTTTCCCAAAATTGCACCAAAGCCTCTGCATATGGCCTTCGCAGCTGAGTGTTTTGTCTCTGGACTTTTGGTTTTGTCTTCTGCGGTCAATCGTTGAAAGCGTTCTGAGCCACTTTCGGTGGTTAAAAGGGTTTTTTGAGGATGATCTGCTTGGGTGCTGGAGTGTGCAGGCTTAAGGTAACTGAGGTCTTCACCTCTGTCCTCGTACACTATGACCTCATGTTGTTTGGAGGCCATTATGCAACCCAGTCGGTCTGCCACTTCTCCTCTGTTATACTCAACCACCATGGCATCTATGCTTATTATTCGTGGCCCTTGTTCTGTTGTCTCACTCAGTTTATGGAGCAGCTCACAAGCCCGCGCGAATGGTGTTTTTTCACCCCAGTCGAGGAGTATTATCGATTTGTTTTTCGATTTCACTATTCGACATGTAATGTCACCAACCATCCTCGTGGGTAACGCTTCATAGATTTTGCGTCTTACTGCGATTTTCTTGGTGCTACCATTCAACAGACTAGCCAGACCAGGTGATATCGCGATGTATTTGTGATTTCTAGGCTTGCAGAAGCTTATGCCCAACCTTTCAGTATTTTCATCCATGTAGAGGGCCACACCTATTGTTCTTAATCCTGGCTTGCTCCTTTGGGCGTGTTGTAGCAGCTGGAGTGCAGTGTCTATATTTATATGTTGCGGGTGTATGTTTGGTATTTGTTGACCTACGTGTGTGTTTGTGCTTGTTTGTGCTATTGGTGTTGATAGGCTATGGGAATCTCCTGTATTTCTGGTGCTGTTTCGGCGACATGCGATACTAAAAGACTTTAGGGCATAATCGAGGAGAGCCTTCCGAAAGATAGGATTTATCATAATGCTTGGAAGATTGGCTTCGGTTAGGTCTATATCGATATGCGTTTGTAGATCGAAGCGGTAAGCAGCAAATCTTGGACATTCGAATAAAATGTGCGTTACAGATTCAGGTGTTTCTAGATCGCATTCGCAACTCGGAGAATTTTTCAGTTTAAACCGATACAGATATTCTGCAATACCTCCATGTCCCGTTAGCATCTGGATGTGAAGCGGTGCAAATACCGTCGTTCTCGTTATTCTGAATGCTACTTCTACATCTGGGAGGAATTTCTTTGTAACTGCTCCTGTCTGGGATGTTTCATACCTGTCCTGCCATATGCGGACAGATTCTTTTCTTATCGTTTCTTTAACATATGACAATGGAATTTTGTCATAGTCCTGATCAGAGTCTGCGAGTGCCGCTGCTTTTGCTAGTTCGTCGGCACGTTCATTTCCAGCAATACCCACGTGTGCTTTGAGCCAGAACAATCTAATTTCTCGCCCCTGTGCTTTGATCTTCCTCACGCTTTCCCTTATTGTCTTTGCTAAGGGGTGGCCCGAATTAGGATTTCTTAATAGTTCCAGTGACGATCTGGAATCGCTTAAGATATTAACTATTGAGTCGTTGCTGTCTGCCACGTTTCGTATCGCCCTATCTAGTGCGTACAGTTCGGACTGGAAGACCGTGCAGTTTGGATGTAGACTGAATTTTTCATAACCGGTCTCCTTTCCTTCTTCCCATCGTGACAGGGCTGCTCCCACTTTTCCTTTGATTTTACTACCGTCAGTAAAAATCTGGGCGCCCTCGATATGATGTAATTCGATGGTATTGGGATTCAAGTCCTCCAGCAATTCGAACTCTATAGCTACTTGTGTTGACGGGTGTGACTTGCTTAGGTAGGTCTCTTCGACCTCGAGCTCCTTTCCAGATGGGAGGTAATTTTTACAAAACCCTCTTTTTACTTTGTAGAGGCTCGCATTCTCTTTTATTCTTATATCTAGTGGCAATAGACCACTGAGCGAAAGTGCAGATACTAAAGATACCGTCCTGTACGCTTTGCAGATTTTTTGAGCAAAACCTCTCTGGAGCGCGTTTAGCTGATCTTGAATCGCTTGCATGTCTGTTGACCTAGACCAGGCACTTGCAGCGTACATGATTATAGGTTCCACAACCGCCGCGTAGATGGTTCTTGTGACATCAGAATTTAGGCCCCAGTACACTTTCGCCGCGCACGCCAGCTGTTTATAAATATTTGCTGCTTTTTTTATTTGTGCAGACACGTGCGATTTGAAAGAGAGCCTATGATCGATTACTAGCCCTAGAATTATATTTCCATTTCTTTGCTCTGGTGTCGAGGCAAAGCGCGGCGTTGAGTTCTGCCACTTAACACGCAATGCCTCCGGAATTCGGCAGAAAGTGGGGAACGGAGTGTCTTTCACTACGTTCCCTCTGCCTACCCTGCAGTGTACGGGATACAGCGTGAAGCTGAACTAACTTTTATAAAATTTGAAATTCACCACAAAAGCAAAATATAAATAACTATAGATTTATGAATATTTAGGGTAAATATAAGTAATAAAAAAATAATTGCTTATATGTACCACAAGCCTTCGTAAATCTATAGTTATTTATATTATTGATACTATTTAAATGAAGTCAGGGAACCTTCTAAAACTTACTTCATTCTGCGTATTATTACATACCAACTACTTTAACTACATTAGTGAAATATCGTTCCCGAACCGACTTCAAACGTTCTATTACAAGTTTTCTTATTAGAAGTTACGCCATTACAACGTGAGTGAACCTGAACACGTACCCTATCTTGATGGGAAAAAATCAAACTTAATATACGTCATTATAACTCTGGTTATATAAGCGGAAATCAATTTGTTAAAATTATTATAATTTACGGTCGAAACAGATAAAGTTTTGCTACATACGTTTTTTATAATGCCGTAAAGCGTACGCCTCGTTTGACTTGTATGTAGCGCGGTACTGTGCTCTCTCCAGAATCCGATGGGCGGTCTGAGTTTGAGGATTCAGGGAGTGATTCTAGAGGGTGCTGGAGGTGGTGGTGGCTGGTCCTCGGGTAGTGTATCTCTTGGTGTCGCTATTATAATCCAGGGAGGGGTGGCATTAAGTGCGTGCGTGTAGTGTATATGTGTGTTAAATGATAATTTTATCAGATTGCAAACCTGATGCAAATGAAAAAAATAATAGTTGTATAGTACAAGCGGCGGCAAGCAAAGCCACTACAGCTAGTGCGTAATATATTTTGTTGCTGTATGTAAACAATGACGGGTCAAATAAATCAGCTTCATGCTATAATATCTCACTTACAGCAGGAAAGGCAGAGAGAACGTAATTATAAGATATTCCGTTCCCCACTTTTCGACGAATTTTAAAGGCGGAACTCAACGCCGCACTTTCGCTCTTTACCAGAGCGAAGAAATGGAAATATAATTTTAAATAAATATTTCATTTCCTCAATATGTTTAAACCATTTTTTACTTTTTATTTACTGTAAATGCAATCAATTTATGATGTTACTCTACTATGTAGATTTTTAATCAGACACATATTATTTGTGATTCCAATTTCCAATAAAGTTTATATTTTAAAATATTTTAGGATGAGCTAATAAAATTAAACAATCTTTAATTTGTGATTTCTCGTATAAATAAACAAAAATAAGAAAAGTAGTAAGCACGTAAGCAAAGTAACTTAGATAGCAAATAGCTCTAGAGTATGATAGAAATTGAAGAAGGGAATCTCTTAACACTAGGTTCCCTCTGCCTATCCTGTTATGAGCGTGAAGCTGTAAAAAAATTATAAGATTGTCTCTGTAACGAGTTTTATAAGTATACATTTATGTGCCGTGTGATCCCGGCCTAGAATAGGATCATCCTGGTACTGGTGGTGTCGTAAGAGACGGCTAAAGTACGTGTGGTAGAGTCACGTTGCCAGCAATGGCAACACGCATGGGCAGACTCGACCGGATCATTACCACCCCCGGCATTTAAAACCGGCGTGAAGTAGTGGCTTTATGCCACTGCGTTTCGCATCAGGTAATGCCGGGCCCCGGCGCCCAACCCATCTTAAAGGCCGGCAACGCACCTACAGGTGCGTACTCCTCTGGGGTTGCACGGGGCCGTGGGCGGCGGTAATCACTTACCATCAGGTGACCCGCACGCTCGTTTGCCGTGTCTTTTCCATAAGAAAAAAAAAACCTTTGTCCTCTCACCTTTCCACGACAGTCGAAACAGCTACTGATGCCATTTCGGAATTTTGTTTAATCTGAGTTTCCTATTCATCGGTCCGATGTCTGGACGGTTAATTGAAATCAAACACGATTTAGATAGCTGAACTAAAAATCCCGTGCACTTCGCTGCTGTTCTGATTGAGATGAAACGAGTTTTTGATTTTCTTTTATTTGATTGTGACTTATAGGTTATTCCTTCAATCTATAACAGTTTCACGTTGTATCCCGCATATAGCAGGGTAGGTAGCGAGAACCCAGTGTTAACGCACGCCGTTTCTCACTGTATAAACATAAGAAGTTATGTGCCTTATGTGTTCAATATTCATGTTCAACTAGAAATTATGTGACTATACTAATAGTGTGTATATTAGTTATTTCTTTTTTAATTTTGACAATAAAAAAATATTTTCTTAAGATATACTTTAATTTTACCTATAGATTTAAAAGTTTTTCATCGGCTTGATATTAAAATTGTTCAACATTATCGTCTGGGCCAAGTCAAACATTCACCACCGGCCATCAGACCCCCCTGTGTGTTTATCAAAACACTTAGAGATTTAATATTGTGTTCATAGTACTCTCCCTCTACCCTTCTATTCCTATACGCGAACTCGTTAATTTAGATTCTGCAAATTAATTAAAATGTTACACATACACAAGCATATATCTAATTAAAATGTGGCCGTCGTTGCGCAGGAGTACAAGGGTGTGACTGTAACGCGGCGGTTGTAGGTTCGATCGCCACTCGGGGGAATTCATTATTATTCATTAATATTTCCATTTCTTCGCTTTGGGACCAAGGCAAAATCCTTTCTTACTTGAGATCCGCCACTCAATACGCAGTATCTCGAGGAAATCAGTGGAAGGAACGGAGTGCCCTAGTACTTTCTGTCTACCTTGCTATATGCAGGATAAAGTATGAAAGTGCCTATAATATAAATTTTCCGGTAAGAGATCATTTATGTGTGTTAAATGTGAAATAGTGCTTATACATTTGATTCATATTTATAAACACTTTATTTAACTTATTAGAAACTTCAATTAGTTAAATTTTCCCTATTTATTGTGATCCAGAGGTATTGCACTCGGTAATTAAAGTAATTAAGAAAAATCATAAAAATAAAGAAATTTTATTGACTGGTAGTTTAATTTTATTATACAATTATTTTCAACATCATAACAACATTTATACTACAATATAAGAAAACCTTTCAATATATATTATCTAATACTATTATCTAAATTGAAACATTCGTTAGTGAACATTATTAAACAAACGCCATTACAGATTTAATTAAACATATGAAAGCCCAGATAGCCGAACAAGAGGTCGAGATAACGTGCCTTGCATAAACAAGTAGATATTCTAATGACAAATTAAAAGTGGCCATAGAGAGGTACAGTACGGTCAACAAGTCGTGGCCGCCCTGAATTATAGTTTTCTGATTTTTTGTCCATCCATTCGGGAAGATAATAATCAAAAGTAAGATTATCATAAAATCAAATCGGCGCAATCATCTACAACGGACGGCCACGACTCGTTGACCGTACTGTAGTATACGAAACCATGTCGTCGAATTAGCCATCAGTATAGACGACGACAAAGAGCCCGGAGCTTATCTGTTGGATTTAGATGAACTGAACCCTCCACGATACAAAATAATAGCCGGCTCGATAGCGTCATTGTTTGAGCATGAAATTAAAATTGAACGGGATTCACACGTGCGCACCGCCGTGATAAGGGGTTGTGATTCGTTCTCGCGATATTACCAGTTAGTGTACCAGTGTCTCGTGGTAGTTCGAACGAGTACATCGATTCACTTAGGGTACATTTATACGAGTACGGTGATTCACTTAAGGGTCTTGCGCTTTTCTATGTTTTTCAGATACTGATTTTTTTTGTGTATTACTTATTGGATTGTAAATAAACTGGCATATGTGAGCTACCCTTTATTTTTATTAATACTATATTATGTTTTTAAAATTAATATTAGCTTTATTGCATATTGTAAAGTGCGTCAAGCCTGAAGGCTATTTGTTAAGACTATTGTTCGATTACGGTACAAATTTTTGTAGCGTTTCGATGTTCTATATCACAATTTGAAAAAGTTGTGAAAAGACTTTAGTATGTTAAATTTGATTACCAAAATCATGATTTTATAAATAATAACATTAACATTGTAAATTAACATTAATGAGCTAGCGGTAAATTATTTTACGTTCAAAAATGAAGCATGTAACTTCTTATTTTCACTTTGGCTTTGATATGTTAACAATTTAAATAAGAGTTCGAAACATGAGGGCACTTCACCTAAGCTTTTGTATATAAAAAAAATTATATGGCTGCTTTCAAATTAAAATTATTTTATATACATAAATTTCATAAATAAAGGTTATTTTTATAGGTACTTATAGTATATTATGTTAAATTTGGTTCATATCTAATATTTAAATTTATATAAATTGTGGTATTTAAAGAACATAGCTATTGCAATACTGTAAAGAAGACAACGATATATAGATTATAAACAGCAACTCAAGATCGATCTCAGAATTATGAGAGATGTAAAAATACGTGCTTAAGGCAATTTTAAATTCCCACACCGAAAATGCACCGCAATCTATTAAAACCTCATCCGATACATGTCCTCGTAAATTAGGACTATTACCATCCCCGTCTGTCCCTAAAGCTGCTAAGCTGTTAGGCGCGTTGTCGATTATTTAGCGATTATCAAAATAGGAGTTTGCGGTGGGTGCAATTTAATTCATCGATGCCAGGGGGTGTATACTCACCGCTATGCCCGGTATTCCACTATTGACTGGATACTCCACAAACTGATGGTCTATTCCGCATATTCTCTATATTTGCAATACCCTCTCTATATTAGATAGTAGTAACGTTTTAATCAAGTGATTGCGTCGGATCAAAAACAAATTCGTTAGTGTTTGCTTCGTGCTAAATTATATTTTGGTGTTTGTGGTCATCATTTCATTAATCAATCGGTTTACGTGAATGTGGGGAATGGAAATGTATGGTATAATACATATTTTTGGAGGTTTATAATAGTATTTAAACGATGTTTTGTTTATTATTTTGATTAAATAGGTATGTGTTAGCATATTTGCCTATTGGTGTATGCTTAGTTCACATTCAAATCCAAACATTTTTTTATTGATATATTTTTCAATATCAATAAAAAAATATATATATTATTATTGATATATTTTTCGAGGCCAGTCGTAGCGCAGCGGCACGAAGTGTGACTGCAAAACCGACTGGTTGTGGGTTCGATCCCCACTCGAAGAGATGAAATATTTACTTAAATTTATATTTCCATTTCTTTGCTCTGGTGCCGAGGCGAAGCGCGGCGTTGATTTCTGCCACTCAACACGCAATGCCTCCAGAATTCGGTAGAAAGTGGGGAACGGAGTGTCTAAAAACACTAGGTTCCCTCTGCCTACCCTGCTGTGTGCGGGATACAGCGTGAAGCTGATTTAATTAAATTTTAATTTTGATATATTTTTCAATTTCGAGATCTCGTTAGACAAATCCAATAATGTACATTGTCCAAAAAAATAATATTGTAAATAAAGCTGGGAATAGTGATCCTCGTCTGATTCAAATCCTTATATCATTATTTTTCTTTGTGCTTATAAAAATATTTATTATCCGTTTATTTAATACAAATAGAAATGAAGGTATCGATTTTTTTTATTTTACTATTATATACCTTAATAAATATTCTTACGCACGATTACCATAAAATGTCATTGAAGTGCTTGTATATTTTTTTCCTGCAGGAAGTTTTATTGATAAGACGAAAAAAATTTACTGGATAAACGCGTGAGATCAAGCGATAAAAATACGATATAAATAGAACCCATTATGTATTGTAGTACTCGTAGATGTATAGTATATGTTGTTACCTACAGTTACATTTTACAAGGGGATGTTATAGTAAAGCACATTCAACTATGAAAACCCTAGGCTTTTATGATTATATAAACTTGCGTAATGTAGATTAATTTTAATGAAAAAATACAGAGATTCAAAACGTATTAACTTAACAAAACCGATAACTATTAAAATGACAATAATTCGACAGTTGTGAATTCGATTCCCACTTGAGGAAATAAATTATGTAATATTAGCTACTATGTTAAGAAGACAAGCGCGGCAGTAAGCCCACCACTGAAGACCGGTTTCTTTTGCCTACCCTGCTATATATGTATACGATATAATATGAAGCTATAGAAAAACATTAAACCAAGCTAGCTACTTTCATCCAATGGAATGCCACCTTAAAGTGCATCAACATAATGAAAGTGAGTTACGTGCATGATACGAGGCTGAAATGTTCACGCAACCGACCCCCGCGATTGCGGGTGATGATATGAAAAACAGTTATTGGTTTCGATTCATGAATCACGAAGCTATAAGTACTAAACCGGATTGTAATATTTTTATTTTTGTTAATATTTTGATTTTTTTTATAAAGGGTAGGGGATCGTTTAAATTTTCCTCGCGTTTTTGTTTTATGTTCTTGAGGTTAATATTTTTTTTGTATTTTTACTATCGACAGAATGTTTAATGATGAGTTCTCTGTTCTATATTTTAAATTTATTTTTGTTACTAATTAAAAGAAATCATCATCAATTACAATATAATTATAAAAATTGGCATTGGTTATTTATAACATTTTAAATGTAACCAAAAACTACACCGATCACTCAGACCGGTCTCGACTGGTCCAGCATTCATATTATGTCATTTTAAAACAAAACATAAATTTATTATTTTTTCGTTAACTAACTAAATATAAAATTGAACGTAAACTAAATAAAAATAAGTGAACACTATCGAATGTTTTTTCAGCACTGACCGATACGTGCATTCAAAACAAGGGTCCCCCGAAGCGGTAAATCACAGTGAAGTCCCATAATTTAGAATACACTACTCTAAAACATTATTTATTAACAGTCGTGGCGCAGGGGCAACTTTCAACGCGACTGGTTGTGGGTTCGATTCCCACTTGAGAAAATTAAATATTTATTTAAATTTATATTTTCGTTTCTTCGCTACGGTGTCGAAGTCAAGCGTGGCGTTGACTTCCGCAACTCAGCATGTCATGCCTCCAGAATTCGGTGGTAAGTGGGGAACAGAGGGGAACAGAGTGTTTTAACATTATAGGTTCCCTCTGCCTGCTGTGTGTGAGATACAGCGTGAAGCTGATTTTTATTTGATTTAAAACATAATCAAAAGCAATCCAGCTTTATATACATTGTGATTAAGTTTATGACAAAATCGCAATATGCGGTATAATATATTGCAAAGGTAATTTTCCCAAGGCAATATATGCTGCTATATGAATTTTATCTTCTTCGTAAGTTGTATGTATAATAGAAAATCCACTTGTTTTCATAAAATACGAACGATATTTTAGTATGGTAAAGACATGATACTAGATGACGATAAACATAGGAGACATCAATTTTTAAATATGTTATATATTTTGCTATATTTTAAAATATTTATTTAAACACCAACCAGATGCAGAAAAAATCTTCTTTCTTTATCTTAATACATAGATTTCGTCAAGATTTTGACCAACCTACAAGCTAGGTTGGGCCATTTAGAAATATTAATTTTCTTAGTTTCACAGTTTATCCCGTGGTGGTGGTGAGTGAATCGCTCATATTCGGACGAGAAGTGAAGACTGGAGTATCATCACATGAGGTTCCCTCTGTCTACCCTACTTTAAGGGGTGAAGCATAATCGAAAAAAAAAATATTCACGCATTAACAATGTAAAGAGTATTCGTATCTCAGGACAGTTCGGAACCTAACTTCCAAAAGTTTATACCACAGTGTGGCAGCTATGATAGTCGACAGTCGCATGCAAACGACCCATAAACACAACAGCTAATACGAAAACTTATCCATTACAGACAATATATTAAACGAAATGTAGTTTTGTTTAACTTCCGAACTTCTTTCATTTACCACTTATTCATCATAATTTTATATTAACTTTGTAACTATTGTAGTACACAAATGTTATGTTCTTTTAATAACACGTAGCATAATATACTGTTATATAGATTTTTCGAAGTTAAATATTATTAAATAACAAATAAAAAAGCTTCACGCTATATGTATTCCGTATATTTACATATTATATAGCAGGGTTGGTAGAGGGAATCTAGTGATAAGACACTCCGTTATCCATTCGTGTTAAGTGGCGGTCAGTAGTCTTGTCAGAGCAAGGAAATAAATATATTTTTAGCTTCACGCTGCATCTCAGAAACCTAGTGTTAAAGCACTCCGTTACCCATTAAGACACTTCCGTTCCCCACTTTCCGACGAATTCTAGACGCATTGCGTATTGAGTGGAGGATCTCAACGCCTCGTTTTCAGAGCGAGGAAATGTAAATATTATATATTTCAGAACCCCGAGTGCACATCGAACCTACGACAGTCACACGCGCCTCGAGAGTCTCATCATCTCACAGATATAGGATATAGATTTACAATGTTGTCACTCACAAGTACTTGGTACTATTTTGTAATCACAAAAACAGTAAATATATCTCTCTACCATATTAATATTATTACATGAAACACTAACGAATTAATAAATTAAAAAAGTTACTTTAAAGGGATATTCCGTTCACAAATGGTTAAACATGCATCAACGAGTGCAGCAAAGGAGGTACAAGGTACGATCCTTTGTGTTCGTCATTAGTCACACGCTATTTAGCAGTTAGCGGACCAATTCCGATTCGACGTATATTTCTATTTTAATCGAGTTTGGATATTGAGCCAATTAGAATGATAGGCTTCCAGGTACAATGTCATTATTGTTATTGATACGTGTTGGAGGGACTGACTTTTAAATGTAGAAAGCAATAAAAAAATATATGTTTGCTATTGATATATGTTAATTAATTTCGCTGTGTCTTGCGTTTAGCAGGGTAGGCAAAGAGAACCTAATGTCAAGAGACACTTTGTTCACCGCTTTTCTAGATAAGAGGGGGACGGAGTGTCTGCGCCAATAAACACACTATTTCCAGACAACACGACGGTAGTGGGTCGATCCCCACTTGAGGGAAGAGTTTTAAATTTATTAATATTTTTATTTCTTCGCTATGGTACCAAGGCAAAAGCCCGGCGTTGAGTTCCGCCACTCAACACGCAATACCTGGAAAAATTCGACGGAAAGTGAAGAACGAATTGTCTTAACACTATGTTCCCTCTACTTACCCTGCCATGGTATACAGCGTGAAGCTGATTTTTATTTTTTATATATAAATATTTCTATTCATTAAATTTGATAGCACCTACTGTAAAAAATTATTATATGAGTCAGCGGCTAAAGATTTTTTGCAGGAAATTGTAGTAAGTCATTTCGTATATCCAATTTTTTTCTTTTCGTCTTGTTTCTTTTTTCTTTAAATAAAAAACAACTTCAGGCTGCATAGCATGTGTTACGTACACCGTGAAACTATAACACTAAGAACACTCCGTGTTCCCTCCTACATTCACTCAATCCAACACCGAGCTTTGTCTACTATAGCGAGGCACTGAGAATCATCTAAATACAATCATTCCTCCAAGAGTGAATCGAACCTGCAAACATCACATTTGAAATAAAACGTGATTCCACTCCAAAAAGAAATTTACCAAAACACAATGTAATTGTTACAGAGGTCGTTTTTGATAACCTATCCATAAAACAAATTTTGGTCACCATTAGAACTGGGTTTATAAAGTCCAACGGGTCCCCATATTTAACCGTTATCAGCAGTTGTCGTCCTCTTTGCGCATTCATCGCCCGATGATTTACTTACAGCTTATCCGACCTAACTGACTTATGGAGTATGGAACGGACGCTCCACATGTTCTCAATTTAAGTTGTTCGGTATAGCAACCATTATTATATTTATATATTTTTTCAGCTACATGCTGAATACCACATATGGTAGGGTTAACAGCAGTGTGTAACTTGTGCTAAGACACTCCGTTCTCCAGTTACTGCCGAAATCTTGGGGCATTATGATGGAACTTAACAACTCACATTGGCTTGCTGCCAGGGTGAGAAAATTAAAATATTAAATAATTCTTTTGTCCGAGCGGGAGTCCAACCCTTCAATCGTCATCACCACTCGGGGGAATGTTGATATTTAACATTATTTTCTTGGTCCCGCCATGGTAGAGAAAGTTCGACGTTGAGTTCTGCTACTGAACATGCAATGACTCGAATACAAAATAAATCTCTTGAAATAATCTTAAAATGGTCATATATAACATAACATTCATCATTAAAATAATCTATACATGTATATATGTATATTAAAATGAAAGGTCCGACTGTAATTTCAAAATAACCTACTTTCAAGTGCATATAGTTGTTTACATGACACTAAAACATAAACAAATAATGTTTCTGTCTATTTGTCTGTCTGTTTGTCTGTCCGTCTGTCTGTCTGTTTGTTCAGGTTAATCTCAAGAACAGCTAAACTAATGTATACAGCATTTTCACTGAAAGATAGAGGGAGCTATGAAGCAACTTTATGTTGCTTTTTATCCCGAAATTATTAATATTTTTAAAGTATTTTTAGATTTAGTTTATAACAATACATATAATCATACTAAAATAATCAACCAATTATTGTTAAATACTTATATAATATACAAGACATACTCATATTATTCAATCGGACGAAGCCGCGCGGGGGCCGCTAGTAACATACATAAGATAGAGCAAAATGTAGTATTTTTAAGCTTAGTTTTTAAGACCTATGACAGTTTCGTTGGCAGACTAATTTAGAAAAACTTGTAAAGAGGATTCATAATTACATTAAGTCAAGAATATTAAATTTCATCCTTGCTTAAAGTGAAAAGACATTAGACTAATTAAAAACATTTAAAAAATATAATATCGTTATGTAATTAGCTTTAAAATGACTATAACTTTAATGACTATATAGAGGAAATAAAAATCGATTTAATAATAAATTTTATCTGATGTTCAATGTAAAGTGATGATTCAGTTAAAATTTTATTTATATATATCTGACTGTGGTACATTATATGTAGGTAAATCATAAGCTTTTAATATCCGCACTTTTGTGATCTAATATGTTAACCATCCATTATTGTTGAATCTAAAACTGTAAATCTAAATCTATATAACATTTTCAGAATATAAGTAAATATATATTCTAGATTTAGTTAGCTGAAATAAAATTAGGAAAGGATTTTATCATCTGACATTCAAACACAAATTCAGTGGAAATGATATAACGGAATACTCTATATTTTCTCTCCAAATCCAAAAAAGAAATCCATAAAAGAAATAAAAAAAAACACTATTAATTACAGAAAATTCATTGAACCTCCACCGTTCCCTTTCATCAAGACGTAGCAAAGTAAACGCCTCTAATGAAACAGTAGTAGGATCGCCACATACACTTTAGTTCGGCATTGATTCCGATGATTCAGTCGGGGCGGTCATTATCATTACCGTTCGCTCGGCGTCCATTAATCACGTTGGTATTCGGGCTGTGGAGGCTCCTCTCCCCTGACTCTTAGTGATGAGGTGAATTTGAAGTCGAATTTTGCATCCAGAGACTACTGCTGAAGATCAGCTCAGGAATTATTAAGCTAATCCTGAAAAGGAATGATGATATGAATATTCTATGAATGAGGTTCGATCGAAATTCATGGAAATTATTATAATTAAATGAATTTGAATTCTGCTACT
This sequence comes from Heliconius sara, assembly GCA_917862395.2. Classification (NCBI taxonomy): domain Eukaryota; kingdom Metazoa; phylum Arthropoda; class Insecta; order Lepidoptera; family Nymphalidae; genus Heliconius; species Heliconius sara. The sequence goes on along the minus strand of OU860795.2, from coordinate 6,169,856 downwards.
CAGTACTAAAATAAATACCAATATTTAAAAAATGTATGGACTGTGACGCTGTTCCTTTTAAATACACATTGCTAAATAGATACGAGACTTCTAATTCAAAGTAATGAGGCTGATGTCTAATGTGTTTCTCCATCCAGAAGTTGGTGTAGATTTTCTAAATTGAAATATAATATATATTTCTAACTATGGCATTTTACTTAGAAATAACTAAACATATTTTCTACATGTGTTTTTTTCTTCACGCATCGCTTATTTCACTTATATTTTTTTCAGTTGTGAAATTCAACATCATTTTTTCTATAACTAGATCAGGAAAACATCGACATATCATATAATATACATTATTGGATAATATAGCATTGAACACACGAATAGCGCGTCAACAATGTTGAATTACGTACAATATTTTTTTGTGTTTTGTTTTTTTTTACAAGAATTATAACTAATAATTACAAACACGATATTGTGTACTTAAATAAAAAAAATACCAAAAATCTAATCTCGTCCAAATCAAAATAATATTTTGTAATATCAAAATGTACAAGACGTTTAAGTCGATCGACTCGTCTCATCACTAGCACCGGTGCCTGGGCGCACTCGTGCATTCACCCTTCCCTTATCAGTTTTGATGTAGCGAGTAGCGAAAACGGCAGAATAAGATAGGCGCGGAAATGACAGGTATATTTCTAAGTTTATGTTTCCCTATTTAAAGTAAGTACAATTTGTTACAAGAATAGATTGTCACTTTTTGTATATTTTTTTTTTTGGTGAAAAGTACGAAGTGGTCGTAATTTGATATTTTTATTATGTATTTTTTTTTATAAATAAGTACGTGATAGCATGACTCAATTAGATTGTAGAAAGAAGGTTTTTGTTATATGATTTATAAATTAAATTAAATCAGCTTCACGCTGTATGCCGCATACAGCAGGGCAGGCAGAGGGAACCTAGTGTTAAGACACTCCGTTCCCCACTATTCACCAAATCCGCCAAAAGTTAATAAATATTTTTGTAATAATGTAAATTTATGATTAATAATGTAAATTAGACAAAAAAAAATACTTTACGACCAAAATTCCTATCAAATAGAACATACTCGTAAATAAAAATAAAATTATTCAGTTATTTGAAATAGTTTAGTTACCAAAAAAAGATTAAAATTATTCTAAGCACAACTCAAATCGAGCCCACCCCTTGTTTGTAATCCGTCTACTGCACTAATGCACTGTAGGCTATTGATATTCCGCATACGTTGATTCGATCCACGATGAGCCCAGATATTAAATCAGTTGGACAAACAGACACCTGTGCCGAGATTTCCATATACATATTTCCATATAAACATATGAAAATAATCATTTGCATATTATAATGCAATAACTTTATATCGTGTCATGCAGTGTCACAGTCCAAATTAACTTGGGTTTATTGAATGTTGATTTAAATTTAATTTTTGGACGTCACTTTAAATGACTATCGAATTTCGCAGAGGTTTTTTGGCTTAAATTATTGTTTACATGTTTCTTCAACATTAATAATACTGTGTAAATAAGCAGTGGAATATAAATTCACTATAGTTATTTTGTACATGAAAGGAAGGAAATGTGTTAAAATTCGTAATTGAAATATTTTTTTTACACTACAGATAATACGTAATGAGAGCTTTACGCGGCGTTGAACTCCGCCACACAAGTGAGGGTCGCAAGACGGGATCCCGGATTCAAATATTCGATATCTTCGGTTTTTTTTAAGATAAAAGTTAAGGCACTAATTAAAAGATGCGTGCAATTTAATCAAGCTTATTTAAGATATACAATAGTTACAGTATATATGCAGGCACGTGACCGTGAGCAACAAGTTTCCAAGGATTTTACATTGTTTGTGTTGTTGTTTTTTTTTTAATCAGAGACAATTTTTTTTTAAAGTGTTATTCCACACCTAGGAAAGAAAAATATTTATTTAGAAAACGTATAAAAATTTGAACGCCACGAAAACATACGCAAAACACTAAGCCATACGTACAATGAACGTATGGCTTAGTGTTTTGCGTACGTTCAATGAACGTATGGCTTAGTTTTCGGACCGCCTGGTCGGTTTCCAGGAGGCGCGGGTTCGAGTCCCTCTACCTTAAAATTTTTATACGTTTTCTAAATAAATAAATTAGAAACTATGCGGCATGATACAGTTGTTTGCGACCTTAACACCTTTTTGAAACAAAAAACTTTGAACCAAACTTGCTTGTGATCTTTAAATTATTTACAAAATTAAAATATATATTTTAATTCAGCAATTACTAAGAGACGAGAAAACACAATGTTAATGAGTGCAGATCGGTAAAAATTTGAACTCAAAATCCATACGTGATTTTTTACGAACAAGAGAAATATTATGTTTGTTCATCAGTATCGGAAAGTGGTTAAATTAGATAAAAGCAAGTGCAATATAAAAGTAATTGATCCACATCAGTCCAGGGATTGCTGTCTTTCACTATAAAAAGAATAGAAATGGCTTTTTACGAAACTGGTGGACTAAAGGAAAATATCTTAATATGGCCTACAAAAAATCAATAAATATTCCAACAAGCTTAGGATCGGAGAGATCTTTCTCTTTTTGTGATCATTTATGTTACTACTTGCTATCAAGATTGAGCAACAGAAGTTTAACCAGAAGACCATGGAGTGTGTTCGTCCAGTCTTGCGCCATTGGTTAACGAGGCGTCACGGGGTCCTAACCTTCAGCGATACTCAGGTGCTCACGGGTCATGGCTGCTTTGAGGGTTACCTGTGTCGGATCACCAGGAGGAAGCCTGATGCCCGCTGCCACCATTGCGACTGTTAAAAATTTTCCATAATTTTCCATTATTTCTCTAGGTCAGTATCGAAAATACTGGCTTTTCCGAATGGCCCGGTTTTTTATAATGCCTTGGCCTGCCTTTTTCAAGGCATTATAATATAATGCCTTGAAAAATCGCCGGAAAGCCAACTTTCCATTCCCCAGAACGAGTCTTAATGAGAACAGAAAATTTTTACACTAGGATCGGATTTTCTAACTATGTTGAACTTTATGTTTTAACTTTTAAACTGACCGATATTATAATATATATTATACGTCACAACAAATTGTTGAAAGTAGCGTATATTAACATTATCCTACAAACGAGGAGTTTTACAAAGTGCATTCTAATGTTTCCTTTTATAGTACAAGTGTCAGTGGTCGGCGACGCAGGACGCAATTCCATTATGTCAGCAATCAGCACGTTTGTCCCTCAAACTATAAAAAAATGCAGGTAAAACTTTTTTTTTCAGCTTCACGCTGTATTCCGCATATAGTAGGGCAGACAGAGAGAGGCTTAACACTACCAATATCTACACTCCAATATCACAGCTACAATACACATACACTACAGCTTCACGCTGAATCCCGCACACAGCAGGATAGGTAGAGAAAACCTAGCGTTAAGAGATACTCCGTTCACCTCTTCCTGCCGAATTCTGGAGGTATTGCGTGTTGAGTAGCAGAACTCAATGCCGCGCTTAGCCTCGATACCAGAACGAAGAAAGCCTCTAAAAAGTACATAGTTGGTTAAAAAACCATGTCTTTATTATTTTACTAAGAAAATGATTTAAATGATTCTTTATAACAATTTTTATTTTCAACTTTTTCGTTAAGATAGACTTACTTTTCTTAATGCCACATTTTATATATCTATACCAGAAGAAAATCTTTAACTGCATAAGAAGTAAGCAACTTCTTCCAACACCACCATTGGTTCTACAATATCAATTTAGAAGTCCTATATTGTGATGGTGATTTCAATATTATCTCAACCTGGATATGAACATGCTACCTCGTAAAGTGTCAATAGCACAAACGCTACTTACCAATATCCATCAGCTTCACGCTGTATCCCTCACACAGCAAGATATGCAGAGGGAACCTAGTGTTATGACACTCTGTTCCTCACTTTCCGCTGAGTTCTAGAGACATTGAGTGTTGAGTGGCGGAACTTAAAGCTGCGCTTTACCTCGAAACCAGAGCAAATATAAATGTAAATAAATATTTCATTTCCTCGAGTGAGGATCGAACCCACAACCAGTCGATTTCACAGTCACACTTTGTGCCCTTGCGCCACGACTGGCCTCACCAATATCCATCAATCCATGTAATAAACATATATATAATTCCACGCGCAATCAGCAAATTATCTTAACTAGAATCTGATAAAGACAATCAAGTAATCGAGCATAAATGGTGCTGGCTTTGTACATATATCCTGCGTTAATAGTTCGGTTTCGTAATCGAGTCCATCCAATATGCCTCACGTTTGAATATGGTCATTATATATGTATGTATTTATGTCCCATACATTAAGGTGGTAATGCAATTATATTTTAATTATATATTGTATAATAATGGATGAATTATTTGTTTGAGAGTTCGACGTGGTACAATGGGACAGTCTTTGAACTCTTTTGCACGGTGCTTATGGATTTGACCATACTGCGTTGAATTGCAGAACTCAACGCCGCGCTATGTCTCGACAACAGAGCGAAGAGATGAACATATTAGATATATAATTTCTACGTGTGAGTTCAACCCACAATCTGTCGCGTTTCAACCATTGGCGCCACGGCTGGCCTCATTGATGATTCTTTGAGATTGTAACTGAAAAAAAAAACAATACGTTTTGTAGCTTTAAACCTATTGTTTATTACGGTTAGTATATTTTTTTTATATTTTTTGTTGTAATCCACATTTTATGTATAACATATAATAAATATATTTTTACAACTTAAACATAAACACCTCCCACCACCCAATTTCACCAACACAAGCCACCAGCACCTATACAAACATACGGAATATTGATAAAACATGCTAAAATCGTTCCAGTAGTCGTAAAACCAAAGCGCAGTCCAAAGATCAACATAATAATGGTGTTTGCTCTTAGGACACGCATACATGGTGGTATCATCGCCTCTAATAATATGGGTGTGGACCGATAGCATCTTTAGTGGGTAGTGGGTAGGGTGTACACGGACCGCTGTAGGGTTGACATCTCTATGGTTATATCTGATATGATTAATTGATTTTTGTTTTGTCATTTTATGTAAATTAAATATTTGAACTGTATGATTCAATTGTGTTGATTGAAAATATTCAAAGCTATATTGAAATAAGTTTTCGGTTACAATAAACAAATTTACATTAAGAAATATAATTTCCTTTGAATCCCAATAAAAATAAACATTTACTTCAACGATACGATATATGAACAATATTAAAATAGTGGTTATTATTATTGTAATATTTTTTTTAGCTTCACACTGTATATTGCACGTAGCGCGGTAGTCAGAGGAAACCTGACAACACAGTGCTAGGACATCGCGTGCGCGAATTCTGGAGGCATTGCGTGTTGAGCGGCGAAACTCAACGCAGCGCTTTGTCTCATTACCAGAGAGAGAATCTAAATATTAAATGAATCTATTGTAACCAGATTGTTCGCGTATATTTAGGATTATACGTTTTTGGAAACCCTTTGCAGTAGTCTGTGGTCGCGGGTACACTGAGGTAGCATCCGCATGTCAGTTGACATAATTGTTATATCAAACTACTACTACTTATGTACGTACAAATAATCTGCATAATAATATTCACGAATACTAAAAAACCAACCATCAATTCCGGTTTCCGGTTTTTTTCAACTACATAAATATATATATATATATATATTTTACACAATTTATATATATATATATATATATAAATATAGATCTGTGGTACTTAAATTCCAGTTGTCAACCCTAATAGATATAGTGTAATCGATAACCGCATGCTATGAATATTTGAACACTTTGTTATGTACTTGGACGCGTACACTCGGCTAATTGAAATACTTTTGTTGATACACCACCCTTAATAACAGATAATCATTTCTGTCCGACTCCCACTTCAGACTTCACTTTTATTAACCTAGGTGTGTTTTTTTAGCTTCACGTTGTATCCCGCATACAGCAGGGTAGGCAGAGGGAACCTAAGTTTGAGATACTCCGTTACGTATTAGATGTCCTTTCAATATTTTGCATTAATTTCTTACTTCCGTTTAAGAGTGACAAGGAGTTTAATAATTTTTCTTTTGCGTTTTGACGCTGCGTTTCAGAATACTTTTGTGAGATTTATATAATTATTTTAATTTGAGACCATACAGTGGTCTGATTGTAAGTTTAATAGTAGTAGGTTCGATCCCCAATCGGGGGAACGATTGTATTTAAATTTTAACTTGTCAGATAGATGGCGCCGCTACTCGGTACGTAACGTGTCGAAAAATTGAAGGGACAATGGGTGACGAAGTGTCTTAGCAATAACTGCCCTCTGCCTATCCTTATTTTCATTTGAAGTAATACTGTAATATTCTGTATTGATCCAAAGATACTGTCAGTTCACTTTTCAGTTAAATAAAACTCTTTTTAAACTCGGCCAGTAAAAATAAAATATGATATTATATTAATAGAGGCCAGTCGTGGCGCAGCGGCACAAAGTGTGACTGTAAATCCGACTGGTTGTGGGTTCGATCCCCACTCGGAGAGATAAAATATTTACTTAAATTTATATTTCTTCGCTCTGGTGCCGAGGCAAAGCGCGGCGTTGAGTTCTGCCACCCAACACGCAATGCCTCCAGAATTCGGCAGAAAGTGGGGAACGGAGTGTTCCCTCTGCCTACCCTGCTGTGTGCGGGATATAGCGTGAAGCTGATTTTATAAATAAAAAAACATATTTAAATTTAGAATCTAGTTGGATATGTCAAATTCACCTTTGCGTCCTCGCTAACACATATGTACGAAGCAAAGCCTATTACAATATCTTGTCTCAAATATAATTATATCATTATTGAATTAATTTAAGCTTAGTCAAGTTAAATAATTCATTTAATACGCTAGTGAATTAATTTGTTAGTAAATACTGACAGGAAGACCTTCATCTTAATTTATTTCGAGGTACGTCATAGATGAGACTTAAGGCTTAACAAACAAAAGCGAGCGCCGTTTACACGCACGCAGCGCTAAATTACACGACAATTCGAATGGAAAATGAAATGCCTGCTTGCGAACCATTAAGCAATTTGAATTTAACACCCGTCCCTTCGTTTTCCTGTTGCCGCAAAATTACGCCATTTTTTTTTGAACTTGCTACAGTGGTTCAAAATTGTTAATCGATATTGGTGTTTGTTAAGATTTTTAGAAGTACTTATCCGTGATTATATTTTTTGTGATATAATGTAAATATATTTTTTTGTCTTCGGTGTTATGAGTATTTCTTTTCTTTATTTACATTATTATTTAATAATTACATTTGTGTGTAATTATTTACAAATGGGTTTAATTCTATGTTGTCTATGATATATTTTTAATTTTATATAAGAAACTACTTTTCTTGCTTAATATTTTTCTTAATATTAAATAATATTTATATAACATGCTGCATAAAATTCTAGACACATATTTTACGTTTTGTGACTTCGTTAAAAATTCAATTACGAAGTGAAATATGTAAGTGACTTCTAAGCTTTATAAACTAAATTTAACAAAGTAACAAGCAAAATATTAAAAATTTCGTAGTCAATTAAAGTTTATGTATTATAGTATAAAAATTGTTTGTCTTCTAAAACTTACTCAAAACCATAACCATAAGCGTTTTATTTAATTTTTTGTTTCACCATGTATTCCGTACATAACAAGGGAGACAAACGGAACCTGGGAAACTAGATAGGGCATTTCGTTTTCACTAAGAGAGAGAACGGAACGGAAGTGCGTTTAAATTTTTTTCTGCCAAACCTAGACATTGAGTATTGAGCGACAAACCTGTGCTTTGCCTCATTGTCTTAGCGAGGAAATGGTAATATTAGATAAATTCATTTTCATTCCAATAAGTAGGAATCGAACCCATAGCCGTTTACAATCCGCCCCTGCGCAATGACAGGCGACGTCATTGTATAAACAATAAACTGTTTAAAATTTTATTTTAATTTTCACTTAGGTATTACATGTAAAAATATTGAAACCGACTTTATAATGTACAGTTAAATTTTGACAGAAAAATGAAGGATTTTATTAGAATGAATGAATGATTATGCGTACACTCCTTCTATTTTTATGGAAAAAAAAATCTATTTTGTGATATTTATATATTAAAATGTTTATTAAAATTGAAAATAAATACATAATTCACGCCAGGGCAAATGGCGGGCAGAGCATTCCGCTTGTAAATCAGATGTCGTAAAACGTACCGTCTCGACTTAGCCATTATTAATTTAATTATGTCTACGAGAAAAGATTAAATGGATAATTTTATATTTTTTTTAAATAAATAAAATAATTTACTACTGATTGTGCTTAAGTAGGGTATTCCAGTAGTTTTTAGGGTTCTGCGCGTCTCAAGGAAAAATGGGACCCTTATAGGATCACTTTGTCCGTCTATCGTCGTATGTGTCAAGAGCATTTATCTCGAGATTTCGTGGAGATATGACGCTGAAATTTTTATAAAATATTTAAGTCTATGGTCTCTTGGAGCTCAGCAAAAATCAAGCCGCTAAGTAATCGTAATCGCAAATTTGTAGATAGTTTTAGCTGCATTTTGTATAGAATTCGCTTCAATCAACGTGGAAATTAAATATGTATTTATATTTATATATTCACTTCTTCGCTCTAGTACGCCGCGCTTTGCTTCGGAAAGTGACGCAATGACTCGAAAAGTGGGGAACGGAGTGTGACTGACTAACGCTAGAATGACTAACGTTAACACTGGGTTCCCTCAGCCAACACTGCTGTGTGCGGGTACTGCGTGAAGCTGATTTAATTTAATCTATCTGAACTCATAATTTATTTACGTTCAATATACATAAAATAAAACAAAGTAAACGGAAAGCACAAAGCCCACCTAACTCGAGCAACACCGTTGTCACCGACTAATGATTGAAAAAGCTAACCTTTTTTAATCAAACACATCGCAATCCGTCAATGGGATGCGCCACCGACTAAAACAAAGCGATAAATTAAGGGAGGAAACGGGAGGCGAACGGCAGCGCTCGTATTGAAAGATTTACTTCCTCTGTTTAATTGCAATAACGGGCTAGGCACGTTGGTATCGTATTTTTCTTTTTACACTCCACCTCTTATTGCCTTCGGGTCGTTAAATAAATTTATGATGCCCGACTAAGTTCAGCCCACCTCGACAGGCCAAAATTAGGAATGTGGAAGAGAAATAAAAAGGCCGTCTCAGGTGCGTCGCTGTTGTAGCTGGTAGTGAGCTTAGCTCTTGACTCGCGGTTAAACGGCTTGGCCGCTCATAAAAGTTACTTAACGCATCCATTGTAGTGGTACCTTCCCACTGAATATCACATACACAAAGTTGACCCCACTGTAGTTTTGTTTCGCATTACGCCTACGTATCTGGTCGTACGTAGGGGATTTTGTCGTTACCCGAGTTGATGGACTGGACCCGAAACTTTATCCTTCTACTGCATGTATGTATGTATGTATGTATGTATGAATGAATCTAACTTTTCATATTAGGTCTGGTCTGACGATGGAAATGAGAAATTTCAATTACATTTTCTTTATATAAATAAGGAAAATTTTGTAAAACTCACATTAGCGCCCGGCTGCTTTTAAACTGCCGATCTAATCTGAAACAAGAAGCAAACACGCCTAAATAACAATAAAATTCTAATAAAAACTTTGGACACGCAACCAAAAATTGTATGGGGAAAATTGACCAAATTGTTATTTACGGTTTGAAATTAAAACGAGGCATTATAAGATATTACTTCTCTCCTCTTTTATACGACTTGAGCAAAATGTTTATAAGTATACATTTATCATGAAGTTTAGTGAAAATGTATGCATTTAATATATAAAAATCTACAGGTGTGTCTAAATTGATAACTGAAATAAACAAAATATTTTATAAACAAAAACGATATTATAATAGATAATAACTATATAAACATTATATTACCAATTATAAACACGACTGCAATTACAAAAGTAAACAAGATACTACGTGAATCTTAAAAAAAAATCAAGAAAAAAAAGGAAAGTTTCTAGAAAATCTTTTATTCAATATCGAAAATACTATTAAACAATAACCAAGTCACCGATTTAAAAGATTTCTGAACTGTTATCTAGAGCCGGCAGATACGAAAGAATTAAGGAGAATCCTGAACACTCGTTAACTCAGTTGTCCCATGTCTCTGTGAACGTGGCCAAACAAAATGTAATTTTCCTCAGAAGCGTCTTCTTACGTGACCCGGCGAAGTGCTATATATTTTTATAATATTATTTTATCTTTTATATGAAACTGTTGTTGTATACACGATAAATGACATAGCAAAATCGTAAACAATTATATAAATTAGTAAATATTGCATTAATTTTGTTTTTTTTTTGTATTATGCTCCTCCTTCTATCTCCTCATAAATTTAGCTTCGATTTTTTTTTCGTCAATTACGCTTTTAGCTATTACGAATTGATGTTTAATTTATACAAAGGAAGCATCTAATACACCTAATATCTAACAATTTCGTAAAGAGAAACCACACAAACAAATTAGTCGTGGCGCAGAGGCTGCCTGCGACTGCTAACTGCAAGGGTTGCAAGGGTCCAATTTCCACTCGAAAAAATAAAGTAGCTGATATTTATATATATTTAATATTTTATATGTGAGATATAGCGTAAAGCTGATTTCTTAATTGTAAAGTCCAAGCAAAGCATGATACCGAAAAAAAACAAAGAATACAATATACAATATTAACAAAATACAAAATATACAATATACAAAATATACAATATTAACACAGTAGCGTACACTTAATACTTTTACAAGTAAAGACAGCATCCAGTCTTATCAGCCTCCCGTACCGAAATAAACGTCGACTATTATTTATGTGCGGAAGGGAGGAATCTCGATCTCGATTGTGACTCCCCAATTGAAATAGATATTTCACAAAATTATCATTTCACTGCGATTTGTTTACTATAGCCGATTGGTCTCACCTCGTTCCGTGATTTTATCACTGTTTCTATTAAGTGAAAATATAAAAAATATGGTGATTTTTTTAGGGTTAAATGAAATACATCTCTTCAGTCAATTTTACTCATAATCATTCAATTAATTAATTCAATTAATTGTTATTAGATAAGCAAAATTGTACATTGTAAAGTAATTGCAGGGTTGTGTAGTAATGTTTTTAGAACTTATGCAGCGTTAAGATCCGCTGGATAATACGCATTTACCAAATTTAGACAGATAGCAGAGAATAGATTGTCTTGGCATTCTCTGCCTACCCTGTTTTAGCTTCTAGCGAGATACACTTGAAAGCCCAATTGAAACGGATACTTCACAAAATTATCGTCTCACTTGACTTGTGATTTGTTTACTATAGCTGATTGGTTTCACCTGGTTCTGTGATTTTATCACTGTTTCTATGAAGTACAAATATCAAAAGAATATTATATATTTTGGGAGAACGGAATAACTTCTTTTACTCAATTCTCCTCTTTCTGTCTATACTGTACAGTTATCAATACATTGTTAAGTACGTATAGGTTTTTATCGTAATATATTTAGAACTAAAATCCGGCAATGAGAGCCGCTAGTCAACGCAATGCATAAACCCTGGTGGACAGCAGATAACGGAATATCAAAAATTTCTCTCTGCCTACCCTATTGTATGTTATAACTTGTTGAAGTTGTATAATAACGGTTGGGGCAATGGTAGGACAACGGTAGGACAGCGTTTGGTTGAAAGCGTGTCAGTTGTGGGTTCGATTTCCAGTTAAGGGGAATAAATTATTTATATTTCCTCGCTCTGGTAACAAGAGAAAGCGCGGCGTTGAGTTCCACCGTTCTCAAAAGTTTGCAGTCTCGTAAAATTGTCCATGGGAAACAGAGTGTTAGCCTATCCTGTTATATGGTTTTTGCTAGTAATAAAATCCTCGTAGAATTAAAAGAACAAGTTCATAACTCTTTTCATTTTAAAGGGTTTCGTGCATTTTCCAGAAATAGAAAAATAAATCACCACTATCCGTCCAGCGAGGCTTCAGTTTGTTAGATAGCGAGAGATTGATAAAAATATATAAAATAAAACGATCTTTCAGGAAATACATTAATTATTTAAATTAAACAATAGATACACAATATATATATTTTTCATTTCAATATCTACCTACAATTTCATTTTATGTGTTTAAGAAAATTAAAGGACATTCTTTTTTTAATACATTTTTATACAAATATTCAAAACAAAAACTAAATATTTAAATAACTTTAACGTGGATGGATACATACTTTGGATACAAATTATTATAACTCGTCAGATACCATTTTTATCTTAAGAACACATTTTAAACAAAATTTGAAAAAATTCTAAAATAATAAATTTCTAAATTAAAAAATCTACATACAAAGGAACCGTTATACAAAAATTAAGTTATTCCCATCTTTGAGCTAATCTCGTACAATTTGCGAAGAATCTATTTAGCAGCACTCATAAACGCCTGTAGACGGCACCTCACAATGCTACAATCGGGGCTTATGCATAAATTTGAATTTTCAATTAAGAATACTTGGAAGAAAATTTTGTTAGACATAAAGAGGAACCTTTGGTCTCGGAGACGAAATACTAAGGTATTAAATGTTAGAGAAAGCTGTGTGGGGTTCTCTTAGTATAATTATAATTATTCTTTGCTAATTTTAATTATAAATGCAATAGAAGTTAATCAAAAGAATATTTTCCCCAGCTTCACTGTAGTGTAGGCAGAGCTGGTCTAGTATTAAGACACTCCGCTTCCATTATTGCCGAATCCTAGAGGCCACATTGCCTCCAGAATTGAGTGTGAAGTGTCAAAATGAAGTGTTGAGTGGTGGACCTCAACGCTGCGCTATGCTTCGACATCAATGCGAAGAAATGAATATATCAAATATTTAATTTCCTCGAGTGATAATCAAACACACGACCTGTTGCGTTTACCGTCACACGCTTGTGTCCCTGACGTCTCGTTTCGTAAGCGTATTCCATATTTGCAATAAATACAAGTTCTTTTGTCATTATATTCACAAATCATTACTAAAAAATGCTTACATTTTTATTATCATAAACATAAAAAATCTTATAAATTTCAACGTTAAAATTATAAAATGAAGACGTGACACTATATAGGTCGAGTCCATTACCGGCGTTGTCCAGCCAGCGTTGCACCCCAAAACGGCTGAAAGGCGTCCGCGAGATATCTTAAATGAGTTTCGTTATCTCTGGCAAAAGAAAATGGAATTAATAGTTAACAGAGATCCCCTCCAGGCGCTAAACATCTTTGGCGCTTAAAATAACACTTTTTGGCTTAGATTTGGCTAATGAATTTATATTCTGTGTTGCCCTATTCATGTAGATTTGTGTAGGAAATTAAAAGAAATTGTTGACTGCGTATTAGATTTGTTTTGATTAAGAAATTCAGGTAAATACTTGAAGATACGTATTTAATTACTGGTTGATTTGAGTTTAACAATATTTTATTTTCAGATTCTCGCTGTATCCCATATTTAGCAGGGTAGCCGGGTGTTAAGAAACTCTGTTTCCGACTTTGCAGCGAATTCTGAAGACATTAAGTCACAGAACTCAACGCCGTGCTTCGCTTCCACATCATAGCGAAAAAATTACAATTTATAATATTTTATTTCTTCGAGTGGGAATCGAACCCACAACCTGTCGCACTCACAGTCCCTGCGCCACAACTCATAATTATCAATGATAATAGACATTTGTAAATACAATATCATAAAAGCCACAACCTCATCTTAAAAAACAACCTCTGTTAAGAACAAGTGACAGGTCAGGACAGGACAGGTTTAAACTAAGCGTATTTACGAGCTAGTTTTACCGTTTCCTCGCAAGTTAATACGTCTAGAAGAGGGTTTAAATAGTTCTCAATAATGAAGAGCACTAAAACGAAAGCGACAAAAATAATCCAATTCTCTCCAAGCACACTATACTCATACGTAGAGGTCCACAGATCTGAGGCTTTATGCAAAGGACTCGAGTCCATAAAGCGACCGTAAAGGGCCGTCGTACGAAGAATGCAAAGTGAGTCATGCCGTAAACTGCGCTGGTCTCTCCTCGGTGTCTTTACGATAGATTTATATTCATGACAGTATCTCTAGCGCGTAAAATTTCGGGCGATGGCGATCCAGAAGCTGGCATATGTAATTTTGTTTGAATAAGTAAATAGGGGAGGACAAAGGCTATTTGATCTTCCTTTCTGTTCTAGGGCAATAAATAAGGTCGTCGTAGGACTGTTTGTGTTTATATCATAAACGCATTTCCGCTGGATGGAGGATCGGGATCGGGATTATTGATTTTTTATACAATTCATGATAATTTCCTGTAAATACTTACAAAAAAAAAAACTTTAAAAGTATTAATCGATAACAATATCATTTATAGAAAAGCAACTGAACAATATATTTTTGCGCCAAATTATAATATTTCGCAATATATATTTTGCAATCATCAACGTTCATATTATTTCGGTATCGCGCAGCAAATGGTCATAATAATTGTCTTTGTGTTCTATATAAAGTAATATAAGAAAAAAAACCCCGACAAGCGCGAGTCGGGCTCGCCTACCGAGGGTTCCGTAAAACATGGTCTTGAGCTTTTGCTGAAATTCAGGCTTAGCTAAACCAGAGCCCTTTCATCTGATACCTCATTTACACTAGCGGCTTTAATACCAAATTTTGTCCCCTTTTTAAGGTTATTATTCTTAAGAATTTAACTACAAATGTAGAGCTTTAAAATTTTTTTAAATTATTACTTCCTGAAGATGCTAGCTGCCAAATTTTAGTACGCGAAATACGCGTTTCTTACAATATAAACGGCCATATCTTTTTTTAAGTAAATGTAGATTTTTTTTTTCAGGAAATCAAATCGAAATAGATCTAAATCTACGGACCCATGATTTCCTGAAAAAATGATGATTTCCTGATTCAAACCATATACTCGGGTATATAGTTTGAATATCAATACGATATCTCCAAGTGTTTCTGAGAAGGCTCTTGACACACAGATCATGACAGACATTTCTTTTTTCGTTAAAAGGTACGCAACCCTAAAAACATCTGCTTCTTTCATGCTGTATTCCGCATATAGCAGGGTAGGTAGAGGGAACCTAATGTAAAGACACTGCATTCCATCCCATCTTCTCCGAATCATCATCCGAATTTTTGGCTTGAATACGAGGCATTGTTTGTTGAGTGGTGGAACTTGGTGCCCGAGTGAAGAAAATATTAATAAATAATAATTTGTTGCACCGAGGATCAAACCCACAACCGTCACGTTACAGTCAAATTCTTATGTCCTGCGCCACGATGCCCTCTTAGTAATATATGAATGTGATGAACATTTTATAATCGCGCCAACTAATGTCTTTTTCAATATTGCCCTTTAAGCGTTTTTGAACGTTTTACGAGTGGTCAGGTTCTTTATCGTTCGTCATCTTGATTTATTCAAGTTTTACATTTAAGGGAACGAAATTAATATTTGTGAATACCTTCATAAAACTCCGACCTCATGTTTGAATGTTAAATATTTGCACATATTGAAAATCGGTAATATAAAAATTTTACATGACAGATGCTTGGATATTTGGACTGAGAGTGTAATTTTTTCAAAATAATAATAATAATAATAATAAAACTCTTTATTGTACACCCATAAAGAAAATAACAATAAAAATATGTAACAGAACAAAAAACGGAAATGTACAAGAGGCGACCTTATCGCTAAAACAGCGATCTCTTCCAGGCAACCTTAAGGCATAGGATATAACGGGGAGGAAAAGGGTTGGGGTGTAAACAATAATTATAATAAATGTATAAAGCAAACAGCATACATATATTAAATATATATAAAATAGCTAACTAAATATACACATATTATTCATATATACTTACATAGATACATACATAACATACATGCCTACATAGATACATACATATATACATACAGACGTAAATAGATACATAAATATATTATACATATTTTACAAGTATATGTGGCAATACAAGAAGGCAGTTTAGAGGGAATGGAAGTGTAGCTTTAAGAGTCGCTTAAAAATTATTAAAGATTTTGCCCGTCTGATATTCAGAGGTAAGGCATTCCATAGTCGGGAGGATGTGACAGTAAAAGAATTACTGAGGAAGGAAGAAGAGTGTGAAGGAATTTTTAGAGTTAAATTTTGTTCAGAGCGAAGATGTCGAGAATGAGAGTGCCCCAAAAAGTGGAAACGCTCTTTTAAGTATGGCGGTGTTAATGGATCAAATAGTACACAGTAAAGAAGATGGAGAATATGAGTATTCCTGCGAAGACGGATTGGGAGCCACTTGAGCTTTTTACGGAATTCAGAGACATGGTCGTACTTTTTTAATCCAAAGATAAACCGAATAGCAAGATTTTGTAATCGCTCAAGTTTGTTTAATTGCTCCTCTTTCAAATCAAGATAACAAGAGTCAGCATAATCAAGAATTGGTAAAAGTAGAGATTGTGCTAACACAATTTTTGTTGGAATAGGAAGGAAATTACGTAGCCTGAAAAGATATCCTACTGATGCAAACATCTTCCTGCTCACCTCGCTCACCTGTGGATCCCAGGACATATTGTGATCGATGATGATACCAAGATTTTTAACTGATTTATTATACGGTATAATTTGGCCATTTATAATTATATCAGGCAAAGTGGATATGTTAATTTTAGATATAAGCTTTGGACTACCAACAACAATAGCTTGAGTCTTGCTAGGATTTAATTGCACTCCAAAGCGAGTACTCCACGCGGATATTTTCATTAGGTTATTGTTAATCGTATTAATAGCGGCTGGTAGCTCAGAAATTTTAGACTTACAATAAATTTGGAGATCATCTGCGTATAAGTGGTAGAGAGAAGTGATATGTTGGGAAATATTATTAATAAAAAGTGAAAACAACAGAGGAGACAACACGCCACCCTGCGGGACGCCAGCATTGACTGAGGACCAGTCCGAGTACGAATCATAAATTCGTATACGTTGACGGCGACCATGCAGGTAATTATGAAACCAGTCGATTACATTAGGAGATATGTTAAGAGAAGCTAAAGTGGCAAGCATTATGTCATAATCTACGGTGCCAAAAGCATTACTAAAATCTAGTAACACTAATACCGTGACCTGTTGAATGTCCATACCCGTACGGATATCATCGGTTATTTTTAAAAGTGCTGTAATCGTGCTATGGCCAGGACGGAAACCGGATTGCAAAGGATTTAGAAGGTTATTTTTAGAAAGGAAATATGTGAGTTGGCTTTGCACCAGGCGTTCTAGGACTTTGGATAAGAAAGGAAGTATAGAAATTGGACGGTAATCGTTATCGCTAGTGGGGTTGTTCTTTTTAGGTAAGGGAATGATTTGTGCTTCCTTCCATGCTGAAGGGAATTCACAGGAATCAATGGAAAAATTAAGCATGGAAGTTAGGATAGGACAAATGATATCAAGTATGGGGATGATCATTTTACGGCTGACGCAGTCAGCACCAACAGCATCAGAGCTAATAGCCATAATATTTTTCCTAACATCACTTTCTGTAAATCGACTAAAGAAAAAATTTGGAACATTAGGAGAGGTAAAAGCGGCGATTTGGTTAAGTGTGTTTAGTTTCGTAGCATCATTAATGTTACTCGAAGAGGAGAAATGCTTATTTAACTTATTTAGATTTATATTCTGTGGATTAAGGTTTTGACGTGCTTTACCTACTCCTATGGATTCAAGAAATTTCCATACTCTAGAAGAGTCATCTTCTTCAAGTATAGATTTATGGATATGGCGTCGTTGATGGTCTCTACACACTCTATTGCAATGATTCCGAGCTTTGTTGTATTTAAGCTGATTTTTGTCACTGGGCTTTAACATATAACGTTGTTTTGCCAAATTTTTCTTTCTTTGCAGCTTTTTTATATCCTCAGTTAGCCAGGGAGCAGGCAGATGTCTCACCCGAACAGGACGCAATGGAGCATGACGATCATAAATTTGCAATATTAACGAGTTGAAGGCAGCAACTTGCTCATTAATTGTTACATAATTAGATATATCGTGCCAGTTTGTTGCAGTTGCATCTTGTCGCAGTTGATTCCAGTCTATCCCACCAAAACTGCGTCGCAGAAGAATTCTTGATTTTGCTTTTGGGGGCTTAATTTTATACGATAAGTAGACAAGGTCATGATAAGAAAAAGCCAGGGCAGGGCATTGACCGTGTTTTTCGACATGTTGAATAGAAGAAACAAGAGCTAAATCCAGAAGTGAAGGTAAACAATTCGGAAAACTATGCGTAGCAGCAAGAGGGAGAATATGCAAATTAGCACCAGTAACCAAGGACTTCAGCCGAGAGGCACGATGGTCATCTTTTAACAAGCATGTGTTAAAATCACCCATTAAAATTGTATGAGGATATAATGGCTTCAGTCGCTCCAACAGGGTTTCAAAAGATGAAAAATAATCAACCGTAAGGCTTGGACTGTAATAAACTCCAAGCAACACCCTTGTATGCGAAAGAACTACTTCAATAAAAAGGTGTTCGGGGCCACCATCAGTTTGGTGCTGCGATTGATCCACTATACTACAAGCAATATGCGAACGTAAATATATAGCGACACCACCTCCAGAGCGGCCAATACGATCATTACGAATCAGATGAAACCCTGGGAGCGAGTACGAAGTCGATTGCAGACATGGTTTTAACCAAGTCTCTGATACTAATATTGCATGAATATTTTTATTATCGAAGGAAGCAAGAAGATCTGAGTAATGTGCAGGAATACTTTGCGCATTGATGTGAATAATATTGAAATTTTTTAGAGCGTCTGAGAAGTTGTTGTCAATAATTTCGTCTAATGTGGGAATACTGAGGAAACTGTCTGTACTATTCGACCCAGTGTAAGAGGAAGAAAAGGACAGAAATGAATCGTTAAGTTCATCATTACTATTTGCCATAAAGAATAAAGACTATTTATATGTTTATAATTATATATGTAAGATAAATATGTATACAATAAATAAATAAAAACTTAAAAAAAAAAAATAATAATAATATTAATTGATAAAATATAATAATAAAGCAAAAATAAAGATAAAAAAAAAAAAAAATAATAATAATATATAATGAATAAAAAAATAATAATAATAAACTACTTAAATAGCTTAATACCCGCTAGTTGCAAGAAGAGATTATACATATGTTCTCTGAAGAGAAATACAAAAAGAAAAACAAAATAAATGAAGTTATGTATAAAAATCAGATATACAAACTACAATTAATAATAACAGAGAATAGTATAAGTATAAGGAAGCAAAAAATTAAAAAAAGAGACGAAAGTTAATATTACAATGTATCTGTCAAACCAAAAGAAAAAAAATAAATAAAAATCTTCATCATTACTTGTTTACATAACAAAAAATAAAAAAAAAATATATAGAAAGAAATTACAGATTCATTAAGAAAAAAAAAAAATAATAACTATTTTGTAATAATGAAGTAAAATTTATAATCACATCGCATTTAAAATATGTGTAGAAAAATATAGTATAAAATAAAATAGAATTTATGTATCGTTTGACAGCTGATATGAGGTAAAAAAAGAAAAAAGTTATGCAGTTTAATAAATCAATTCAAAAGGCCAACCATTCAATGCAATGAAATCATAATACTAAATTATCTGTGTCAACGCTTCGTTAAGTGATTGGCCAATATAATAGCATTATTTTTGACAGTTCATAAAGTAAAAATAAATAACAAAAACAAAGCATAAAATAAATAGATATTCAACTAAAACATACTTATTGTAAAGAGATAAAAATATATTATTATTGTAAAGAAATACAAAAAAATAATAATAATCTAGAGAAGTATATATTTGCAAAAGTTAATTAGTAATTTATTTTTATTTTTTAATTAGTAAGATTTAACAAGTTATTTTTTAGTTATGCGCTTGCACCTCTGAACAACTACTTTATTGTTGTTATCGGATCTCTTAGGAGCAAGTACAGTCCCATGCACCATTGGCGGTGACTTAGCTGGAGCAACGGGCACACCCTGAAGTTCAGACATACACTGCACTCGGTAACGCACGCCGTTTGGAGCAATTATGTTAATGGAGCCGTCCCGTGTCCAACATTTCCCCACACCAAAACGTTGCCTGGCGGCCATAAAAACATCATGACGAGTTTTTGTCAGAAATTCAGACAATGTAATACCTGAACCTTTTAGTTTTGATTTGGAAATCCATACATTGTGACGCACCTGAGGAGTTGAAAACTTTACGACGATCGGCCGCGGCTTCTCTTCCTGCAAACGACCAAGCCGATAAACCGAACTTATACATGAGCTCGAAAAATTTGTAATGTCAAGGTCATCCGTCACAATACTTGATACCAGTGCACCAACATCTTCTGACTTGTTCTCACGTACACCATGAAAGAGCAGGATTTTACGTCTTCTAGACATCTCCATTCGGTCGACCTCCAATGTTAACAGTTCGACTTGTTTTTGCAACGAACTTAGTGCAACGTGAATAAAATTTTTAAATGAATTGAAATCGGTAGCTATTGTTGTCACTGTAGTTGGCGATGATGTTTTGTTCAAGTCTTGTTGGAATTCATTCATCCTGGTGTTGAACATGTCAGCCATAACAGTGATGGACTCTTTGATAGCATCCATGGTTGAATATATAGTTAAATATATTATTAATTGTAGAAATTCAATAAAGGAAAACACTAGCGGTAAGTACGTAAAATCACCAGCACATATGTAGCTTTAAAATACTAGTATATAAAATTAAATATAAAAATAAATAAAGAGCTTATCAAAAACAGCTGTTCACTTATTTACGCCTACCCACCAAGTCCATAATAGTAAAGTTGTGACTTTTTTCGAAACTTTCTCTATCTCTGTTTATAAAACTCTTCTGTTACAAAATTATTAATAATCTACGTACAACCGAAACTAAGCACCATGGAAAACGATTGTTTGAAACAGAGGTTCCTTGCGGGGTATTAGACTATTTGAAAAGTGTATAGGAGAAGAGGACAAGAAAAAAATTTGAATCGAATCTTATGCAAACGAAATTGTGGTCTACGACTTCTCTGTAATAAAAATAGTCACTAGTTACTCTGTAATAAAATTCCGACGAAAATTGAAGCCAATTTATAATTATTATTGAAGAAAAATAATTTAAATAATAATTATAAATTATTCCAATTTTAAAATAACTATAATGAAGCTTGCTCGAAAAATAATTCATATTTTAAATGGAAATTATATTTTAATATGCATGTCTCATGTCAGAAAGAAAATAAATGTAACTCCAATTAAACAGCAGTGTTCATACTATTTTAAGTCTGTTTCATATTATTTTACTTCAACCTTTATATAATATGAGCATATTCTTAATATGATAAATATTTCATAAAAATAATTTAAGTAAACTATTGGTACAGTAACTACGGTTTTTTTTATTATGGAAAAGACACGGCAAACGAGCGTTCGGGTCACCTGATGGCAATTGATTACTGCCGCCCACGGCCCCGTGCAACACCAGAGGAGCTGCAGGTGCGTTGCCGGCCTTTAAGGTGGGCTGGGTGCCGGAGCCCGGCATCACCTGATGCGAAACGCAGTGGCACTTCTTCACGCCGGTTTTAAATGCCGGGGTTGGTAATAATACGGTCGAGTCTGCCCATTCGTATGTGTTGCCATTGCTGGCGACGTGACTCTACCACAAGTACTTTATTCGCCTCTTACGACACCACCAGTACCAGGATGATTCTATTCTAGGCCGGGATCACACGGCACGGTTCAAGCATTTATACAATTTATTTATTCATAATCTTTTTGAATAGTTGAAAATAAATAATATAAAAAAATAGAGTCCAGTCGTGGCACAGAGGCACAAGCGTGCAATTTTAAATGCAACATATTAGTAGGTTCTATTCCCACTTGAAGAACTTAAATATTTAATATTTTCATTTCACATTACCAACGGCTGTGAGTCCCGTCACTCCACACGCAATGTTTCCAGAATTGAGCGGAAAGTGCGGAACGAAATGAAATCTTAATGGGAATGAATTGTCTTTGGAGTAGGTTCCCAAATTTCTCTAACGAAGCTAAAAACAATATCACCGTTAGTGAAAAAGTTAATTTAAATAAAGTTCAAATTTGCCTTTTAATCTATAATCAAAAATTAAAAAAATACTTATTTTTGTAAAACACAATGTACAAAAGGCGTTGACCAGAAAATATGTATGATGTGCTTAGTGTTTTTCTTTGTATTTTATTGAATAATGACAAACAAAACAATATATTAAATATTTAAATCAACTAACATTAATTTTATTAATATCTTACAACACGTTCAAAATGGCCGTGTAACTAACATTAGCCAGTTAATTTTGTGTTAACTAAACATAGTTAAGGTTAACCCCTTATATAATAAACGTTGTAATTCGGTAACTCTCTAACGCGGTGGTGCATGATAAGATATAGACGATTACTTTGATTTATATAACTATTCGTTGAGGGTCATTGAAAACCTATGTTGTACTAGCTTATGCAAGGCGGGAAGAAATGTTTTCCCCCAAGAAGGATTTGGATTCCCGACCACTGCGCTTAGTTAGATAAATTCTAACTGTACCACAGGTTATCCTATATAAAATATTATCAAATCAAATCAGCTTCTTGCTGTATTCCGCACACAGTAGGGTAGGCAGAAAAGGAATCTAGTGTTAAGACACTCTGGTCCCCACTTTCCGTCGAATTTTGGGTAACATTGCGTATTAGTGGCGGAACTCAAGGCCGCGTTTTGCTTAATGCGTAGAAATGGAAATATGAATTTTAAGTAAATATTTAAAGTAAATTTAATTTCTCGGGGCTCGAACCCACAACCAGTCGCACTATCAGCCTCATAATAAATAAATAACATATTAAGTCTTCAAATATTTATTGAGTCATATTTCTTATTTCTTAAGACTCAAGGAACATATCGTAAGTTATATGCGACGCATTAATACGCTTGTATGTAATGGTTTACTAGCTTTTACCTGTGCCTTCGCCCTTGTTTTCGTATGAAAATAACTAAGAATTCTATATTTTACAGGCCACATTATAAGTGTAGGTAGGTAGTGCACGAGGTAGCTCTGATCGTAGATACAGTGGTTTGCATAGAAACCGTTAACGTGTTATTATATAACCTAAATGGATTCCAATATTAATATATTTGTTTAATTCGAATTACTATATCGTGTCGTGTCATGTTTTCCAGAACTCTAAACGTGTAGAGAAGAAGAAGAAGAGAAGAAGGCGGAGAACTCAATGAGCGGCTACTTTTTTAATTGGACATGAGGTTTAATGGTATTAGCCTATTGGCTAAATTAATAGCTGCTACTGTCTCAATTATTTATGATGTTTGAGGTCATAAGTGACGCAGGGGTACAAGCGCCTGACTGTTTACACGACAGATGTGGGGTTCGAATCCCATTCGAGCAAATGTAATATTCAATATTTTCATTTCCTAGCTGAGACAAAAACGTTGAGTACTGTCACTCAACAACACAATGCCTTTAAATTTCGATGGAAAGTGGGGAACGCAAGCATGTTAATGGGAACGGAGGGTCTTAGCAGTAGGTTTCTAGGTCCCCAACCTCTCTCTGTCTACTCTGTTATGTTTTAATATATATAAAATAGATGTGAAGACGACGATCCTATTTAAAATATTCACAAAGATAGCTCCGATATCATATGTACTTACATTTTCGTGTTTAACAATTATCATTATTCTCTTAATAGAACAGAAATATATATAGAATAGAAATGGAATTAATTTTAAATTAGTTAAAACGTAGGTACTATTTCCAACGTAAATTAATAATCCAAACCACAAATCTACTCTGCAAATGAAATCTTCACTAAAATGGTTAACCGTTAATTTTCCAAATTGTTTTCGTATCTTTGATATTTTATTGTTAACAGGCTGTTATTATCAAAACGCACGCAATCGTATAATATTTTTATTTATATATTCATTATCCTTATATATTTGTATAAAGAAATCTACTTTATACGTTTTTAGGGTACCGTGCCACCACCTCTAGTGTCTGTCTATCTGTCTGTCTATCATTAGTCTATATCTAACGAACCGAAATATCTAATAACGGATTTGATAATTTTTGAAAAAGTACATTTCAGTTCAATTTTTTTTTTAGAAAAGACACGGCAAACGAGCGTTCGGGTCCCGGTTAATATTATATTTTTCTATTACAAAATCTTTCTCGGTACCTAAAAAACTAAAAAAGGATAATTTTAGGCTCCCTTCGTCTTGACTGACAGCCTACAAAGATTTCTCTCCAGATTACGTGGAGGTATCAAGCTAAAATTAATATCAAACATTCAAGTTTACAGTTTCTTAAATCACAGAAAAAATCAAGCTTTATACGTTGTTTATTCTGTATTTTGTATGAAATTCGCCACGTAATCGAAAAACTGTAGAACCCGGTCTTTTGGATCTACAGTAACGAAATGTGGTACGAAGTGAGAACTTACAAATAAAGGAAAAAATATAAATTGTATACTATATAATAAATGAATACTTCAGCTATTCCAAAGAAGTCTTACTAGCAAAAATACTTATATGCTAATATATCATTATTCATGCCAATATAACATTATTCTTAGGATAAGTCGACTTATAAGTAGATATTTCATAAAAAAAATCATTACAAATTTACATTTGTAGTTTTTTTTCATACAAAATGCCCAAAATGCCCGGAAACTTAACTTTGTGAGCTCTTATAAATTGTATTTCTTCTTGACCTACAATTCTAAAATTAGTACGGAAGTCTCGGCGAGCCAGTCCGATTCACACTTAACCGATTTTTTTATTATATAAAAATATAAACTAAAAACCAAAATCTACTTAATATAAACTACATTATAATACATATAAATGTATATTAATATTAAACTTATTTAGTATCAACCATAAATAACTGAAACACAGTAAAACGCTTAAGCGACGAGAACATACAACCGAGCAATACAAGGACGTACCGTTCGTCTTATATATATATAAGACGTGAATGTGAGAGGAAAGACTCATAATTAGAGTAAAAGCGTCAGATCTGCGACAGAGTAGGCACCTCAAAGACTAGGCACCTCAAACACTTACAATAGGTAATGTACTTAACGTAGCCTAGTACGCGTCATTACTTTAAGGCGTATAGAGAACAGGGGACCGGTGGAGCACCCTTTATAATTAAATTCTGGTTAGTGTAACAAATTGTATTGGTAGTGATAATTATTTTATAAGAAGTACGTAGGTACTGTTGGGAATCAAAGGTCTGTGCTGGACCTTTTAGTTTATTAGATTATGTTAGAGTTGCTTGGGAAATTCGAATAGTTAAATAAATAAATAAAAAATAATCAGCTTCACGCTGTATCGCACAAACAGCAGGATAGGCAAAGAGAACCTAGTGTTAAGACACTCCGTTCCCCACATTCGCCGAATTCGAGAACACCAACCAGAACGAATATTTCATCTCCTCGAGTAGGAATTCCACTCACAACCAGTCGATTTAACAGTAACACTTTGTGCCTCTTCCCCACGACTGGCCTCAAACTCGTGAACTCGATTGGACTTGAAAAATTTGTAAGTTACAATTCAAAATTTAAATTATTTAAATTTACGTATATATGTAAATTTTTTAATATTTATATTCTCGTATATAATTCATTTTAATATAAACACATATAATTTTCGTTAGTGTAAAATGCAGAAATATAAACAATTTAATGTGACCGAGACTACAGTCGCGATATGTTTAAGGAATATGAGTTACGTGACCTTACCCACGGGAACAATTTGATGAACTCGGATAAAAAGAAAGCAACTCTCCTTCCTTTGTCATGCATTTTACTACGTGCGTAGAATAATCTGAAGATATCTGAGCAAATGAAACAAACATAGAAACAAATATTTTTCTTGTTTTGTTTTTTTTGGTTATTGGCAAAGTAGTAGTAAAATGACAAATTTCTCCGTTTTCCACTTTTTGTGTATTTACGACAACATACAATTTTTTTAAGTAGCAGGGCCCAATACAGCTTTTATACTAAAAGCTATTTTTATATTATAAGAACTAGTATATAATTAATTTAGGGCAGACGTTTCGCAGGGGCACAAGTGTTTGACTTAAACGCGAGATAGTGTGGGTTCAATCTCCACTCGAGGAAATGAAATATTTAATATTTCCATTTCTTCGCTCTAGTGTCCAGGCAAAGCGCAGCATCTATTGCCGCCACTCAACACGCAATGCCAACAGAATTCGTAGGAAAATGTGGAACGAAGTGACCTAGCACAAGATGCCCTCTGCCTACCCTGTTGTGTGCCAGATACAGCGTGAAGCTGACTTATTTTACCTTTTTTTACTACAATATAAAGTATAAAAAATTAAATCAATTTAAACCAAATTAATTTCATAAGATTTCCGTCAACATTACCAACATACCTCTTTCACGACACCTAAATCGACATCGACACCGTTCCCAAATCCAACGAAACATGTTAACAGAACAACACTATACCAATTTGCAGCATCTCAAAGATGTAGAGGAAGTGATCTTATCAGGGTATCACAATTCGAATCCGCCAAAGGGCAACTAAGTACACACGACAGCTCCACTCCATAGTTGCGCGCCCCAGGCGAGATAAAATACATTTAGATAAATGGATGGCACCGCCTTCACTCGGGCACTCCGCGCTAAACGACAGTCTTAATTTCACGAAGTAATAATTAAGAGTGAAGTCTTGTAGGGTGGTGCGGGGCGGCCACTAAATTTTTAAACACTCGCTAAGTAGAAAGTTCGATACGTTGAAACTTAATTTGTTTATTAATTTTTTTTTCCTTTTGGAAGGAGTCCTTTTTTTTAGCTAGTTGTTTTTGTGTTTTTTTTATTCCAATTCAATAAATAAACTCTTCTACTTGATATAGATTATCTTCTTGATATACGAATTTTTCGTATAACAGGGTAGCCAATGGACACTTACTGTAATACTTCATTCTCTGTTTAGTCCCAATTTTCGAGATATTGTGTGTTGAGTGACAAAATTCAACGCCGCGCTTTGACTTCTAGTACAGAGAATCTCTATTTCCAGTCAGACACTACAAAATATCGCCAATTCTAAAATAGATTATAAATAGTTTCGCAGTGATGTTGAGCTCCTTACACTGTTATGATAGACATATAGAATTATTTTTTTAAGTAAGCGTTGGACTTAGTTTATATTTAAGAACTGAATATTCATTATCTTCATATTAATTTTGATATAGATAGTGTCATCTAGTATATTAATGCGTAGAAGAAAAATAAATAGACTCCTTTTTGAATAAATGGTGATTTAGTGCAAAAATTTTTTTTAATAATTGTGTTAAAAATATTTTAAATTAATTAAATAAAATTTACGCACATCACTATACTATTTGGTATACATCCAATAGTAAATATAGGGACGATTGCTTGTATGAATAAAAAAAAAATAATTAAAAGTTAAAAATTTTAGTTATATGACAACGGAATTTCGAAGCCATTACGAAGTTTGATGAAAGTTTTAAATATTAAAGCTGATGTAGTACTACGGTGTTTAGAAGTAGACGGGCGGCGCTTTATGTGAAATTGTCCTACCGATTCCTACGAACGTTATTAATAATTCAAAGACGCCGTAAACTTATCCAAACCACTGTCTCGGTTTTTAAATATTAATTGCTGTTTTCGTCCTATTAAAGTGTTCTATTTAGTTCACTTTGCTTATTATTATTTTTTTGGAATACTTCAAATATTAAAAAAAACGTTATCGCTACCCGCTAGGTTTTGTTGTAAAATATTAACGAAATTATTAATTAATAAATAAAGGAATTCTTCCTAATAAAGTTACTAAAAAATAAATTGCTGTTTATGCATTGGAATTATTATTAAATTTTCAATAAAAAGAAATTTCTGTAAAATTTATTATTTAAATTAGTGTTTCTGTAAAATTTATAAATTAATCAAAGTATATAATTTTTCAAATTAGAAGGTCAATTTCCCTAAACGTTTTTTTCTTCTGGCTTTACTACCCTAATTAACTCGAAGATTGTGAGATAGATGGTCACTCTTTCAGCGAAAATCTCGTGACTTGCGATCATAATCATTTTACTTTATATTTCTGAATCTACCGACAGAGTGCTCGTAAAATTTAATGTCTGACGTTTAATTTAGTAATTACATTTATTAGTGAACGGGACTTCGTCTAATATTTATTGCTACGTATAAAAGCTCGGTGCTATGATTTTTCTTAAGCTGAAATGAGCTTTAAAGCTTAATGCTTTTAATGAAAGGTATTGTATAGCCCACAATGATATTCAATGTTCGATACTGTGTTTATATTATAAAAACGAAGTATTTTAAGAAACCAATATTAATGTTTATATAAATAGAGCAATAAAATGGAATACCTGTAATAACCAATTCAGAAAGTTAAACCTATTATAACATAAATTAATCACGAATTTTAATTTTACACTACAAATTTTATCACCCACGCCAATAGCGCAGAATATATATACAAAACAACAATAATATACATAAAAAGCACAAAAAGCAGGCAATTTACAAACGAACCTTAATATATCTTAAGAAGTTACGATCAGACGAAATTAAGTGTTTTAATTAAAAAATCTCCGTCCCATAGGAGCCACTTAGACGAGAGCCCGATATTGCGTGCTATGTAGTTTACGCCTGCGTTTTCGTTGCTCACTGACTGTAATGAAGCGATCTG
This sequence comes from Heliconius sara, assembly GCA_917862395.2. Classification (NCBI taxonomy): domain Eukaryota; kingdom Metazoa; phylum Arthropoda; class Insecta; order Lepidoptera; family Nymphalidae; genus Heliconius; species Heliconius sara. The sequence continues at coordinate 6,140,923 of OU860795.2, read as the reverse complement.
TACAAGTGATTTGGCTAAATTAAATGGTAAAATTGTAGTCTAAAGTTTTTAAGCTCTAGATGTACTTTCTCAGGGATTTTTTTTGTATCCTCTAGCTGTATCCCGCACACAGCAGGGTAGGTAGAGGGAACCTTGTGTTAAGACACTCCGTTTCACACTTTCCGCTGAATTCTGGAGGCATTGCGTGTTGAGTGGCGGAAATCAACGCCGCCCTTTGCCTCGACATCAAAGTGAAGAAATGGAAATATACATTTAAATAAATATGTCATTTCCTCGAGCGGGGATCGAACCCACAACCAGTTAGTTTACAGTCACACTTAGTACCCCTGCGCTACTACTGGCCGGACGATTAATTAATTTTAATAACGTATTTAACTGCTTTGAATTCTTGAAATATGAACTTCCACACTACATGTCCTTTTACGGTTACGATTAAAAAAAGTTCTCTGTTTTTAGGTACAGAACCATAAAAGGCAAAAACAAATGCTTGTCATCCGTCTGTCCTTTTGTCAAGATTGCGTGGAGACCATAAACTGAAATCAATATTACATATCCGTTTGAGGCTCTGGTGATGAGGCAAAGCGCGGCGTTGAGTTCTGCCACTCAATACGCAATGCCTCCAAAATTCGGCAGAAAGTGGGGAACGGAGTGTCTTAATACTAGGTTCCCTCTACCTACCCTGCTGTGTGCGGGATACAGTGTGAAGCTAAAAAAAATTTTTATTAATTAATATTACATATTCAGGTCCATGGGCCCCTCAAGGCACAAAAAAAAATAAGCATTTATGCATCGTTTTGAAACCTATAGATTTAGAGTTAGGTACATACCGTGAACTTCAAGTGAAGTCAAGTGAATGTATGAGTCGTGAAATGATGAATAAAGTCACGAACTGAGGATAATACAAATAAAGGAAAAAATCTGAAACGAATTATTTCGTAGAAACATATCGTTATAAACTTATATCTAAGTTTATAATTTATTTTTCAAAATTATTCTCCTCGTAATCAAAACCTACATAGTATTTCCTGTATACCTACAATTATGACAAGAAGTGTAATAACTTGCATTACAAATGAAGAAAAAAAATCCGAAAAACAGATGAAACCTTTTTGTGTTGTTTACTCTGTTTCTTATCAAATCTTTTTTTTATGAACAGTATGTTTGTTCGTATATATGTCATACTAAGGACTGTGTGTTTGTGTGTGTATTATTCTGATACAAAAATAGTATTCACTGAAAAGTTTCATTGAAATCTGCTCAGTGGTTATTGCGCGAAATTTGAAACACCCATCCTCACAAACTTTTACGCTTATAATATTAATAGGATTAGTACAATAAACAAACAAACTGTTGCATATTTATAATATTAACCACAACTAATCAAAAGACTTCCTTTTACCTTCTATAAACGAAGTCCATTCAGCTCTCCCCCAACTGGCTGCATTACACGCGGTGCCGTACTCGTATATCGCCTTTTACTATAGTCTAAGACGTAATTTGTAGATTGGTAGCGCGATAGAAAGAAAGGTCTACAGTAAATTGTCTTCTCCTAATACGTGTTGTTCGCTGTCGGGACATTTGTAAAGGGAACTAACTACTTACCTTCCATTGATGGGGAAGTATTTGTTAGTATCTCTTTATATTAAGTACATATCTGATAGCTTTCAGTGAATTTTATCAAGAGGTTACTGTTTGTTTGTGCTATTGTTACTGTGTAAACTGAATATGAATTAGTTACGATAAGGGTATGTATATATTTTATTTAAGTATTTAATCTTTATTGGAGATTGTGAACCACTGATAGATTTTTTCTTAGCTTCACGCGGAATACTGTACAGTACAGTATAATAGAGTAGGCAGAGGAAACCTGGGAACTTAGTGTTTAGACACTCTGTTCAAATCAAGGCACTTATGTTCCCCATTCTCTATTGATTTCTGGAGGCATTGCGTGTCAAGTGATGGAATACAATATCGTCCTTTACCTCTTTACCAAAGAGAAATAGAAATATTAAATATATCATTTCCTCGAATGGAAATTGAACACACATCCTGTCATTTTTATAGTCACACGCTTGATCCCCTGCGCCACGACATGTTTCATGATATATTATATTTAGTTAAAGAATGTGGTAAAATTTTAAACGATGAGTTATTCATCAATTTTATACCTATTGTGATATAAACTATTTTAGATCACAGTCAACTGTCTTTAATATTATATTTAATTCAACTCGATTAAATATTTTCATGGAGTTGAATTAAATATTTATTTATTTGTCTTAGTATAAAGGATAGTAGTATCTTACTAGTTTTTATTCAGTAAAATAAATATATCAATATTATAAAACTTTACATATTATAAAACAAAGTCGTTTCCCACTGATATGAGATGACATCTACCATGTTACGCAACAGATTTTAAATTGGTTTTCTTATATACAGCAAATTCATTTGCGCGATACAGAAACGAGATCTACAAAACGAGAAATAACGAAATAGCCAACTAACCAAATCTCGTAGACCACGTAGAAGAAACCGCAAGCAGGATACTAGCAAATTATAAATTGTAACAACTTTATCGACAAATACTTATTTAGAAAACGTATAAAAATTTTAACGTAGCGGGACTCGAACCCGCGCCTCCTGGAAACCGACCAGGAGGCGCGGGTTCGAGTCCCGCTACGTTAAAATTTTTATACGTTTCCTAAATAAGTATTTATATTTCCTAAGTGTGGATTAACACTTTAAAAATGTTTAAAAATATTTATCGACAAATTTGATTAAATAGCTAATATTTACTAGACGACAATAAAATGTATCTTAAGTATAACACAGAAGAGAAATTTTCCAAAGTTAATTTCTCGTGATTATAAAGTGTAAGTAATTGTCATTTAAACTTTCTGGGACACCTGGTCCTTCCTCAAACAAGGAGACTCTATAGCTTTACGTTCAAGGAAGGGTTTTAACTTTTAAGGTCATTTTTAATAATAACACTTTGTAAATTGTTCACTGCTAATGGACCTATTGTGAGTGGAATTAACAGAATTATTGAAAGTTTCCACACAACTCAGGTTTATATAGTCTTTTTTTTACTTTTGAATATGGGCTAATCATTTTTTACAAAAATCAGATTTATACACAAATCAGACAAATTTTATACTTTTAAAATTATTTATTGCTAAGATACATAATAGTGTGTACATATTATCATCACTTACAAAATAATATTAATTACTAGCGTATAAAGACGTTTTTTAAGCTTCACATATAGCGGGGTAGGCTGAGGGAGGGAGGGCCTATGGTTAGGACACTCCGCTCGCCTCATTTCGCCGAATTCTAGAGGCATTGCGTATTGAGTCGCCGCGCTTTGCCTCGACATCAGAGCGGAGAAATGAAAATATTAAATATTAAATGACTTCCACCGGGAATCGAATTGACAAACTATCACGTTCACTTAAATTCATACGCCTCTATCTCTGCACCGCGACTGACCTAATTAAAGTTAAAATTGTAATGTAAATTTAGTTTCCTGGCTTAAATGAAATCTTGTTCACTAACAATTTTTGCATACACAGAATGTATGTAGCTATTATTCTTGTTATGTTCATATACCGTAAATAGAAAAGAAGGCCAAACTACTATAAAATAGTAATATTATAAGACTTATTTCCATATAAATAAGTATTAAGTTCCTAGACTTTGCTGAGAGCCACTAAAATGAATTAGTAACGCACACATGGGCTAGTTTAATGAGAATTGTTGGTATAGTAACACCGGCCGAGTGCAGTGAGGTCTTCATTTAAATGTTATACGAGTACTTGTTTTGTATCGTATTGGTTTCTTTTTATTTTATTTTTTATTTTGGCACCTGATGTTTTATATTATATAATTATTTATTATTTGGATTATTATTCTTTGTACAAAACTATATGACTTTGTTCATAGACCCTGTAAAAATTAATAAAATGGTAAATCCTCAAAACATCATTATGTTTTTTTTTCACAGCTAATAAAACAATTAAAATTATAATAACATTAAATCAGTCAACACCAGAGCGAAGAATTGAAATTATAAATTTAAATAAATATTATATTTCTACGAGCGGGGATCAAACCCACAACCAGTCGATTTTACAGTCACACTTTGTCGCCCTGCGCAACGACTGACCACGCTAAAATTAAAAAATAATAATAATTTAGAACTTATAATATACATAAACCACTTGAAAATTCCAAAATATAAAAGAAACATGTGTTTTTCTTACGCTGTTTTAGACAGCGTAAAGCAAAAAAATATATATAATAGATTACCCTCATATAGTAAGCTGCAAAAGAAAAAAAAATATTAACCTACATTTCTTTATAACAGCCAATTCTAGGCTTACTTATTTAGGTATAAATGGCGGAGTTCAATGTCGACCTTTAACTTAGCAAAGCGACAAAATAAAACATAATTCCACACAATATATATAAGACTCACATGACCTCAAAAACAAAAAAAAACACAAACATATAACAAAATGTGAACACAACGTTCTCTTTCTCCATTAAAACAATTTCAACTCTAAACAAGATCACATAAATCTAAATAATCTATTAATTTTCCACCCTTCAACGCATTTAGAACTGTTTATCTTGCCAATTTAATCACTAAATATCACTCTGTAATTAAATTCAGAAGAACCCTTTCATCTGAAAGGTCACATTAGAACGTTCTCAAGTACTACAGATGTAATGGCTGGTCGACGTAGATGGAGTGCAGCCATCAATACATGTAAGTCCAAATGCGGGCAACGTATTAGTAGTAGATTAATACTTGTATTGGTTTGTCCTTTTAAGGGTGTTGCTGTAACAATTGCTCTTATAGTTCCATTTTTTGCGTGAAACGGAAAAAAAGAATTCTACATTCTTAATATATATTACATTCTTAATATTTGTATTGATAGTATGTTGAATTTAAAATGAGAACCCTCATTTTAAATTTTTAAAGGAAAAAAGAAAAGATTATCAAACCAAACCTTTCTTTTTAATTTTCGAGACAGTGCGTATTGTGTGGCGGTACTCAACTCCACGTTTTGTCAATAAGAGTAGGAAAACTAATATTTAAATATTTCTCCTAGTCGGGATTGAACCAGTAACCATTGCGCTTACTACAGACGCCTACCACCTGTGCCTCAACGGCCACAAATACGACTTATATAAGCCATTATTATATTAAAAACAATTCTTTTAATTAAATAATTCTTGTTTTAATAAACATTTTTTTATTGGAAATAAGGCAAAGTGCGGTACTAAATTCCGCCAATCACGCCTTGCCTCAAAAATTTAACAAAAAGTGGGGAGTGGAGTGTCTTAACACTAGTTTCTCTTTGCCCGCACTGCTACATGCGGGATACAGCGTGAAGCTAAAGAAATATTTTAAAAAAATATGCATATCAATTCCACATCTGCGATAACTATATTCAAAGTAAAAAAAAATGTGAAAAAAGTAAATATAATAAAAATAACCTTAAAAAATCAACGAGAGGCGTAAAATAACATGAAAAAGTTTACTTTACATATTTCTACCGAGAAGAAGTTAATCAAAATAATTCCCTTTAAAATATTCAACGCTCAGTAACAGTAAACTATTGCTAGGGCCTACGAGAAGGGGAGTTAGTTATTTATAAATAACTAATTATACACATACAAGTGTGCATATGAAAGGTTTCAAATTCGATGCCCGACTAGGACAGATGTATATGAAAATATGTGTAGATTAGGATTATTACGATTTGGAAAATTGGTTATTTGGCTTTTTTATACCTGTCAGGTAAATAAAGAATTATAGAGTGAAAAATTTTAAGTAGAAAATTAAAACTAAATTTTGTTAAATCAACTACGATGTAGTGTTACGCACAAACATAAAAGTCGAGGCTATAAATCTATATAATCTCTAAATATGAGAAATTTAAAATATGGCTATCGCCAGGCCGTCGTCGTGGGATAGCGTCACAAGCGCAATGTCTCGAAACCTGGCAAACATAAGAGAGAGGAGAGAGTGAGTGAGTCTTAACACCGGGTACTCTATCTGCCTGTAACATGCTGGATAAAAAGTGTTTCTAAAAAAACATTCCTTATCATACTAATATTATAAATGTGAATGTTAGTTTGTTTGTTACACTTTTACGACAAAACTACTCAACCGATTATCATTTCACTTTGAACTTTGTACTTTTAGAGGTAATAGGATACTTTTTATAAGAAAAAAACTAAAAAAAAAGACTCTTTGGCTTTAATATAAAATTAAATTTAAGCGAATTAACTCACGTTCGAGTCTCTAGTATTTTACATAAATCTTTCAATCCACAACGAAAAACTAAATAGATGTATACAAAAAACGCTCATTTCGCTACTAGTTCCGGCCCATCACTTCCTTTTTAAATCGTTCATACGTACGTTTTCTCCGACTCTCCCACTGTACTACACCAGAGGCCTGATTTTGGCAGATTAATGTCTTGTGCGAAGTGTTATTTTATTGGCTAATGTTGCTTGAATACAATCGCCAGAAATGGGAAACAAAAGAAATATCACGTACTATGATGATTTGTTACATGTTTTACAGAAAAAAATAAATCTTTAGCCCGTTGTTACTTAGTTTAGAAGATTATAACTAAATTTGTAGGTTTTAAGTTCAATTTATTTACTTACTTAGCTTCACGCTTTGTCGCTAGTGGCGTAGTCAGAGAGAACGGATCGCCAAACGCTACGGTGTCTACATACCTCTTTCGATTCATCCACTGTCGTCAATTTCTTCGTTATGGCCCTCCGGGGGATCTTCATGGTGTTTACGTGAATTTCCACCAGTACCTTGGATACTGTGTTTTCTAAGGTCAACCGAGGTGTCAAATTGTAATATTTTTATAATTATAAATTTTAGGTAAACAAAGCTCGGTGCTGAGTATCTATTGTGTCCATTATTTAAATCACAGTGTCTCAAAAATTTCGGAGGTAAGTAAGAAATGGAATGTCTAAACACTATGCCGATCAGCGAACCCCGTTATATGGGCAAACGCGTTTTTTATCATAGAGCATATTTCATTCAATAAATTTTATTTTTTTATACGACGATAGAATTATGTTTGAACCAGTTATCATTTAGATTAATTAACTACTCTCCCAAATTGTACATAAGTATACAAAGAAATTTAGGCAAGTATATGTTTAAAATTGTGCTTAATTTTATACACGGACGCTTATTAGCTGAGGTTGTTATTCATAAACTATAACCATATTCTCTTATGTCTTTGCAGTTATTATGGAAAAATTAATATTAAGAATAAAATTAAAAACAGTGCATCTTAAATATAAGAACTTATTTTTATATTTTATACAATAACATATTAAAATAATGCATCTAATATTTAAGGATTTATTTATATTTTATACAAAAAAATCATTAAAAAAGAAACTTTTTTCACAAAACCCCATCCCGAAGCCCCACAAGACTCATTATGACAGTTCAAATGGTCCTTTCAAGCGTAGTTGGATCCTAAAACTCCATACATTCACATTGTTTATACCTTTTTATCACAGCAAAGCCGTCGATAACGACGCTTACTACATACGGTTTCATTAGATTTTGCACTGCACAACCATAGTATTAAATCCTCGACACCATAGAAGATGGTAAACTAGAAATGGCATCAAACATATTCAGTATAGGAATCGATGCAGAATAATTCACGTAACACGCTTGGCAGTTTACCCTTCTGCAGTAGCTTTTGTACTGAGTACAACCCTAAATAGAGGGATAAAGAGGGGTAGTAAAATTTCTAATGAGAGAAAAAAGGATAAAGATACTTGTATGAGCACTTGATCCGATTTATCATACGCGGCACTTATTAAAGCGACCAACACGCGTGTTACTTTTGAAAACTTTAAACTTGGTGTGTTTAAAACTAGCGAATTCGTAGAGTGGATTGCATAATTTTCTTTTTATATTTGGAAAGGTTCATTACTTTAAGATAAAAGATTAATATTAATATGAAAATGCTCAACTAAATATAAATTTATAATATACATTTTGATTTATTGTAAAACACATGTTATAAAAAATTAAACTACGTTATGAGTTACGTTAACGTTCACTAAACTTTCTACATTTTGATAATTCATAAAAAAAATACCGAAAAAAATAAATATAATTACAATTAGGGAAAAAAAATATAATTTTATACATACAGATTCGACTCAACACACGTCGGCATCGAGCAGATTGCACGTCTATTCATATGGAGATGCAGTAAAAAATCCAATAAACAAGACAGAGCAGATCCCCATCCCCTTCTCATTATTGGAAGAATGTTAACATTGCAAGCTGAACCAGGGGTCGTATTACCAAAAGAGTTAGACTAACGAGTGGCCGCCCCACAGCGCTGCAACGGGTGCGTTCAGACGGATCTGTTTTTGCAAATCATTACTAGGGTGTTTACTAAAACTATGGCACTTTAGGTGGAAATGTTTCTTTATACTATTTATTGAATAGAGAAAATAAATTGGTTATTTATAGACATACATATTATAGAACATATTAAATATCAGTTTCACGCTGAGTCCACATATAGCAGGGTAGGCAGAGGAAACCTAGTGTTAAAACACTCCGTTCTTCACATTGCGTGATAAATGACGGAACTCAACGCCGAGCTTTTCCTCTAGAGCCAGAGCGAAGAAATGAAAATCTACATCATCTCAACAGTTTATAGAAAATCTTCAAATATTTTATGTTAGGTATTTCTCATTAATGTATTAAACAATCTCTTTATTCGTTGCTTAGCAGTAGGCTAAGTAGGCTATGTGAAAGAACCCTACTTTTAGGTCGAGCAGCCCTAGTTACGCTCGACACCTCGATTCGGGGCGAAAATGAAGTCAGCTCAAATTGTATAGTTTGTGATTTCCAATTAAGCCGTGTCTTAATCGTTTTCATATCGCTGTTAATTAACATGTCCGACCGGCGGACATTGATATGAACTTTTCATTCCTTTCCCTAGTATTGCTTTATTTGAGCTTTCCGATGTTTCTGTAATATAATATCAGCTATACTCCTATAGCTCTCGCTCGGTTATGGCTTAATTAGGTGTCAGAAATAATACCAAAAGTTAATACAGATGATGATACAGATACAGATGACATGGTAAATGTTGTTATTTAATTTCACTAGTCAATTTGACTAGCGAACTCGTCAATTGAAAAAGTTATTTATTTTATTGAAGCTTCCTTGCTTTTCATGGCAAAATATTTAATAGTTCTATATAAATGTTAATAACGACGAAGCTATATTTAGGAAGAATATACAAAACACATTAACGTTTTTATATAATTGGCAATTCAAAAATGGTCTGACCATCCTCTTTTTTCTCATATCTCATTTGCATCAGCAGATATTAATTTAACGATATTAATTCTTTAATCGTAGCTCGATCTCGTCGAACCTCCATAAAAACTAATTTACGTGCGAATCGCAGCGGATAATATCACGTCGGCATCGAGAATGGGTTAAAAATGTAATAAAACCGATAGCGAAATGTGGGTTGGATGGCGACAGGCTCATCATCAGGTATGCAGAGCATCTCGTATTAGCTCGTGCCCGCTCCCATTTTTCCACTTCCATGCCGCTTAACACAACTTCAGAGGAGAGGATTCATATTGCCGCAACGAATGCGTTTGTTTTGTTCAAATTTATTTTATCAAGTAAACGTTGGCCTTCCGCTCAGTGAGCCGCACGTAATAGGCAGTAATGCGGGCGGACCGCGCTCTATGTACAACTCTATCTACTATTGTTATAGATCTACTAATGAGAGAGAGATATTTATTTGTTTTTCCTAGCTTAGTGCTTAGTGAAGAAGATCCATATAATTGAAGGTCCGGTTAATCGAATATTCCATTGAAACAAAATAAATGATAACCAAATAACGCTCGCCGTGACGGATAAATACATCGTTAACGCCCTTTCATCGACGTGCTTTTTGCGGGAGGTAATTGAGTAAACAAAAAATATTGACTCCCGAGCAACGCTCCACTATGCATGAAAATTCTTTGTGACTTTTTTTTACGCAACTCAATTTAAAAGTGTTGTTTTTATTTAAAATCGTTTCGCAACTATTGTTTTTGTGTAGATAGAGCCATATTAATAGATTTCGAGTTAAAAGGGATATTTTATAAGTAGTAGTAAGTAGACTTATAAAATATCGTAGCTTTTAATTTTTTCTTATAATGAGTTTAAAAAAGGATTTTTTTTGTGTTTCCGTACAAGAAAGAGCTAAAAATAAGTAACATATAAAACGAGATAGCATTAAATCTCAAAAATACCATCTATCTCAATATACAAATCTATCTGAATTAAATATTCAAAATTCCTACTTTATATTAATAGATATCATTGTACTTAAGTGAACATCATTTGATTTTGTTTCCGATTAACGATTATATTAAGGTGTCTTTCCGGTTGAATTCAAATACAACCAACCGCAAAAGACACGTCAGTCGGATTCATTCCATAGGAAACAGATTTGTACTGAAGTATTGTCATCAGTGTGTATATCAAGAAGCAAAAAAAATTGCTAAAACTAGATTCTATGCCTGGTTTGTTATTTTGTACGACATGGTTATATTTGTAATTTTATTATCAAAAAGCCCAATCTTTTTAAATATCCTTATGTAACACAAAATTACATAATGTTTTCTTAAGAGTGAATATATATATATATATATATATATATATATATATATATATATATACACATATAAACAAAATTCAAGTAATTTTATAATTAAGACTAAACAAAACGGGACATCAACAAAAACATATCCAGAACCAAAACAAAATAGTGCCCCCCTCGCGAACATAATATGGAATCACGCGAGTGCCATTCACAAAAACAGTTCATGAGATATGAGCGGTGATTAATCTCGTTTTCATTAACGTCGCATCCAAAATGACATAGTTATGAAACGCCAGTTCAATCAACTCGGTTTCAATAACAATTTTTCATTCTCGACACACTAATTAAGTGCTTTTTGTAAATGCTCCTGGAAATTATTGGTTTGTCCAGCGAATTTGCAACTCTAGTCCCCAGTAATTGAGATTACATTCGCTTAGCGATCACGTCCGCTTAAAACAGACTTGGAAGCGACATCCTTAGGAACAAGTGTAAAATATTTTTCCCCAATCGTAGTACCTGGCGCCCCCAGGGATATTTCAAGGGTGAATAAGCTCGCATAATGGCAAAGGGTACAATATTTTAAATTTCAATCGCTGCGAGCGGTCCGGCTCCTCCCCGGGGTGGCGAGATACAAGGATTTCATTCGGTGACTTTCACTAAGTGTTATAATAACTTATTACATTTGTAAATAATTTCACATTGTTTAACGTACGCGTGTCATACAGGTTACGTTTGTTTTGTCTTGTGCTCGTTTAGGTTACATTTTATAATTACTTTGGATTTCATATATTTAATAAGTATATTAAGCATTTTGGTCTTACATTTTTGGTCGTAGCCAAAATATTTAGTTAAAGCTTTTTTTAACGTGGTTATTATTTTAAAATTCTGCTCATTATATTGCTTATTTGATAAAAGAACAGGTGTGCCACAAAACAAAAACCTCAAAAAAATTATAAATATAAAATAAATCGCGTAAGTCATTGACGATCTTTGATAATGTCAAAATTGTGCAGGTGCAATTTGGCCATTATTTTTTACATTTCGCGATCACGCCTCCCCTCGATTCGTTTTTTTATTCCGAGATTAATACCCCAAATCGTTATCGCCACCTTACGAATGCCTAAAATTTGTCACGCCCGAACACACCTTTTCAGTGAAATCGTAAATTTTAAGCCTCACTCAGATTATATTGCTATAATCATTATAATAAGTTATAAATTTGATTGAAATTCGATCATATTTTCATAGGGCCTTATCGCGCTGCTGCAGTCGGCTTGAAAAATATCACTCATCGAGTTGACAATTTACCAGCGTCAAATCTTTGCTTCCAATCGATTTAAGTTTATTGCTCTGGACTTTTAATCAGATAATGTACATTATAATGGTAGATACCTAAATATATTTTTGTTTAAAAAAAGGTGTCCAGGACAGTCGTGGCGCAGGTACAAGTGTGTGAGTATAAAAGCCACTGGTTGTGGTTTCGATTCCCACTTGAGGAAATGATATTTAATATTTACATATTTTCGGTCTAGTGTCGAAGAAAAGTGCGGTGTTGAGTTCCGTCACAGCAACCGCAATGCTACACAACTGTACGCGGGACACAGCGTGAAGCTGAAAAAAGCAGCTTTACGCTTTTTCCTGGTAGGCGGGAAGGGAACTTAATGGAAAAAGAAATCAAACATAGTAAATGGCGCAACTCATCATCACGTTTTATCTAACTGAGCGAGAAAATTAAAATAATTTAAATTTAATCATTTCGCCGAATAAAGACGTCTAGATCCATCCACTTCGAGATATAAAACAACCATTGTAGGAAACGATATCAAAACATTGTTACAAATAAAATAATTCACATTTAACGTAACAAAGCGTCCATATTTCTCCTTAGAGGATCTCGTTAAGAGTCCTAATTAATCTATTGAAAGTTCACAGAGCGGAGCCGGACGCTGAAGAAAGGGAGGTTAGAGTGTCTCTAATAATTTGCATTAGGCACTGTTTTCACTGATTGCGTTATTTCAAATGCAATCAAATTTAATAATTTGCTGGTTAGATAAAAAAAATCAGGTTCTCGCTGTATCCCGCTCATAGCAGAGTAGCCAGAGGAAACCTAGTGTTAAGACACTCTGTTCTCCACTTTCCGCTGAGTTATGGAGGCATTGCTTGTTGAGTGGCGGAACTCAACGCCGCGCTTTGCCTCGACAACAGAGCAAAGAAATGATAATATAAATGTAAATAAACATAAAAAATAAACTATTTTTCTCTTTAATTTTTAAAAATGGCACAACGCGTGATTGAAAACTCGACGGTTACGGGTCTAATTTCAACTCGAAGTATTTAATTTTTATTTCTTTACTCTAGTAACACGACAAAGTGGCGCCGAATTCCGCCGCTCGACAAGTACAATTATGCAGTTCGTGGGGAACAGAGTCTCTTAACACTACCGTTTGCTTCTGCCCTCTGCCTATATATAAAAATATGTGAATTACTGTTACGACACATCAACAAATTTTCAATAAGACCCGAATATATTTTTTTATATTGGATATTTTAAATGAACCTTGAACCCACAACTAACAAGCAGTCACTTTCGTTTAGACATTCATGAACTATCTAACTTTATTTCACCATTCACTTTAAAAAGGACAATAAAAGGTTAATTTAAAGTCATTGAAAGAGCGAAGGCCCTGGGTCGAGTCATTGGGCCGATTCAAATACTAATACCATTTTGTTCGCTCGAACTTCTAAGTTACTTTTAGAGTCGCTTGTCGAATACAACGTCAAAAGTATCTTATTTAATTTAATAACGAAAGGCTTAAAGGCGTCAAGTTTCGCAACAAATATTCGATATAATATAATTTTAATATAATAAATAAAAATTTGAAGCACACTCTTTTAACTAAAAATTTATTTACGGTTGGTGTATCATGTTATCATGTAGATGTAGTTAATATACTTGCATCGCCTAGTTGATATGACATTAGCAATATTTATAAAATTAATTATTTTTAGAATTTTTCGTACCACAAAAGGTAAAAACGGAATTCTCAGTGATTTAGCTCGTGATCGAGTGCAGATATCAAGATAAAATCAATAAAAAATATTCAAGTCTATGGTTCTCCAAAGCACAGAAAAAAATAAGTTTCTTAGTCAACGCAATCAAATTTAAGGTAATTTGGTAGGTTTTTATAGTTGCAATATAAGAACAATAAACATATTTATATTATTTTGTGAAACGAATGGATTTTAAAATATTTTTCGAATACGGGAATCAGTGTACTAATTGCGTTTGGGATAGACGCCCAGCGAGCGATGTTAATGGACGGTATTAATTAACGCGGCGTCTCATCAAATCTGTAAAATATCTATTTTCTTGAGCGAAATTTTGCCCACGATTTTAGATTCGTTGTTGCTATTTGGTATAATTTTTCTAAATAAATGATATTGATATTTTAATGTTTTTGATTTAAATTATATATATATATATATATATATATATATATATATATATTATATATATATATATATATATATATATATATATATATATATATATATATATATATATATATATATATATATATATATATATATATATATTTGTTTTATAATTTACAACTAGTAAATTATAAAATAAAATATAAAAAAATATATTTGAAACCAAGTCAATAAAAAAAAAATTGAATTAAAAATTGTTGAAATTAAAAATAAGCTATGCGAGGAAAGTTTGTGAGAATTGATTTTATTCGATTTTTATACAAATACTACTTGAAGGATTTCGATGATTTTTTTTAGCTTATACATCTGAATAACACATTAAGTGAGTGACACCGCGTTTGTGCCGCTAGTAACAAATAATGTATCGTATTTTGTTACATTGATTTTGAATGAACAATATTAATATTAGACAATAACAGGATATTTTATCTAAAGAACGAAACTAGGAATAGGACTACGTTAAAGTGTTGGAATCGTTCCAATTCTATTATAGTTACTAAAAATGTATTATGGAAAGTATTAACTACTTAGTAAAAAAACCGTGTTTAAACCCACAACAATATATGCTTTGCCTTGAGAACCTTTTTTTATCGCTTTAAAACATATTTAAACTAAAAATTGAAATAGATAAGAATAATCATAAAGAAGTTGTAACGTGGTGTCTGAGTACAGTTGTAATAGCGTCAAATGGTCTATAAATGTCTGGATGTTAAACTTGTAGTACTAAAATGTTGGCCGTGATGGCTCTCATTTATATGATAGTACACACGTAAAAGTCTTATATAGAATTTATTTATAAATAATACGTTGTTTACTTTTAAATGTATTTTAAATTTAGGTATTGATTAGAACTGTCAATTAGAAAAGGCCGTCGTGGTGTATTCGAGCAAACGTGTGACTGTATGCATGACGGTTATGGGTTTAATTCGTACATTGGGGAACGAATTAAGTTATATTTTTACTTCCTCGCTCTAGTAAAAAGGCAAACTGCAGCATCGAGTTCCGCTACTCTACACGCAATGTCTGGAAAATTCGGCGAAAGGGGTTAATGGAATGTCTTAACACTAGGTTCCCTTTGCCTACCCAGCTAAATACGCCATACAACAAAAAGCTATAAAAATATTTATAATCATCCATGTCACAACCTGTCACTATTTACAATGACTTTCTTAAGAAAATTCTTATGAAAAAAAAACGTTTTTTTTCTTGTTTTTTTGTCAAATAAATAACTTCGTTTGACAAATCCAAAGAGCGCTTACAGACGACTGTCTGTTATTTTTAATTGTATCCCTTTTCATAGTTTTAAATATAGTTATCAAATGTATTTTCATGTAAACTATTGCGTGTGAAAACGCCACTGAGTATAGCCTACTGTGGAAAGAAATAAAAGAATACCAGCTGTGTCACAATTAAGCCTTTAATAATAGGTAAGTTTGCTTGTAATTATTTTAAACGCTTAATCAATAAGAAAATTGCACTATATATTCTCTTATAAGACTATAATTTTTCATTATGTAGTATTATATACATACTTACTATATATAGAGATGAAGAATTAATACTACAGGTTGTTAAATCGGCTTCACGCCAAGTTCTGGAGGCATTGCGTGTTGAGTGGCGGAACTCAACGCTGCTCTTTGCCTCAACACTGGAGCGAAGAAATGAAAATATAAATGTATATACATATTTCATTAATTTCATTTCATTTCTTTTTTTAATTTTTATTATGATTATTACAATATATATTTTGGTTTCTGTTTAAGATTTCAGCTATATCACCATTAGCCACACAAAGTTTCTTTTACATGACTTTTTTTTTCATAAAAATGTATTTTTAAATAAATTATAACATAGATTTTATATGATTGGAGGCCGTCTTGGCACAGTGGAACAAGAGTGTTACTATAAACGCGACAGTTCTGAATTCGATTCTGACTCGAAGGAATGAATCATAATTTTCAAAATTTTCATTTCTTCATTCTAATAACAAAAAAAAGGGTGGCGTTGAGTTTCGCCTCTCTAACTCTTTAATGCCCAATGCCACAAAAATTCAGCGAAAAATGCGAAACGGAATGTCTTAACACTAGATTTCCTCTGGCTACGTTGCTATAAAAGAGATACAACTTGAAACTGAAACAAAAAAAAATCAGCATATCAATCAGGATAGGAACCTGTTACATCAATTTTTTTACACCGTATACATGTCAATATGAACCAAATGAAAGCTTCTATCAAACAAAGGTTTAATTGAAATGTAAAGTCATCCAGCACCAGATTAAATTCTAACAATCGCAGTTAATTAATCTTTAATTGAGTCCTTCTTGTAAAGTGATTTACTGGATACATTGTCTTACATAATTATGTTTGGGTAATTTAATACGCGTTTGTCTAATTAAATATTATTGTATTGAAATGGTGAATAGAATATTAATAGATATATCTATACATACATATAAATCAAAATCAAATTAAATCAGCTTCACGCTGCATCCCGCACACAGCAGGGTAGGCAGAGGGAACTTAGTGTTAAGACACACCTGTTCCCCACTTTCCGCCGAGTTCTGGAAGCATTGTGTATTGAGTGGCGGTATTCAACGCCGCAACATACATATGTATGTATATAATACGATGCCGTCTTTGTGATTTGCTTCGACGTCGGACTTTAATCGTGATGGTTGTGGGTACGATTGTTACACGGGGGGATAAAATATTTTCGTTTTCTTGCTCTGGTAGCGAGACCTAGAACAGGGTTTAGTTGCTCCTTTTAACGCGCAATGTCTTAAAAATTAGGAGTTTCACGGAGCTTATCAGCGTTTAACGTTAAAGCAGGTTTTTTCTTGGGGAAAAAACATAAACCTGATAAAAATATATTTACAAAAATAAATATATAAAAATCATATTATCAGTTTCAAGATCAAAACGTAATAAATAAATATATACTAACTTAACCATTTACTTTATAAATAGAAGACATATAAATTGATATCGATTTACAATTTTTGTTGAAAAATAACCTTATATTTCAACTTCTAATTGACAGATACTAACAGGTTGAAGCGACGTGTGACTGACACACATGTAATATAGGATCGAGGTATTTGAATGGTATTACCGCTGTAGCGCAAAAGTAAATGTGAATTTTGTATTTGATTGTATCGCCAGTTCGATTCCAGAATGAAGTTAATATTTGTTCTCGTTTAAAATATTAGCTTCGTTTTTTACACACATTTTTATCTTAAATATAGTTTTTAATTGTATTAAGCTATAATTTTATATTGTATTAAGCATCGCCTGCTACACTATGGACAAAAGGAATTAGAATCTAATATAAAGACCTATTATAGTATACAGTATGTTATCTTACATTAAATGAAATAAATAGGTATGTAACTCTATGAAAAAAATTACATTAATAAAATTTGAAAAACACATTCACCATGTTTGACGGAACTCAACACCGCCCAAATGATTTCGGACAAAAATAATCGATCAAGTGATAATCGAACCCACACACCACAACCTTTTATTTCATATTTCTAAGCATGAAGAGGAATTAAATCAATTATAGCAACATTGGATCTGTAATTAATACATGGCACGGGAACTGTTACCAGGCGTGTGGTACTTGCGTTATTAGATATGTCAGATACACAATACGATACAATATACGACTATATGTATATATGAAGGAACTTCAGAATATCTTAGCATTGGTATTAAGGGTTTAAAAGCTGTAGTTTAAAAATAAATCATTATATATTAAGTTAATTTAGAGGCCGTCGTGGCGCAGTGGCACTAAGACGGGAGTGTAACGCGACGGTTGTGGGTTCAATCACCACTCGGAGATATGTATATTATGTATTATTATTTATTATTATTATCATTTCTCCGTTCTGGCACCAAAACAAAATAGTTGTGGGTTTGATCCTATTCAGACGACGGACTACATAATTTTTTTTTCACACTTTGTTAGGGCAGATATTGGGCAGAAAATACAAAACTGAATGTCATTCAACACTAGTCTAACATTCTGCAAAAAAAATAATATTTATCGATACAATTCAAAACACAAATCATCAAATAACCCCACAAAACTCCCTATTTTAAGGTAACGACGATATATAGTCCTAAACTCCCCAATTTCACTTTCAAGTATTTAATAACGTTTCAAATTGGTGAAATAATAAACCGTTACGTCGCGTCAGCTACAGGAAATGCAATCAGGTCGTTTGTGGGGAGTAATTAAACATAAAGCTAGGCTTACCCGTACCGCTTATTTGGGCCAATTTTCTGTCTTTTTTTACCCCTCGACACTACGACACATTAAAATTGATTTTAATTTTATTGCAGGTTCAATAACGTTGAAATTTTAATATAGTTTATGAAGCATGGTTATTGACATATAAAATTATATATTATATTGTAGAGTTAATGGAGCCACTTCGGATTATTATTTTAAATTAAATGATGGTCAATCGGTTTTAGGTTTGTAATGTATTGTGTAGATAAGTAGAAAGTGAACACTACTTCATAAATAAAAAATATGATATTAAATATTATGTGTACTTATATATATTCTTTCCTAAAAATGTCATGCTATATATCAGACACATAGCAGATTAGGTAGAGGGAACCAGGGAATCTAAAGCTAAAGCAATCCGATCCCTCATCAATACTTCAGTTGCCCACTTTTTGCTTATTGCGTAATGAATGACGAAATTAAACGCCGTGCTTTGTCTCTTTACCAAAGCAGGGAAATGTAAATATAAAATATATAATTCCTTCCAATGGGAATCGAACACACAACCGTCACGCATTCCAATGCGTGGATCCATCCAGCGCCACAATAATAAATACTTATCCCGAACTAAAAGCAGTTTAAAATCGATATCTTCATTGATTCCCTTTACGCTTCAAGTCCGCCCACCAGCGTTCCTTTGAAGCTTTGTTACAAAGACTGTCACGTACAAGTCGTTGAAAATAAGCCTCATATAACATATACACATTCTACATCTGTAGACAATAATTGTAAAATGGGACGCTTAAGAAATATAATTATGTTATGTTTTTTTTTTCAGTTACACGCTGTATCCCGCACACAGCAGGATAGGTAGAGGGAACTTTGTGTTAACACACTCCGTTCCCCACTTTCTGCCGAATTCTGGAGGTATTGCGTGTTGAGTGGCAAAACTCAACGCCGCGCTTAGCCTCAATACCAGAGCGAAGAAATGGAAATATAAATTTAAGTAAATATTTCATCTTCTCGAAGCGGAGATCGAACCCACAACCAGTCGGTTTTACATTCAGACTTCATGCCGCTGCGCCACGACTGCCTTCTCATTATGTAAGGTCGTATTTAAAATTTCATTGAGACCAGTCGCGCATCACTAGCGCGTGACTGTAATCGTGGGTTCGACTCGAAGAAATTCACATTTTCATTTTCATAAATAATATAGAAATATATCACATTTTTATTTTTTCGCTCTGGTGTTCAAGCAAAGTGTGGTGTTTAGTTACGCCACTCAAGACGCAAGGTTTCCAGAATTTGGCGTAATGTGGAGAGCAGAATGCTTTAACACTAGGCTTCTTCTGCCTACCCTGCTATATGCAGGATACAGCGTGAAGCTGAAAATATGATTTTCTTTGTAAATGCGCTTGAATCTAATTTAAAAGATTTCGTTAAACTTATTGCTATCCTTTTAGGTATACTTTTAAATCGTTTTTTTTTTAGTTTTATCCGACCTCGTGTAATAAGTAATAATAAAAATATAATAACATTTTTTAGCCTAACATTATATCCCGAACAAAACTCAACACAGTATTTTACCCCGTTACACTTTGTGCCACTACGCCACACTGCCCTCAATATAAAAAGGGCTTCAAAACTAGAACTAACAAACATATGAAAATATTAAAAGTAAACCATCTAAAGTAATTAACAATAATAAAATAGTTTTATAACAGAAACGGTGCCACCGCAATTACAGTTTTATACGAACTTTGAAATAAAGAGTGCTCACTATAGGGGAGCGAACACGAACACGTTGAATTATAAATACTACATAATTATTAGCTATGGATATTCTTTAAGTAGTTAGAAAATGCATGTTTTATGTGGTTGTGGGATATACAAGTGAAACAAGATAAAATATTATAAGTGTGCGGTAGGGTGTAAATTCGATTCCCACTCGAGGAATATTTAATTTTTTTTCGCTCTGATAAGGAGCAAAGCTCGGCGTTGACTTACGCTATTAAACACGAAATGCTTCCGGAATTCTGTGGAATGGTAGAAACGCAAGTGCCTTAAATGGAACAGAGTATCTTAACATTAAGTTCCCAGGTTCCCTCCACCTACCTGCTATACGTGTGAAACTAAAAAAATAATAAAATACGTATATATTTTTTAGCTTCAGGCTGTATGTATCCCTTTATCAAGTAATACGCAAAAACGTGGCAAAACATTCTTCTCTCCTCTTTCCGCCCAAATGCTTTGAGGACGGACGTACTGTTTTGCAAACAGTTTATCTAATCTAAAATTTAAATATATATTAATAGATTTGTATTAGTTATAAGGTTATTATTAATACAAGTCAATTGTCATCGAATTTCCTAAATTATACAAACTAATTAAGCAAAGTTAAATTACTATATACACGTTGCGGCTTAATTAGAAAATGTCTGACTGCGCGCAAAGGTAATAGCTTAAAATACTACTAGGATATTTATCCTGATATATTTAATCTGTAAATAGTCGTGGGCGAGCCCGGTCGTGGCAAAGGAGCTCACGTGAGTGACTGTAAGCGAGAATAGTTGTGGGTTCGATCCCCATTAGAAGAAATGAAATATTTATACTTCTTGGCTACTATCGAGGCAAGGATCGGCGTTGAGTTCCGGCACTTAAGACGAAATGCCTCCTGAATTCCTCCAGCGGAAAATGGGGAACCGAGTGTTGTAACACTAGGTTTCCGCTACTTACCCTGCTGTGTACGAAATACAGCGTGAAGCTGATTTTTCGATAAGATTTTTTGTTCATGGTTTAACATAAAACAAAATATAAAAAAAATATTAAGAATAAAATATTAAGGATTAAATATACGACGGTCCTATCAGTACAAGAGATGCAGGTCAGCTGTCAAAAAGCAGTTCAAACTGGCTTAGGTCAAACAAGTGACGTTACACCTACATTTTATATGAACACTAATGCAAATGCAAATCTCAGCTTAGACACGTATTTTTAACATTTTTTAAAGTGTTATTCCACACAGGAAAGAAAAATATTTAAGTGTTTCCAGGAGGCGCGGGTTCGAGTCCCGCTAGTTTAAAATTTTTATATGTTATCTATATAAATATGTTTCTTTCCGAAGTGTGGCATAACTCTTTAAAAACGTTAAAAATATTTAATAAATAGCATTCTCTCTTGCCAGATGATAATTCTTAGTAATTGTCTTTGGGTAGCGGAAATGTGTAAAAATCTCCTCCTACAGAGGCTAACAACATAAATAAGTTGTAACAAGCGTATAAGAATTTCGACGTAGCTTGGCGAGAACGTACGACTCCGTGGTCAGAGCGCCTGGTCGGTTTCCAAGAGGTGTGGGTTCGAGTCCCGCTACGATCAAATTTTTATACGTTTGTTAAATAAATAGATTGGAGAAGTCAATAACGTTATTAATATTCAATACACCGTCCCATTTTATATAATATATTATTATTTTTAAAAATAATATTATAAAATATAGATACTGATCACCGTTTCTCTTACCTATCTTCAAGCTTTAGATGCTCTCCATAACATCTGAAAAATAAAAACAATTCTATTAGATATTGTAGACTTATACTATAAAAAATGTTTTTTTTTATAAAGAGTTAAAGCATATATAACTTGACTATTTACATTTTACATTAACAATTGTTTTTATTCTTTTATTTATTAGCTAATTTGCAAAAGGATCACGAGATAATAATAACTGGTTACCTTCACCCATGGACCACTACAAGAATCGGACGAGTTGTGGATGCGTTATCCGCTTGGAGATTAAATTGCGATTTCCCGCCATTTTTCAATTGTTTTTCAAGAAAGTAAAATGAACGTATGTGACGAAATTGTGAAATTCGGTACATTTTAATGTTTTATTACAAAAAAGCGAAGGAAGAAGCAAGAAAATGCGAAGAACGCCGCGAATAAAATTTGTGCGGCTTACGGACCTAATGCAGTATCAATAACAGTAGCACAAATGTGGTCCTAGCGTTTCAAGTCTGGAAATTTTTGTGTGAAATATGAGGTTCGCTCTGGACTCGCCTTGTCATAGATAAAATCATAACGATTAACGATAAAACGATTTTGACTCTACTGTCAGCAACTGATGAGGTTAAAAAAGCTATTAAGAAAAACGGGCCGGAGCTGGTGAATAAGAAGGGCGTGGTGTTCCATCGTGACAACGCCAGACCGCACTCATCTGTAGCCACGCAGTTAAAATTGAAAGAGCTTGGCTGTGATGTGTTGATGCATGCTCCGTATAGCCCTGACCTTGCTTCATCAGATTTCCACCTGTTTCAGTCATTGCAGAACTCTTTAGGAAGCATAACTGTCCGATTTTTTTTATCAAAAATCTCAAAATTTCTACAGGGATGGGATCATAAGATGGCAACAAGTCATCGATCAAAACGGCATACATATTATAAATAAATAAAAAATTATGCCTAAAAAAATATTTTTCTATGTATGAATAATTTGAAAATACGTTTGCCCCGACCTTGTATTATTGAAATGACATGGAATAGTAAAAATTATTTGATGATAATCAGAAAATTGTTCACTTTTGTGGCGTCGTCCCGCCGCGCCGGTGCAGTGCACGCTCGTGACGGTAATAGAGCGGTGGGAATACGTATTTAGGTTTGTTGTAACATGCAACTAACTAACCATATTGTAACTTTTGTATATTGAATTATAAAATAACTAGTTTAAACGTCAGGATTTGCTTGAATGTAATATACTTTATATTTTATTAATAGTACTAATTACTACTTATCAGATCCTTTCCGAACTGTTTCCTTTTTTCCTTATTATTTGCCAATATTTCGTAGTCTTAGTTTTAGCGCTTTTCACATGGAGTCAATTGCAAAAGCATGGCAAAATTTCAGTTTCCTGCTCTCAATACGAAAAATTTTACAGTTATTAATCAACTTTACGCTATATCCCGCAGTCAGCAGGGTAGACAGAGTGAAGCTAGTGTTAAGACACTCCATTTTCCACTTTCCGCCGAGTTCTGGAGGCATTGCGTGTTGAATTGCAGAACTCAACACCGCGCTTTTCCTGATACCAGAGCGAAGACATGAAAATATAAATGTAAATAAATATTTCCTTTCCTTGAGTGGGGATCGAACCCACAACCAGTCGATTTTGCAGTCACACTTTGTGCCCCTGCGCCACGCCACGACTGGCCTCATATTTTATAAATACCTTTCATAAATAGGAATATTTTAGGGATAGCCTTAAATGTTACAAAATCTGCATTTCAAAATAAAGCTATATATAGGTGGATTTGATGGATTATGTGTTACATGTTGTTTTTGCTTTATGCAGTATGAATCATATAACGGGCTAGCAGAGGTAACCTATAATTAAATAAATATTAATTAATTCATATCCCGAAATCGAACCCACAACCGATTGCGTTTACACACGCTTGTGGCGCTTTTCGTATTTTAACATATTTGTTTTTTTACGAGAATTTAACACAAAACCTTTGCTTGCTGTAAGTACACTTGGCGTGCACTTTTTTAGGTAGCATTTTTATTTTGCTACTAGAGACTCAAACATGGCTAGCACGCTTAAAATTATTTTTAAATAATATTAAAATATTTTTTTGTTTTATTTTTAATAAAATGTATCTTATATTCTTTTTAAGATCTTTGAGAACAAGTTTACAAAGTCTCATGACAATCGGTTAAGTAGTTTTGGCGTGAAAGCGTAAAAAACAAACTTACACTACAACATTTATAATATTAATTTAATTTAAAAATTCGTCAGTTTGGTAAGACAAACTAGTTCACTGAAAATCGTTACTCAAATAACCGGTGTCCTAAATTGAAATGAAAATCGAAGCACGAAGTTTCTTGATCTTTTCGTTCGTATTATGGTTTATTGAATTGAATTGAGGCCGGTCGTTGCGCAGCGGCACAAAGTGTGACTGTAAACCAACTGGTTATGGGTTCAATCCTCACTCCAGGAGATGAAATATTTACTTAAATTTATATTAGCATTTCTTCCCTGTGGTGTCGAGGCAAAGCGCGGCGTTAAGTTCTGCCACTTAACACGCAATGCCTCCGGAATTGGGACGAAAGTGGGGAACGGAGTGTCTTTCACTACGTTCCCTCTGCCTACCCTGGTGTGTGCGGGCTACAGCGTGAAGCTGATTTTTTTTTGAAAATTTAATTTTTAATCTATGGGTGTTGTCTTTAAATAATAATGATATTAGATAATAAAAGTAATTGAGAAAACAAATAATTTTGTAATAAAAGTGGGCGAAGCCGCAAGCGACTCTAGTTTCAAGCTAGCATATAAATAATTGCTTTGTATTTCGGTTTCTTATTTCAATGCGAGCAAATAAGTATACTTTTAATGTTTGATGCAATAAGGAATATATAATGTACTATTATATACTGTTTCAAATTGTATTTTTAATTTTCGAATTTTTTTTATTATTAAATTTAACTTAATTTTTCAGTCTATAAAGTGTGACTGCAACACCGACTGTTTGTGAGTTCGATCCTCAATCGAGAAGATAAAATATTAATCTAAATTTATATTCCTATGCTCTGGTGTCGAGGCAATGCGCGGCGTTGAGTTCTGCCACTCAACACGCAATGCCTCCAGATTTCGGCAGTAAGTGGGAAACGGAGTTTCCCACTTCTTCTTTCGTCTTAACACTAGGTTCCCTGTGCCTACCTTGCACAGTATGACAGTGTGAAGCTGATTTATTTTAACTTTATTTTGAACATTGTATTCACATAGACGAATTCTGACAGAATATGTACGCAATATATCGCAAAATACAACAAAACAAAATAAACACAATAAAACGCAAACAATTAATTTTCAAGCAGTTAAATGTTTCAAATAACAAGTAAATATTTATGACGCGTACAAAAAGGGGTCCACGTACATATATTATTGTACACTGGTACAAAACCTAACCAGTTTTAGCACGCTTTAATGACAACCATTTTGCGCGAATTAACACAAAATAACCGTTAAAACAAAAACACTCGAAACGATTTAATTGTTCCTAAATCATAACGGAACCCTGCAATTAACTGTTCCAGCGTTATCACTGCGGCGTTGAACCCTAAAATATTTCTAAACATGTAGCCCAATAAATAACACACACTAAGCTTATTTACATAAATCGAGTCGACGTTCCCTGAATTACCTAAAATCTGTTAACAAATGGTAGCTTTGCATAATTGTATTACGAAGAGTTCAGCGGAAGTGAAACGTGTGGTTTGGTAGCTTTTTAATCTGTTTTGATCCAGGGCAGCGATTTTGACTACTGTGGGAGGTGTTGAAATTTCTATTGCTTTTTGTGAGATTTTTTAAAGGTGAAGTCAGTTTTTAATTACTTTATAAATAAATATGTAACAAGCAGACAAAAGACATGTGTTGTAAACTATAAAAAAATATATAATTATAAATTCACAGTCAGGTCGGTCGTGGCGCAGAGGCACAAAGTGTGACTGGTTGTGGATTTGATCTCCACTCGAGGAAGTGAAATATTTATTTACATTTATATTTTCATTTCTTCGCTCTGGTGTCGAGGCAAAAGCGCGGCGTTGAGTTCCGCCGCTCAGCACGCAATGCCTCCAGAATTCAGCGGAAAGTGGGGAACGAAGTGTCGTAACACTAGATTCCCTCTGCCTACCCTGCTGTGTGCGGGATACAGCGTGAAGCTGAATAAAAAATAAAATGTAAACTCAAAATAAACGTCGATAAGGTATATTTTCTATAGAATAGTAATGTACTTGTCTAGATATTTATCTGCTTGATTATATTATACAGAAAGAGTAGTATTAGTCTGACGGGTTTCTAATTTTTTCCTGTCCTGTCCAAACTCTTTTTACTCAGTACAAAAACATTTTCCCAATTCTACTTAAAATGAGAAACGTGAGTGTAAATTTTACACATTTTACTCGTATTTACACGACACGACAAATCTAAAATGTACTATTTACATAACAAGACGTTTTGCTTTCTATCGCGTATATACTAATCTTTTAATTTGAATGCAATTTAACATTAAAATAGAAAAAGAAGGATAAAAAGTCTAGTGACTGGCTTCTCTTTAGTCACTCTGAAAGTATTAAGTATATAAATTCATATCATTTATGAAAGTGTAAAACTTCAATTGATATTTTTAACTAGCGACATATATGCGGTTTCGCCCGCTTAAACTAAATGTTATATAAAAAAAAATGTACAAAATAATATTGAATGATTGAATGATTGAATAAAACCAAATTGTAATGAAAAAATTAATTTAATATGTGTATGTATAATAAATTAGCAAAACCTATATATAGGTATATAATGAAGTTGTATAATTGTATGGTATCAGAAATAAAGGCTATTTTTATTTATTTATATTATATAATTATATAAAATCTTTACTTAAGTAATAGCCTATGTTATTGCTTACTGTAAAGCTTAATTTAAATCCGTTCCGTAGTTTTTGTGCGATGTGGTTCAAACATTCATCATCACCAACTTTTACATCTAAAATATTAGTTGAATTACAGGTATATGGATTATGGTTCATGTAATTGGATATACATTTTTTTTTTCATATAACTATTTTTTTACTTCATACACGCAGGTTTTCATATAAAAAATAACATATTTGATTACTGTATGAAGAAAATAATAAAAAAAAATGTAGGGCTGACACCGATAGTAGGTATATGATTTTGAAGAATTGCTTATAATATCACTTTTATAATTTATACCTAGTATGAGCAAAGTGTATTCTGGCACTCCTAAAGATATAAAATAAGAAATAAAAACGACGACATCAACTTGATTAACAATTAAAATAATTATTTATTGTATGAGGCCAGTTGTGGCGCTGAGACACCAACTGTGACTGTAAACGCGACTGGTTGTGGGTTCGATCCCCACTCGAGGAAATTAAATATGTACTTAAATGTATATTTCCATTTCTTTACTCTGGTGTCGAGGTAAAGCGCGGCGTAGAGTTCCACCAATCAACACGCAATACCGCCATAATTCAGTAGTAAGTCGGGAACGGAGTGTCTTAACACCTACCCTGCTGTGTACGGGATACAGCGTTGTATTAAAAACACTTTCAATTTCAACTGAAACTGAAAATATAAATTAGTTAAATTTTCATTCAAATACAACATTCTGAGATTAACTTGGAATAAGCAAGCAGTAGGTGGGTAAAATAGCAATCGTAGGATTGCTAAATTACGTAGACCGTATCCGACAAAACTTTCAGTAGTCTGGACTGCGGTCATTCGTTTTAGATAACAGTTAGATGTACATATTTATATATATACTTGTATGAGTTTATAAAAGTTATGATGAGTTCTTCTTCTATTTATCGTTTTTTCGTATGATACTTACGTAAAAAATTATAACGCCCTGATGTCCGATGTCTGATCTGTCTAAATAAGTTACAAGAGAATAAGAAACTTTGACTTCTGCATTTAATCAATCATTATTAAAATATTTTTCGTTTAGTTGAACTTACACTGCATACGAGTATACTGAAAATAAGTCCAGCTTCTTCTTTTCAGTTAAGCATAAAATATATTCAGTTTACATCGAATGCGGTAAAACCATCCATTGGTTATCTTTCCATTATATAAAATAAATGTACAAATTATTTTATATGTACTGATATATGAAATTAAAAATATTATATATGAGAAAAAACTGTCACAAAGACTTACAAGATTAATTTTCCGATATTACAATCAACAATACGAACAAGGGAGGACGACAAAACGAAAACCCATTGAAAAAGACCACTGCTTACATGTTTTAATCAAATAATCAGCTTCACGCACTTACCTTAAAAATATATATACCTATAAGAAAAAACCTAAGCTATAAACCCAATGGCTGCGATCAGAAAGCCAAAAGCAATAACGTTAGTCTCTAATTGCTAAGTCGGAGGAATGCAAACGGTACTATCAAATAAATGCCTAAATGCCTGAACGCCTAGACGCACCGAGAAGAACGTTCAAGGCATT
Source organism: Heliconius sara (assembly GCA_917862395.2). Lineage (NCBI taxonomy): Eukaryota > Metazoa > Arthropoda > Insecta > Lepidoptera > Nymphalidae > Heliconius > Heliconius sara. Next base: position 6,112,457 of record OU860795.2, on the reverse strand, counting down.
TGGGAAATTGATTGTAGAATCAAATTTAGGTATCTGGTTTTACCTATATCTTACACATCATATTTATATTTAGTAGTTTGAATCTCTTGAGTTTTTTTACTACTACCTATTATATATTTTAAATTATATTATTTTCTTCACAATTATTATATTTAAACATTCGAAAATTTAAATATCTTTCTAATTATAAAATTCTACTTAAATTTATTATAAAATTAGAAAGTCTATAAAATTATGCGTTCATCTATTATATTTATGGCTTGATATCCACAAAATGGAAAATTCTATTCCAAAATGAATATAATACTATTGTTGTTAATTTCTTTTTGAAGCCTAAAGTCATGACGAGGAAAAAGAGCGAAATTGTATTACTCTATTTTTTTTTAAATGACATTCCTATATATTGAAGCATCTTTTTGTATCGTAAATATAACAAATTTGAATCTGTAGCTCTAAGAGGATTATGAATATGAAAAAAGAGGAAAGTGAATGTATATAACAGAGAGCTTAATATTTAGAAAAAGAAATGAAATAACATTGCCTATTGTAATATGGTAAATATGGTCTTAGTATTTAAGAACTGATAGAGAAACCACTTGTCATAGACCTGCGAGAAAAGAATGTGAAAAGAGACTTGACTTTATTTGAAATATTCGAAACCATCGTCGTTGAACTATAATATATGCATGAAATCACATAAACATTTTTTTTTAAAGTCAGAGTTTCCCAAATCACAGTCGGTTTTGCCAAATATTTTTATAACTGGAAGCGTACAAATTTTAGATGTAGAGTTCAAAGATGATAAATAATAAAAGAGTTAAAGGCTGAGCTAGTTTCAAGGGCTATAACTAGATGATTTATATAAATTTAATGGTTTTTTTTATGTTATTCTTAATTTATACACATAAATACGACTTATAAAGTATCAAAAAACTTGTTTTTTTTTTTAATTTCTCACTTTTCAAACAAATCACTATTGTACCTCTATATGCGGTCATTGTGCCAATTTGGGAACACCTCTGTTATTTCCTGAAAGTTGATAATATTTTTTTCATGCTTTTTATTTATTGACTTGGGTTTTATTAAGAAATTTTAAAATATTTATTCTCCGTTTAGACATGGTTCTTAATGGGTTAATAAAAAAAATTTGTTTTTTGCCTAATTACAAAAAAAAATATTCAATATATTCAGCCTAGTTACTATTCCTGTCTCGCAAATTAAACAATATAAACTAATCACACGCTGCTGTGAAGTTTTGACATGCACCTAATTATAATAATTAAGTTGAATTAATAATATTAAATTATGTTGTAACTTTCGTAATTAGATATGACATTTTATGTTATTAAATTGTATAAGACTGTTGTTGTATAAAATGGGAGAAATGTTATATTCTGCATATTATTTCCTACATAATTTAAACATTGAAGCCAGACGTGGCGCAGTAAACGCGGTAGGTTGTGGGTTCGGTACTCATTCGAGAACATGAAATATTTAGTATTTTCATTTCTTCGCTTAGATATCGAGGCAAACGTTCACATACTAATAGTTTTACTTGCTATGTGCTCAATTCTATTAAAAATAGATATAGTTTTTTTTATTTATTAAACAAATATAGTATGAGTATGAAAATGGCAAAATAATAATGTCCACCACTAAAATTGGGGACGAGTTTCAAGAGTTTCTAACAAATAAGTGTATTTTTCGAAATTAAATTTAGTTATGAAGCTAATTTTAAATCTCGTTTCGTGACGCCCAAAATATAATAAACGGAGGATAAAACTGTCCCAAAGTAATTTTAAACTCTCAGACTCCTTGAATTGCAAATATTGGAAGAAAAACGAACGTTTACGCTACATTCCGCGTATAGCGACAGGGTGAATAGAGGGAACCTAGTTAAGGTACTTTCCGCCCAACCAGACATTGTGTATTGTGGGGTGGAACTCAACGCTGCGCAATGTATACCAGAGTGGGGAAATTAAAATAATTCAATTCCCCCGAGTGTCGATCGATTGATTGAGTCAAATGCTGCCCCATTGCGCCACGACGGCCTCATATCTAGCCTAGGAACCTAGTGTTAAAACATTCCGTTCCCAAATTTCCGTTGTATTTTCAGTATAGATCCAAGGAATTCAACCGCACTTTGTCTTGTTACGAAAATTAAAAAGAAATGTATCCTGCTATGCGGGAAACTACGTGAAGCCGCTATACAAATATGTAGTAAAATATGCAATGCACAATGTAATATTTCAGCTTAAAATAAAAGGATATCAGCGCAATTGGACAGGGCCGGAGTTAACTTGTACCGAGTCACTAAACTCATTTGATTTATTATAACCAGTCCGCTAAATTGCATGCGAAGCATTCAAAAACAGCGTTTTCAGAAACCAGCCCACTGAAGCGAACTTATCTTCTTAATTGCCGTTTTCACAAAAGTGGCTTCGTTGTTCGTTTTTTATTACGTGACTTTTGTTTAAAAGTTTATTATCTGGAAACAATAAAGTTTACTCGTGCAGAGAAATGTGACAAATTATCATCGTTCATACAGATTATCTTTTAAAAAACTATAAATTTTAAGAAATGAGTTAATTATTTGAATTTTTGCAGTATTCAATGCGGTATCGTTACACTTAGAACGTGATAGAATTTAATTTGAATTCTAAATTTATACGTCGAGGAATATTATTATGGTAGTGTTTATCCTTATCATTTATTAAAAGAAAATAAGTGTCTTTTAATCAAACTTCGTATTGTATTCATAATACTTGTGAGGTGACCAGTAAACGCTTCTCAAGCAATAATTTGTAAACCTGTATCCCATGACAGCATAAGAGGCATTGATGACAGAAAAAAAAGGTACCAACTGTTTAGCGGTTTTAATAAAAACTATTTTCTTATTGTAATTATTTATAACTTTCTTTGTTCAATAATACTTCATAATTGCTACCATTTGAGATTCAATAGCTTTAAAAAAAAAATATGTAAAGTGCCATCTGTTGATGAATAGCCGAACAAATTCCTCGAAAATAAATAGAAACGCTAGTGACATCTGGCGTCATTGTTCTGAACTACGTTGTACCAAATCACAATCGACTATAGATGGCGCTGTAGCATTTTCGCAACGCTGCTCTCATAATATTGCTATTGATTATTTTAACACTGCGTTTACAATTCAAAGACGGATAATATAAGGAAAGCTTATTAACTTACTTAGCATTGATCTTAAGACAATATAATTTAATAATACTAAAACATATTAAAGAGAAACAAAAGAGCAAACGTTTATTATATTAACATGTAACGTTTGTTAATGCATAAAAAAAGTTAGTTCAATTTTTTAAATTTAAATTCATTCAAAACATGGTTGATTGTAAGCATAAAATTAAGTCATGTAAGAAAATATAACTTAATATTGTTAAGAAATTAAATTGATAAATGAATATAACCATTATATAAATAAATATATTTTTTAAACATTCAAAATATCTGTTGTGTGTTAGACTATACTAATGGCTTTATTTTATATAACACAAAATTCTTATAATGCAAACGATCTAAACATATTTTTATCTGAAAAACGGATTTTTACAAAAGTACACTTTAAATCTTATTCTAAGATCTTATTATGATTCAAGAAATACATCTTAAAAAAATATTTCAACTACTTCTGACTATAAATACATGTATGTACATATTTATAATATTAAATAATTATATAAATTGATTTGAAACAAAAAACATTTCATATTTAAGCTACGACCCTGTACTTAATTTAAATATCAAACATAAAGATAAAAAAAAACCTTAAAGTACTAAATGCAAAATATTTCGCCATTTCTTCTCAATGAAGCCCTAACAGAAATTTTTTATTATAATATTCAATTTTTTACAAAGAGCATCAAAATTAAATGTGTAATTAGGAGAGCTCCTCTAATTTACACCGGTAAATTTGATGAGTACTACTCTTAATTATACTTGTAATGTTAATTCTTTATTAGCCAAGTAGTGATTCATTCGAATGAATGGTTAAAATCAGGTTACAGCACTTATGTTTTGAAACACTAATCTACGTCATATTCAACGTATGAGATGAACATGTCCCTTAAATATACATACACGGCTTTTACCGCTTTCCGGCCCACAATTTTCATTTAACTAAACTTTCATAAATATTGTATGATACATACATTTTAATATGTATGTATTATACAAGCATACATATGAAAGGGTAGTTAAATGAAAATGAATGAAGGTTGAGGCTAGTCCTGGCGCAGGGACCCAAGCAAGTGACCTTAAACGCGACAGGTTGTAGGTTCGATTTCCACTTGAGGAAATTATATATTTAAATTTTTTTCTTGTCGCTCTAGTATCAAGACAAAGCGTGGAGTTGAGAGAAGAAAATAGTAAACGAATTGTCTTAATGGGAACGGAGTGTCTACCGGGCTCCCAGGTTCCGTTTGCCTGTTCTATGTGCAGGATACAGCGTTAAGCTAAGAAAATATGTACTATTTATATAGGGCTATAAGGTATTTAGTATAAAGGGTCTGCTAACATTCGCAATTTACAGGCAATTGACTATGTAAATAAGTATGAAGAGAGATGAGCAAATAAATTGAAAAAAACTGTTGCTAGCTCAATTAATGGCGTACACGTTAATGTATTACAGTTATGTTGTTTTAAAAATATTAGTTTTATTATATTAAATGTAAATACTAATTATATTAAATATAATATATTAAAACATAAGGTAAAACCTCAAACAAATCATAAACAAAGCCTTATATCTTACACACAATACGCTAAAACAAACAAACACACAAACAAAAACTTCCATACAACCAAGTAGACGAAGCACCAGTAAATTCGGCTATTTACCGTATTACCGTCGTTCATACAGTAATTAAAAGGAATAATAAAAGTTTAGTGTGTTCATTTTCATATAAATATGGAGGAACCCTTCGAGTAATCTGGTGTAAGCATCCTCATTCTCTAATCCCGGTTTCCCGAATAGGTGAGCTTAAATTTGTCTTCGTTACGCGTGATGAAGGTAGAACGTCGTGCACTCATTTAGAATTGGGTAGTTTATCAGAACTGTCTTCATTTGGCAGAAGGGAAACCTGATTTTATCATTCAAGTACTTTCTTTTAAATAGTATGTATTATGAAGTATGTAATATGATGAAGCAATCGTGATGCACTTTGGATTTGCTTGATAGAGAGATCCTAAAAAACATACTGTTAAGTCACTCCGTTCTCATTAGCTTATAGTTAGGTAATATTAATAGTCCTTTTAAAATAAAAAAAAACACAGCAAACATCAGATTTACGGATAAAAAATAAAAAAAAAATTAAAGGCGAAAAGGCGAAAAATAAAAAAAATTAAAGGCGAAAAGACTATGTTGAAAATTTATATTAAAATATAGCGGAGCAGTGATATATAGTATTGTTATGAAGGAAAATAAAAGCTTTGCAAAATTTTCTTCAATGGTTTGCGGCACTTTTAGCAGTAAACACGAAATATTTTGCTTTTATAATAATTATCTATAATAGTGGTGAATATTAAACTTATAAGGATAATATTATATTTTAACGACTACATATAGGAAATTTAACTGTAAGTTTATTAAGTGATATTTATATGTATACTGTCGTACTTTTAAAATTTGTTAGTTAAATTTTAAAAGTACAACAATCTCTATTTATTCCTTATAATAGTAACGTAGATACAGACTGTCGTTGAAAAATAGTGTTGTACCAAAGCGGGAGTTACGTTTTTGAATAATGGTCGGAGTCGATTCGAATGCGCATAGTTATTTTTCATGAAGACGCGAAAAGAAGATTTTAAGGCTTTATCTTAGGTGCGAGAAGATTGGATGATGTGATCGATATTCAAATTTATTTTTTTTAGCTGAACGCTGTAACGCATATGGCAGAAAAAAATCCTAATAATTAGACGGAGTGTGGAGCCACGCTATGCGGAAATGTGAATGTGAATTTGCTGCAGTATATGAAGAAAAAGTTATATTTATTTATGAGCTCAACACTGTGCCCCGCACGCAGCAGAGGGTTAGTGTTGGGACACTCCGTTTCTCACTTTTCGCTAAATTCTGAAGGTATTGCATACTGAGTGGCGGAAGTCTACGCCGCGCTTTGCCTTGACATCAGATCGAAGAAATAAATTTAAATAAATTGAAATATTTATTTTAATTAATTTCTCTCTCTTTCCTCGACTGGGGATCGAACCTACAACCAGTCGCGTTTACAATTAGTTTGTGCCACTGCACCACTACTGGCCTCATAAGAACAAATTACAATCGTTTAAAAATCGAAAACTTTCTTATTTCACAGTCCATAAAGAATTTTCTCTATAGAAAGTATTATTTTACACGTACAATAAAATAGCAAGCTAGCAAAAGATCCTTTTGCATAGCATGAAAGTTTCTAGTAAAAGCTTAGTGTGCTATTTGAAATTAGCTTTTAAATGCTTAGGTACAATTAAATCATTTTAAATTGAGAACGGTACAATTAGAAAAGTTTTTCTTTATGTTGAAATGTAACCACAATATTATGACTGTAATTAATTCCGATTGAAAAAAAAAAAAACAAAACATACAAAAAATATGTTCAATTTGTTTATTGAATAATCTTGTTAAAATAGTCTTTTTACTTCGTGTAATAGTAAAATCGGAGTATGAATATTGTGATATTCATTTAAAATCGAATTTAAAAAGTAATGAAGAAGAACATACTTTAATGAAGCAATGCATCTGTTGCTTTGCCCGCTTAAAGTTATTCTTATATATTTTTTTTACAGCTTCACGTTGTATTCCGCACACAGCAGAGTGGGTAGAGGGAACCTAGTGTTAAGACACTCCGTTCCCTACTTTCTGCCGAATTCTCGGACGCATTACGTATTGAGTGACAGAAATCAACGCCGCGCTTAGCCTCGACACCAGAGCGAAGAAATGGAAATGAAAAAGTAAATATTTCATCTCCTTGAGTGGGGATCGAACCTACAACCAGTCGGTTTTACAGTCACACTTCGTACCGCCGATAGCCAAATAAAACAAAATATTTCCTGTTCAAGTTTTATCTCAATATGTTCAGTAGATTTTGCGTAAATATGGACCTCTCACATACTTTCACATTTATAATATTATTAGGATTTAGGCATACCTCTTGCTTATTAAGTTGCAATACGAATTCGAATCGTAGTGCAGCATCAACAGAATAGCATCAGAATCCAAATTCAATCCAAATTTGAAGAGATTAATTATATTATATATTTCTTTAATCTGGCACGAAAAAGCGCGGCGTTTTAATCGGTAACTGAACACCTAATATTCTCAATTCCAGGGAAAAGCGGAAACGGAGTGTCTCAACACTAGGTTTCTCTACGTCTCTTGTGAACGTACGTTCTACTAGTAGTATATAATATAAGGAATTTTTATTATTTCGTATGTAAAGAAAAATCCCTTTCCGGATTGATTTACTTTGGTCCACTCTCGTAATGTCACGTTTTAGACTCCATAAAACACGTTTGTTAAGACAACAATGCTGAGATCGAAACCTGAGTGATGACGATAGCGCGACTACTTCCATTGTTTTCACTATAAACATTTTATCGGAGGGAGTGGATGGGATTATGTAATGGAACCTACTTATGAATAGTGAAAAGGAAAGATTTTTTTAATATTTATGGAGCTCGCTTATGCTATCATTAATAACTTATGAGGCTATAGATGAAATTGGCTTGATCTCCACTTGGGCTATAAAAACAGTTTTCATTATTAAAATAAAAGAATTATAGTCCAGGAAACCGAAGCCAATCGTGGTGCAGAGGCATAATTGTGCGACTGAAAGCGTGAGGTTGTGGGTGCGGTTTCCTCTTGAGGTAATGAAATATTTCATACTTTTATTTACCGGATCTGGTAAAGAGGTAAGGCGCGGCGTTGTTTTTCACCACTCAAATTGTTAATATCCCTATAATTTAGTGGAAAGTGAGGAACAGCATTGTCTTAATGGGAACAGATTATCTTAACATTAGATTTCCAGGTACCGTCTCCCTACCCTGCAATGTAATGTTTGATATTTCTTATACAGTTATTTAAGTACTTCTTCAGACTTATATCTGTTTTCACTATTTGTACACTCGTGCTTTTCTAACCTTATTGTCTTCTTTTCACAATTTTTTTTCACAAATTAAATCATGAGAATATAAATAATTATAAAAATATTATAATAAATAATTTTCTAGTTAAAACAAAACAAAAGAGTATAAAAGTGCATAATATATTTCGATATCGAAGTTGTAAATGTTCTTAGTTTAAAAGTTTTCTTTGTGGAACTAACAGATTCTAGCTTCTGTACTGCACCTAAGCTTCACTACGGAAGAGTCTACTTTGAAAATAATGTTCCATTCTAGTTCCTTCTTTTATACACGCTGTCATTTATTACGTAAGTTGTACCCTATTTTAAAAACATTTTATAACTTTATCAATACAATTTTATCGATAATTTTCACCCGAAAATCTGTTCGGAAACGAGTTATAGAGTGAGCATAAAGAACTAGCCAAGTGAGAGTCGGATGCGGCCCACCCTTAAGGTTCCGATCAGTTTCCTGGTTGTATGTCAACGTGAAGTACTATTTAAAAAAAAAATCAAAATGTGTAAGAGTTTTTTTAAGGCCTATAAATTACAATTTTCGCATTTTTCTCTATATTTTTAATGTAAGTTCTCCTTTCTTGACAAACGATTATTCTAAGGATGGCAGAACTGGATATTTTGCATTCATTTCAGTTTAACACCTCTTCCTGGAAAAGTGATATGGATAGACAATCGGACGAAATGATCCTATAAATTCTCCTCTGTTTTCTTCTTTTGTTTGAAAATTTTACAATAAAATATTAAAATTTTAACGAGAATTGTACAAAAAGGACGAGGAAGAGAGCAAATATACTGTCACCAACGCTGGAGGAAACACGGTTCCGGTAATGTTTGCCCTGACGGGAATGTATAGAGAGGTTGACTATAGCTTAAGGTACTAAAGATAACCTATTGTTATGTCGGTTTTTCCTACCATACACCGGAAATATGCATAACCATAAATATTGCATATAAAAATATATCCCACTAGTTTATATTATTATATTAAGTTAATTTTAATACTGTTTTAAAAAATAAACTCATATTTTCATATCGATATATAATCAGTTAAAGGCAAGCGCTGACGCAAACGCGGCGTTCAGCTCCGCCACTCAACACGTAATGCACTTCAAAATTCAGAAGAAAGTGAGGAAAAGAAGTGTAATGGAAGTAAAAGAACGTAAAGTCTCTACCTTCCTTGCTATGAACGTGACAGCGTGACGCTAATCCGTTATCTGAGAACAACTTACTGATATATACGATATGATAATCTTTCGTTTATAATAAAAACTTCTTAGTAATTCTACATCAGCTTCACTCTGTATCCCGCACACAGCAGGGTAGGCAGAGGGGCCTAGTGTTAAGACACTCCGTGTCCCACTTTCAGCCAGATTCTGGAGGCATTGCGTGCTGAGTGGCAGAAGTCAACGCCGAGCTTTGCCTCGACACCAGAGCGAAAAAAATAAAAATAAGTAAATATTTCATCTCCTTGAGTAGGGATCGAACCCACAACCAGTCGGTTTTACAGTCACACTATGTGCCCCTGCGCCACGACTGGCCTCTTTTTTTTAATAATTATGTCTACCTTATGTCACCCAGTTTCGTAGCAGAATGGGAACGCTACATCTAGGCCAGGCAAGGCATTACCTAACAGTCTAACACGCTTAATGATACTCTTATGCTCGTCTCGCGTTGTAGAACATCAAAGTACACAAACGTATACTACCGTACGTAGTTTTATAAACTGCCAGAAATTATATAAGATATAATTATAATATTTTATAAGACGGAGAGAAAACAATAATAATAATAATAATTTATGCTAATATTATAAGGTTTTGACGCCAGATGTGGCACAAAGCCACGAGCGGCTGTTAACGCCACAAGTTGTGAGTTCGATTTCCACTCGAGTTCGATCGCTCTGGTAATGAAGAAAAGCTAGAAAAATATAAAGCTAAAGATTTTTTGAGTTAGACATACTAATGTCTATAGTTATTTGAATTTAAAAATCTGTTTCTGTGTTGTATGCTATATTTATCGAGGAAGGGCATGAAATAAAAATTCGGTTTATTACCACTGATTTTCAAATTTAAGCACCACCGTTTTCAGTTCCTTACTATATGGAGCTTATGCATCGGATAGTAAGTGACGGGTGGACGCAGGTAGCCCGTTGGTACCTATATGGATGAATGTGTCCAGAAGACGACCATGTTAAGCACCTCGATGAAATCGTTATATTTTTTTACTTTTATTATTTTGCGTTATTTGAGAATTGGAGTTTATTAACATAAATTATATATATTTATCCTAATATTAAAAATTAAATAAATTTGTATGTTTGTTTGTAAAGAATAGCCAAAACCTTTTAAAGACTTTTCTTCTCATCACATTCAAAAAACCGAAATTGAAACACCACTATAACAAGATTTCCACCTCGTTATAATGATAGATTATAATCACACGGAAGATAGGGTGAACAAGGTAGACAAGGAAGCTCTATTTGTTGTTGCAGCTGCCAAACTCGTCAGTAGCTTATCTTTCCAAAAAATAGACGATATGGCAGTCTAAATTGCTTTGTATTGCATCAAAGATGTCCTGACAAAAAATATGTTTTTTGTCTCTCTTAAATTTATTATTTAAGAGAGAGAGAAAGAGGGAGACATAGAAAAAAATATTTTTTTATAAAATATAGCAAGATTTAGTTCTATATGACATTAAAATATGAAAAAAGAAACAATATACAGTGATAGATGGTCACAGGAGTTTATAGCTATCACTAGGGAGATTACAGGCAAGGCTATCCCCCTCCACCACCAGTAGGTGAATGACAAAGAATTGTCTGTTATTTGCCCAAAAAATGAATAAAAAAGGAGACTAAATATTGTTTCTGTAATAGTTCCATAACCATTGAATTTATTTCATATTATCTATAATAAATAAAGTAATAATCAATTTTCTAAATATGTAACGTAAAATTCAAAATAAATTGATTTTGTAATTTTTTTGTCACTAATTTGTAAGAAGAGAGTCTTAAAATGATTTATGTAAATACAATAAACGTTGCTAATTTGTAATAACATTGTTTTCTTTATGTAAAATGAATTTAACATAAATAATATAATAGCGATCTAAGAAATATAAATAAAATAGCTGCATAAGGTTAAATCTTTTTATTATATATATATATATATATATATTTATATATATATATATATATATATATATATATATATATATATATATATATATATATATATATATATATATATATATATATATATATATATATATAAATTCAACATAAATAATAGCGATCTAAGAAATATAAATAAAAAAGCAAACTCAAAATAGTACTTTTTTAAAAAAATAGCTTCACGCTGCATCCCGCACATAACAGAGAAAGGAAAGAGAACCTTGTATTAAGACACTCCATTCCCTACTTTCCGCTAAGTTCTGGAGGCATTGTGTGTTGAGTGGCGGAACTGAACACCGCGCTTTGCCTCTACACCAGAGCAAAGAAATTAAAATATTATTGTTATTATTATTACGCTGTATCCCACACACACCAGGGTAGGCAGAGGGAACCTAGTGTTAAGACACTTCGTTGAAAATATAAGTGTAATTAAATATTTAATATCCTCGATTGAGGATCTAACCCACAACCAGTCGATTTCACAGTCACACTTTATGCCCCTACGCCACGACTGGCCTCCTCGTAGTTCTTAAATGATTAATTCTTATGATATTATAATATAATATTGATTTATTTACTATCTATGATATAATGTGATTATAGTTATGTTGCAATAAAAAATATAATTTACAAAAAGGAAAAACAAGACAATGAGAAGAGAAACCAAGTTGTTATTGGATTGCTTTCGTAAATGGTCGTTATTAAAAATTTTACAAGACTGTTTCAATCCAAACAGTTCAAATAATATCTAGCACAGATTTTACGCCATACGTATATGAGGCCAGTCGTAGTTTTAGGGCACGAAATGTAAATTGTAAGCGCGACAGGTTGTGGGTTCGATTCCTAATGGAGGAAATTAAATTTGTATTCTCCGCTCTAGTGTCAACACGCAGCACCTTCGGAAATCGGTGGAAAATGGGGAACGGAGTGTCTCAACACTTCGTTAGAGATAAAAAGTATAAATCACCTGTCAGGTTATTGTATTAAATTATTAGTTTGCACTAGGTAGCCAAAAGTAGCCAAAAGTTTAAAGAATGCAATAAAAGTACCACAAATTTTCCTATACGTTTTTGCTTTACCCAACTATCCTCCTCAATATACTAAAACGTCTAGCGAATCATAAATTCAGGTCACATAAAAGCATGGCTATAAATATTTCAAAAGTGATTGCTATTTCGCAAAAGCACAGCGTAGAATACCTATCACAGAGGGACTGTAATTTGTCTGTAGTGACGTAGGAGCTCTCGATACTGGCCTGATCATGCGTGGGGGGCTCTCATCGTGACCATCATTTGAGCTCTCGGTTCATTTGCATGACTTATGATCTTGGATGTTGTGTTGGAAATCTGTGGACTGGTGAAAGGCAATATTGCAAATGACGTAATTTATTTAGCTATTTTCATAAAGTTATGTGTGCCTGAAAATTATTTTATATTTTGCGGCGTTCCGCCATTCAACACGCAATGTCACGAAGTTTCGGCAGAAGACGAGGAACGGAGTGTCTTACAACTAGGTTAACTGTCTACTCTTGTCTTACTTTACTTACTTTACTTTAGCTTCACGCTTTATCCCTAGCGGGGTAGTCAGAGAGAACGGAGTGCCAAACGCTACGGTCTCTACGGTCATACTTTTTACGTGAACTTCCTCCAGTATCTTTGATACTGTGTTTTCGAAGGTCAACCGAGGTCTCCCCTTTTCCTCTCTTACCACTCACTTTTCCATCATAAATCTTTTTTGCCATTCTTTCCTCGCTCATTCGTTCTACATGCCCAAACCAGCTTAGCACGTTCTTCTCTACTCTATTTTATGCGGCAAAATATACGCGAAGCTGAAAAACTACAAAATTATAAAAAAACGTTGACCTAATACACATATAAAATATCGTGAGTTATAGGAATAAATATGTAATTGATTAATAATTAATTTAATGTATTAAAACTTTATGCGTCAACTAACCGTTTTAAGGTGATTGAGTGTATGAATGTAAAAAAAGTCTAAAAGCCTAAGCAATATAACGTTTCGTATCACATAGTTATTAATGACACTACAAGTACAGTCAACTCTATTCTCACAATAAATGATCTACTGAAATATTATGTGTTGCAGAAAAGAAATTTCAAAATTCATTTATTGTTTATTTAGCTGTTTATGTAAATTTAAAAATTAAAAACGGTTCCACGCTGTATCTTACAGAAAGCAGGGTAGACAGAGGGAACCCTGTGTTAAGATTCTCCGTTCCTCACTTTCACCGAATTCTGGAGGCATTGCGTGTTGCGTTTTGATTTGACACCAGAGCGAAGACATGAAAATATAAATTTAAATAAGCATTTCATTTCCTCGAATAGGGATCGAACCCACAACCAGTCTCGTATACAGTCACACTTTGTGCATCTGCGCCACAAGTGATTTCAAATATATTTAAATTTAATAAAGGGAAATTCTTTTAAAAATAATTCTACAATATCTATGCAAATAAATTTATTATAACGAAGAACTTATACAACTACCCCCGTTTGACGGTCTATGAACTGTCGTAACACTAAAACACCAAATGAAAATGTAAATTTATTTTTTGTATCATTCTTTCACTTCACTTTATGTGCCAGTCGTGGCGCGGGGTCACAAGTATTTGTGTGATTTTAAACGCGACAGGTCGTGGTTTCGATTCTTACTCGAGGTAATGCAATATTTAAAATTTTAATTTGACTTTAGTCAATCAACACCCAATGCCTCCAGAATTTGTCGGAAAGTAGGGGGGAGCGGAATGTCTTAGCACTACGCCACCCTCTCGCCTACCTTGCTGCACACAGGATAGAGCGTGAAGCTGAAAAAAAACATCCTTTCACAGAGAAAGCATTTTGCAGTAAAATGAATAGATTAACTTGTCAATGGATAAGCAGAAAATTGATTGCTGCGGTATAGCACTGCAGACGGTGGTTTGCAACAATGCCCATTTTTTTTATATTTTCGTCCAACGTCAAAATAAAAAAATATGCATTTTTAAGTATAGTCTCATTAGTTAATGGCTGAATGCATATAGAATATGTAAAGGATGTTTTAGTAGATTGTTTGGTACCATTTGGTTTTATACAAACGTTCTTTATAGTAAAGCTCGAGAGGCATTTTAGTTTGTGTTGTAGAATATTCAATGAGTTTCAAATGATTTCTTTCTTCTTTTTTTGCATCACGCATATAGCAGGGTAGGCAGAGGGAACTAATGTGTTAAGACACTCCGTTTGCCACCTTCCGCCGAGTTCTGAAGGCGTTGCGTATTGAATAGCGGAACTCAATGCCGCAAGAGTTCCAAATTGCCTGATATAAATTTAGTGTATCAATTAGGGTAAGGTAAGGAATGATGCTGAATTAATTCAGTGGTAGAAATCAATGCAATAGAAGCTTACTATGAAAACTATATATTATTATATATTAAATTATATGTTACATATTTTAATATATTTTTTTATATATATATATATATATATATATATATATATATATATATATATATATATATATATATATATATATATATATATATATATATATATATATATATCTTCTTCTTCTTCCTGGCATTAATCCCGGCTATTTGCCAGGGTCTGCCTTCCTGCTCAACCTACTCCACTTTGCACGGTCTTTAGCGTCCTCGGTGGTTAGACCATTGGCTCTCATGTCCTGCTTCACGACATCCAACCAGCGCTTCCTTGGGCGTCCGAGAGGTCTCACTCCAGGGACTGACATAGCAAGGCACTTGCATCCGACATAGTTCTCAGGCCGGCGCGTAACGTGACCAAACCATCTCAGGCGACGCTCTTGGAGCTTATCCGCTACGTCACGGACTCCAAGACTACCTCGAATGAATGTGTTGCGTATGCGGTCAGACCGCGTTACGCCGCACATCCACCTCAGCATCTTCATTTCCGTGACGTGAAGCTCCTGAGTGTGCCGAGATAGTGCCGGCCAACATTCGCTGCCGTATAAAAGAACCGGTCGGATGATGCTCTTGTATATCAGACCCTTAAGTTTGGGCGGTATCCTGCGGTCGCAGACCACACCAGTGACCTCCCGCCATTTGGCCCAAGCAGCGCTTATCCGGCTATAGACATCGTGATCGATGCCTCCAGACTCGTGCATAACGGATCCAAGGTACCTGAGCTTTTCCGACTTAACGGCTGGTTCAGGACCTATAAGGATAGTGCTCGAGTCCGGGCTCCCGCAGGCCATGTACTCGGTCTTCGACACGTTAAGTTTAAGACCGCCGTTCTCAAGCGTACCCCGTTCCACAGGTTCAATTTACGCTCCAGCATCAGTCGGTTCTCATCAATGAGTGCTATATCATCGGCATACATCATCAGCCATGGAGGCTGGTCTTGGATGTGAGCCGAGACAGTATCGAGCACCACATTGAATAAGAACGGACTAAGAGCCGAGCCCTGGTGAACCCCTACTGTAATGTGGAAGGGTTTAGTATCGCCAACAGCAGTCCTAACCATAGAAGCAGAATCGTGGTACATGTCTCTGATAATCTCAATATAGGCCTCAGGGATCCCTTTGGATCGCAATGCCCACCAGATGCACTGACGAGGCACACAGTCAAAGGCCTTCTGCAGATCTAAAAAGGCCACATGCAGAGCTCTCCTTTTTTCCCTGTATGCCTCCATCAATGTTCTGAGGGCGAAAACGGCGTCCATAGTGCCCGATCCTGGCTGAAATCCATATTGAGACTCAGAGATAGTACACTCGCGGCGGAGCCTGAGGTCGATCATGCGCTCGAAGAGCTTCATGGTATGACTCATAAGCTTAATGCCCCTATAACTACCACAATCTTGAACACTGCCCCTTCCCTTGTAAATAGGGGTAATAAAGCTAAGCCGCCACTGGTGTGGCATCTTTCCAGTGTTCAAGATATGGTTAAAAAGGGCAGTAAGCATGAGCACACCAAGAGAGCCCAACGATTTCCACGCTTCGATCGGAATGTCGTCAGGTCCCACCGCTTTTCCGTTCTTCATGCGTCGAAGGCAATTACGAGTTTCGTCAAGGGTTATCGGGGCAATAAGTCCGAGGTTAGGGGGTGGGTCGTGATGAAGACTGCATGGGTGCTGAGTATTCAGCAACTCCTGAAAGTAGCTTCTCCACCTCTCCTTCACAGAGGCATGACTACAGAGCAGCGTGCCCTGGGAATCTCTGACGCAAAGACATTTTGCGATATCTTGCGTCGCTTTATCCCGGGAACGTGCCAGTTTGTAAATGAACTTCTGCCCCTCCACAGTTTCAAGCTTATCATATAATGGTGACAAACTTTCACTGCGGGCTCTGGCTACAGCTCTTTTACAGGCACGTTTAGCTACTATGTACTCCAGTCTGTCTTCAGGAGAGTTGGATTGCTGCCACTTCTTAAAAGCATCCTTCTTTTCACGAGTCACCTCCTGCACCTCTTCATTCCACCACCATGTCTCCCTGTCGATGACACGTCCTCCCCTAGAAAGGCCAAGAACTCGCTTGCCCGCCGCAATGATTGCCGACTGAGCTCGATCCCAAGCCTCCTGAGCAGTCTCGGTGTTGGTCGAAAGATTATGACTTTTCACCTCTGCCAGAAAGTCGGTTTGCATCGGTCCATTCAGCAACCACCACTTGATCCGAGGCCTACGTTTCTCGGCTACTTTCTTCTTCGGAGTGACGGTAAAGTCCATGACAAGAAGACGATGTTGGGCTGTTAGGCTTTCGCCTGGAATGACCTTACAGTTAGTTACCCTGCCCATATGACACCGTCTGGTCAATAAGTAGTCTATTTGAGTTGAGTGGGACCCACTCTTATACGTGATAAGGTGCTGAGGATTCTTTTGGAAGAACGTATTCACGACGGCCAGATCCGACGCAATACAGGTTCTCAGAATGTTTTCTCCCTCTGTATTGCGAAGACCGTGCCCAAAACCCCCGTGAACACGTTCATACGGCTCAGCAGCCTTACCAACGTGACCGTTCAAGTCCCCCCCAACTAAGACCACTTCGGTAGACGGTATAGCAAGTAGCACTTCTTCATACTGCTCCCAGAATGTCTCCTTTTCGGACGCGCTACATCCCGCCTGGGGAGCATAGGCACTGATTAAGTTTGTGGTAACGCCCTCAATCAGTACCCTTACTCGCATCAAGCGGTCGCAGCAACGGTCAACTTCAAGGAGCCCATTCTGAAGCTCTTCAGAAAGCACTACCGCCACCCCGTTTCTACCCGAAGGTGACCCAGTGTATATAAGCCGGTAACCCTGTCCGATGTTACGAGACTTATTGCCCTTCCAGCGAGTTTCCTGGAGGAAAGCACACTGGACCCGACGTCTCATGAGTACATCTGCGAGTTCCCTGCATCGTCCGGTTAGAGAGCCAATATTCCAAGTTGCAAAGCGGAGTTTCCTTCTGGGTACTCGCGTCTTTAGCCGTGCCCGTACTTGACACGGTAGCCCTTGCCCACTTATCGCAGGTGTAGGGCGATGTGCCTGCGCGTCGTTTAGCGGCGACGCCCTAGCCGTACCCAGTTTTTCATTTAAACGTTCCATTGTAGCGGCGTATGGCGGTTTTTAAATGGAGCGACTGCCATCTGACCTCCAAAACCCTTTGTGGGAAGAAACCTGGGGAGAGGAGTAGGATAGATAGAAAAAGGGGGAAGGATGGGTAGAAGGAGAGGGTAGGAAAAAGGAAGAGATTAAAAGAAGGGGACACCACTTTTATGGACTGGACGGAGGTTATAACAAGTGGTGGCTCGAGGATCCGGGGTCGCGTACCCGTATGCCCAAGAACAAATATCAGACAGATATTAGTCAGGGCACCCTCTGGATGTATATATATATATATATATATATATATATATATATATATATATATATATATATATATATATATATATATATATATATATATATATATATATATATATATATATATATATATATTTTCTTAAGGTTATTTTTTTAATGTAGAGAAATCATCGTGGTGCAGGGGCTCATGCGTGCGGCTATATTTAAAGTTGACAGTTTGTAGGTTCAACATAATTAATTTTTTGTATTTTTAAAAACGGATTATTTTATGTATACCACAAATAACCACGAATCTAATTGATTCAAGGATAATTCAAGGATTATCATGTCTGAACTGTGAAAATATCAATAAAAGTAACATTAATTACAAATTAAGAAATAAATCAAAATTTTACAAATAGAATTATATCTATTCTATTCTGTTGCAGTAGGTCAATCTGTGCCTGACTGTACGCCACAATGCGATGGTTGTTGAATTTAATTTTTCACTTATGCAAGACGCGATGCCTCGAATTCGAAAAAACTAAAAATAAAGAACGGAGTGTAAGACACTAACCACGCTTCTTTTGGCCTACAGCATAAAACGCGAAGTTAATAAAATATAAACGGCTTTAAAAAAAATATTTATTATAAATAAAAAATTAATCAAAACCTGTTTAATTAAATACAACATAATGAAGATCGACGATTTCTCGGACAGAGTAAAATTGATAGCTAATATGTCGACAATTTGAACGAACAGGGCAATATGTATTCACGCCATCAATCACAAGTTTCAGTAAAATCTGGCCGTTACAGCTAGGGTTGTCCTTTTTATAAAGAAGTCGTTAATTATTTCAGGTACACGTTATATTCGCTTTTGCTTTAAAGTTGTAACAATGAAAGCCCTTAATAATTAAAACAGGTTCCCTCTCCTTACCCTGCGATTTGCGATATACAACGTGAAGCTAGCTATCTTATACAGCCAGAAAAAACGAAACCACAAATATTTATATGTATAAAAAATTAATGGGAAGCAATTTCAACATGTACAGTTAGTAACTTTAGAAATATATATTTTTTTAGCTTTTTATACTTTATCGCGCACTAAACAGGCAGAGGGAACCTAGTGTAAAAACACTCTGCATAGCGTGTTGAGTTGCGGATATCAACGCCGCGCTTAGACTTATTACCAGAGCGAA
Source organism: Heliconius sara (assembly GCA_917862395.2). Classification (NCBI taxonomy): domain Eukaryota; kingdom Metazoa; phylum Arthropoda; class Insecta; order Lepidoptera; family Nymphalidae; genus Heliconius; species Heliconius sara. Next base: position 6,093,133 of record OU860795.2, on the reverse strand, counting down.
GAAATTAACATTTTTTTTAAAGCTTTTTCGAGTAACAATAGAACCCCCAACCTGTCGCATTTTCAGTCGTGCGCTTTTGTCCCTGTGCCACGACTGGCCTCGTCCTATAGAAATAGTATATATTTTTTTTAATCGACTAAGATAACTTAAGCCGTGAACATTACTATTTATAAATATTTATTTATTCAGGCTATATAATACTAGAACTAGCTACAATTACATCCTTAATTAAACCTTCGAACAGATGGTGCGACGCGATCCGCATCATAGATTTTAATTAATTTCCTTCATTAAACTTGCATATATTATAATATATACTAAAATATACGGATAGATATTGAAAGATAGTAAAGGAACAAAAATATTGATATACATATATATGTATGTTTAATATTTATTAGATAAAGCGCGGCGTTAAGTCCCGTTACTTAACACCTAATTTTACTAAACTAGATGTGAATAGGAGTTCTGAATGTTCTTACGCTAGGTTTTATGGCTTTGTTACAAATTTAATGTAATTTAAATAAAAAAAAAATATTACGGTTATCACACAAAATTGGCACTTATAAAAATTAAATTTCGGCCACTAGGAATATTTCAGAATATTCAAAATAAAAATACAATATTAATAAAGAATCAATATGAAAATTTCAAGTTACAAATTCCAAAAACTTTCACAAAAATGACCCAGCATAAGCCACTAATCTCCTTGTCACCTACAGGTTGGAATCGACTTTCCGATCACGTACTTGCAATCTGCATATCGAGGATAGTGGGGACCTGTAAAAACATTTTAGCGAAAAACATTAGTATTCCGCCATCGATCGACGGTGGTCGTGAATTTGATTTTACACGGGTGATTTTTTTTGTATTAATTACTGTACTGAAAACAGACTCCCATTTTTTTATATTTGCGTGGGGTTTTTTGCTATATTATAGTACTATTATATATTTAACCTTTAAAAAAGGTTTTTTGATTTGCCGCTTATCGTACGGATTCTACTAAAATTATAAGGATAGAATTGTTATGAGGATAGACGTTAGTTCCTTTTTTATGTTAAAACTACTGAAACGATTTAGATGAAAATTTACAGTAATGTAGCTTAAGTATTAGATTTGTATACATTTAGATATAATATAACAATAAATTTAAGCAACGGAGTTTCGTTTGAATATATTTTAGCTTGGCGGCATTTTATTAAAGAGTATTAACGCAAGCCGTGGCGTGCCCGTTTGTGCTCCTGAAAAAGTGTGACTGTAACCGCGACAAGTTGTGGATTCGATTCCCACTTGAGGAAATGAAATTCACTCTGGTGACGCCGGCCGGTCGTGGCGCAGCGGCACAAGGTGTGACTGTAAACCGACTGGTTGTGGGTTCGATCCCCACTCGAGGAGATGAAATATTTACTTAAATTTATATTTCCATTTCTTCGCTCTGGTTTCGAGGCAAAGCGCGGCGTTGAGTTCTGCCACTTAACACGCAATGCCTCCGGAATTCGGCAGAAAGTGGGGAACGGAGTGTCTTTCACTACGTTCCCTCTGCCTACCCTGCAGTGTGCGGGATACAGCGTGAAGCTGATTGATTGATTGATTGTGACGAGGCAAAGTGTAGCGTTGAGTTCCGCCACCTAATGGGCAATACCTCCGAAATTTGGCGGACAACACGGATCCGAGTGTTTTAGCACTACCGTCTGCCCTCCCTCTGTCTACCTTGCTATGTGCGGGATATAGTATGACGCTAAAATATATAAAAAAGGAGGGTTACTACCTAGCAGCCTTTTCGGACTTTTGGATCATTTAAATGATCTTTTCATGTTTGTATGTATTTTCTAGGATATTAACATTCCTTGTTATAGCAGGGACGACAGCACATTTACGAATTTCTAAGTTTTAGTATTCGTGTGATTCCTCAAAGTAAAACTAATTGCGTGAAGCTATATTACTACATTCTAAGCAAAGTGGGGTTTATAGTTGAAATAGTTTCAACACTTAACCTACTTCAGCGGTATTCAGACGGTCCGGCCACGTGCTTGAGGTGATTGACATTTCTCTTAATATGTAGATAGGTAGCTAGTTCAATGTAGGTAGGTAGCCAGTTCAATGTCTATATACTCGTATTATAATAATAGCGGCCCAATCACGGCTTAGACTCATTTTAATTTTATTCAATATCTGAACATAAATAATAGCTTATGTGCTATTCTCATGTATAAGATATATTCCTGTAAAGTTTCATCTAAATCAGTTCAGTAGTTATTGCGTGATACTGGAACAAACATCGATCTTAACTAGTTCTCATATTTATAATATCAGTAACAAGTCAAAGCGAAAGCGCTTATGTTTTATTTATTAATTAACCTTTATAGTTTTTGTACAGAAATTGATTATTTTTAAAATCTTCCCAGTAATTATAATGTTTAAATAGTTTTTATATTTACCTAAAATTAAAATAACTATTTAATAATATAATAAAATAATAACATAATATTTCTTCAACACCAAAGCGCTTGGCGCTCCGTTCTCTCTGACTACCCCGCTAGGGATAACGCGTGAAGTTAGTATAGTATTTGTATATTTATTCAAAATTTCGGTCAATGTAAAACAAAACGTAAAGACATGCCCCTGTAGATCGAACTTTCACTAGCTCTCATCAAATCGTAAGCAATTATACAATCCATGCAAACTGGAGCAATACGCGTGAAATTATCACTTTAATATAACACGCCAAAATTAATGTAGGCTACATTTTGACGTGACTTAAAATTAATCTGTTTGAGACGTGACAACGACCCGCCCGATACAAGCACGGCAAATTTAATAAAGAGCAACTCTATGAACCTTGCTGGTACTAAGATTGATGTGGCATAAATTCTTTGAAATGAAAGATTTTCCTTCAGAATATTAAAAGTTTCATTTAATAACGTTTCTAAATGTAACTAGTGTATTTTTATATCCGGAACATGTGTTGCGGAAAAAGGAAACGATTCTGATTTGATATTTACATCACAACTCCTAAAGATGTTTTTTTGTTAATAATTTTAGCTGAAGGAAAATAATGGTGACAAATTTCTAACTTATTTTTTTTACATTTTTTGAATGTAATGGAACACTTAGGAAAGATACCTTTTAGAAAACCAAAAAATCCCAGTGCATTCAATTTTTTGTATGTTTTCTAAAAAGTATTAGAAAAAAAAGCTTGATAATTAAACCTATCATTTATCTTTACGCATCTTTAATAGAGAAATAAATAAAAATAAATCAGCTTCACGCTGTATCCCGCCCACAGCAGGATAGGCAGAGGGAACCTTGTGTTAAGTAAGACACTCCGTTTCCCACTTTCTGCCGATTTCTGGAGACATTGCTAGTTGAGTGGCAGAACTCAACGCCGCGCAAATTTAAGTAAATATTTCATCTCCTCGAATGGGGATCGAACCCACAACCAGTCACACTTCGTGCCGCTGTGCCACGGCTGGCCTCACTTAAACTTTTTATTCGATTTTCATAGTATATATACCTATATATGTACATATTTTTGGCTTTTTTATTATCTAGTTATGTACGTCTTAATATTATCATATTATTAATATCATCATGTCTGCCTCAATGATATAATAAATCTCATTAATTTTGAATTATAATATACAACTCCTTTAACTAATAGCCTTACTGAAGAATTAATTTATATAGATAGACGTCTATATTTATATACGTTTATTATACGAAAAGAGAGCTTAACGATTTTTTCCAGTATCATTTGAGGGAATCTAAGGTAAACACTCTATTTTCCTCATGCCCTTTACAGTAATTTTATTATAATATAATATAATATGTATTGAGACTTGGTATGTGGATAAATTTGAATCCAGGAAAATAGACAATGAATATTAATTGTTAGATACATTTTTGTATTATGATATCCGAAGTACAGCATAGATCTCTATCATTCAACAAGCGATATTTCAAATTCAAGCTTCATGCGTAAAGCGGCAAATACAAAGTGAAATTAATAAAAAAGCAACGATCTCCCAAAAGATAATTCTGCCAAATCGTAAAAAATAAAAAAAAAACATATTATACTTATTTCTTTCCCACATAAAAAAAGAACAGCTTATGAAAAAAAACATATGAAATTGTGATATTTTTATGATGTCATTAAGATACTATTTAAAGCTAAGTCGACTTGCACCGGGCGCCGGGCGTAGGGCGTCGGGCGCGTCGGGGCGACAATGACAAATGACACGAGGCTTTCACGGACCATGCGTTTTGCGTCTATCTTCTGTCCTTTGTGCTTATGTTAATGTAATTGTAATAATAAATGCTGTAAAATTTCATATTTATTATGTAGATGTCACATTTTATTGATATTTTTTAAATATTTCTGGGCTTTATGGGATTTTGAAGTGATTTAATGTACGGTTATACGAATATGTGATAGTAAATGTATAACACAAAAAAAATTAAGTCACCAAAATTTTTTCGATTTCATAATAATAATATATGTTTTAACTTGATTTCGCAACTAGTCCTTTTTTAGGTTAATCAAAATATATTTAATGGACGGAAAACGGAGAATTTAATTTATACTAGGTTCTCACTCTCTCTCTCTCTGTCTCTGCCTACACTGATATATGCGGGATACAACATAAAATAAAAAAGGTTCATATGAATTTATATTTATACATTTATCTGGTTTTTATATAAACAATTCTAATATGTTTTCATAAATTTGATGCTACGACGTAGCGCTACGCCCTCTATTATATTCATGTGTGTGAATTACGACGCTTTGTTTAGTATGACATCGAGGAAGATTTACGGATAGAGGACGGGATGTTTAATCAGTGTAAAAAAGTAAACAAAAAAAATCCAATTTATAATATTTTTCCAGCTTCACGTTTTTTCTCGCATAAAATAGAAATAGGCAGTCCTAACACTAGGCTCCTTGTCTAGTATTAAGACACTCCGCTCACCACTTTCCACCGAATTCAATCAGTCTCTATGCCTTCATACAAGAGCGAAGGAAATAAAAATAGTAAAAAAATAATTTTCTCGAGTGACTATCGAACCCACGATCTTTTATTAAGTTTACAGTCATACGCTTGCGCCCCTGCGCTACGACTGGTCTCTTATATTACTCTATTCTAATAATAAAAATATTCAATTTGCAACGTTATGATCGGTATAGAACTGTTTTATAAAAAAAGTATATAAATCTAGCAATTTTATTTTCATCCAATTAATCGAGTTTCACTTCAGAGAAGCGCATATTGCAGCTATTTTATATGGGTCTGGTCACTTCAAAGGTAAATTGAGGGTATAAATATATTGAATTAGTTAGTTTTCATACTTACTTTAATTATACAAAGGGCAATAATAATTTTATATTTATTAAATTATTAAATATTGTCAATTTTTTAGTACAATTTTCCCAAAACGTAAATATACAAATGTCTCATATAGAGGCCCTTTGTGGCGCAAAGGTACAAAGTAAGACTGTAAACTCGACTGGTTTTGGGTTCGGTCCCCACTTGAGGACATGAAATTTTTATTTAAATTTATATTATCATTTCTTCACTCCGGTGCCGAGGCAAAGCTAGCCGAGTTAGAACTAGAACTAAGAGACAAAGTGGTCTTCATTACAATAGTCGTACACTAGAGGCATGTAGATCGACACGCTCTGACCATCATGTATTGGTTTAGTCTAAATAATGTGGACATAAAATAGATATATTTGTATTTAGAAATAGATTTGTATAATTACACAAATGTTATGTTCCCTTGACTTTTTTAGCTTTACGCTGTATCCCGCACATAACGGCGTAGGCATAGGGAACCTAATGTTAAGACGCTCTATTTCCTTTAATATACTTCCGTCCCCACTTTCCGCTGAATTCTGGACGGCGTGTTGAGTGGTGAAATTTAACGCCACCTTTGAAATTAAAATCTAATAAAGCCCTCTAGTACCACCAAAATATCATTATATTACTTAAACTAGTACCTGAAATATTACAAAAACCCACAAAAGCACTCAAATCAACCCAAAATTCCATCTAATTCGTTACAAAAAGTGAATTTGTTACTTTATCAGAACAAATCTCATAAAAATTTCCAGTGCATTTAAAAATGTTCAATTACGTTGTACTTGTGACACAGAAAACTGTAAAAGTAGGCCAAGTTAAACGAAGTATATTCTATTTATAAAAAACAACGGCAAAGTAAATGAAAGTGAGAGCTTGTACTCGGATATTACAACTATTCATAAAAAAATCAGCTTCGCGCTACATACAGAAGGGTAGACAGAAGGGAATCTAGTGTTAAGTCACTCCGGTGTCGACTTTCCACCGAATTTTTCGAGATATTAAGTGTTAAGTGGCGGAACTGAACACCGGGTTTTTGCCGTGGTGCCATTACTATTGATAAATATTTTAATTATTTACTCACGAAATAAATCAGTATGAATAACGACTCTACCATAACATATGACGCCCTCGAGAGTCTTTCATTAACGTGTCAAAGTTTTAATGATGATGAATCGTGTGTTTAAATACATATTTAGACACAGGCTTCGTTTACAAAATGAACTTAATGTCATTTTGTAAACGGATCGTTATTGTTTTATTGCTAATTCATATTAAATTATTGACTACATAAGCCAGCTATAGCGCAGGGGTACAAAGTGTGACTGTAAACGCGATTGGTTGTGGATTTGGATCCCCAGTGGAAGAAATTAAATATTTATTTATATTTACATTTCTCCGCTCTGGTGTCGAGGTAAAGCGCAGCGTTTAGTTCCGCCACTTAACTGAGTTTCTTAACACTATATTCCTTCCGCCCTGCTGTGTGCGTAATACAGTGTAAAATTGATTCATTTCGCTACATAAAGATATCAAAATATAAATTATATTTTATCTTTGTCATCGTCTACTCGTACAAATTTAGTAGTTTGTAAGAGTAAATGAAAAATATTGTTATTCTGTTATACAATTATCTTATTTTTTTATTTGAAAATTTCATAATTGTCCTTTTTTTAAAACTAAGGTAAATATTTTGTCTGTACATTACTGCAACTATTACTATTTACAATCATGATTCGATAAAATTTTTAGGGTTCCATTTTAAGAAAAAGGTCATTGTCTATCTGTCTGTCTGTCAAGAGACTTTGTCTGAGGAATGCTTGTTTATGTCGAGTTGAAATTCAAACCATATACTCAGCCACCCCATGATTTCCTAAAAAAAATTGTGCATTTATGAAAAAGATATTGCCGTTTATCTATTGAAAATTATACATTTATGGCTAATTTCTAATATAGCGAGGAAAAAGAAAATATCCTGTCGCGTTTATAGTCACATGCCTGCGCCACGACAGCCTCACTTTGCGCCACATGCAATATTCCAAAAAAGTTCAAATACGTCATTGTTGCACCAAGAGAGCGACAGGTATATCATAATACCTCAAGATATCCATTCAGGACAGATGCCATACGAACTATTTCGCCGTTTAATGGGTTACGTCTTCGAGATAATTACGTGTACCATTAATAGCGACTGTCGGGAGAGATATACATACCATTAATAGTATATAGTTATATTAATATAACTTCACCAGCTTAGGATATAATTATAATCTATTGAAATATATTATTATTAATATTTTATAATTATGATATTATGAGAAATAACATGGGAAAGTAGGGGTATAGTGGCACAGTGGTAAAATGTGTAGCTAAAAACGTGATGATTGTAAGTTGGATTTCTACTCGATGGAATGAATTATTGTTTCATTGTCGCTCTGGTAACAAAACAAAGCGCGGCGCTGAGTTCAGCCACGTAACATGAAATATCTCGAAAGTTGGGTGGACAGGTTATCTTCGCCTGCACTGTTACATGCGGGATACAGCGTGAAGCTGAAAAAAAAGTATGGATGAAAAAATTTGAAGCACATATTAAATGGTAATTCGTTTTCGTCTTTGAATCAGCTTAATCCAACCGGAGGTGATGCAGATTCCTGATGATGATGATAGAACTATACTATGTTTTTTTTCAATTGAATACAGAAAAGAATAATACGATAACCATTAGAATAAAAACAAAACGATAATAATAAAATTTCAAAATACTTTTAAATTTTATTTTTATTTCTTTACCGTATATTTCTTTCATAAGATTTCAAAATACCTTTAATTTTTTTTATTGCCTTACAGTAGTTCTGTAAGACACTTTCTGTAGCAATCGTAACAATATAATTGAAAGATAAAAGAATAAAAAATATAACCAGATGCTTATTACAGAGTTAGTTGAAAAAAAAAAATGGTTTTTTTCTTTAAATTTAAGTACTTAAACAAAAATTATTATAATAGAATTCTACAAAGAATTACAGCAGTTACTAAAGTTATTGTAGGTACTATTATCTCGAACAATACTCTAATTGAGGCTATTATGACAATTGAGGTCCATTGTACTATGTCGGAATAACTCCGAGAAGGGGAGAAATTCTTAGCATATTAGATACCATATGTATGTATTTATATATATTTTTTGCTTAACGCTGTTTTCGGCATAAAGGAAGAGAATATCTAGTGTTAAGTTACCACCTAAGTTAAGTGGCGGAACTCAATGCCGCGCTTTAAGTACCAATACCACCTTTTGGTACCAGAGCGAAAATATGAGAACATTGATAATTAATAATTCTTTCTATCGAGTGGTCATCAAACCAACGACCGTCGCGTTACAACCACTCGCATGTGCAAATGGCGCTTAGTAAAAAAGGGTTAAGTAAAGCTCTCTCCAGTCAAAACTGAGTAGTTCTGAGTTGAAATAATCTGTTCCGTGCTTTAAAGACTGTGTTAACTACTTACTTACTTACGTCTACTACACTGGCTACGAGAAATTTCTGAATTTCTCTCTGATAATTTCTGAAAAAAAAAAAAAATGTTTATTTTCCAATGATATGATATGATATTATTCTACCGGGTAGGCAGAGGGATTCTAGTGTTAAGACACTCCGTTTCCCACTTTCTGCCGAATTCTGGAGGTATTGCATGTTGAGTGGCAGAACTCAACGCCGCGCTTGTCCTCGACACCAGAGCGAAGAAATGAAAATATAAATATAAGTAAATATTTCATATCTACAAGTGGGGATCGAACACACAACCATTCGATTGTACAGTCACACTTTGTGCCACGACTGGCCTCAATTAATTAAACTGGCCTTAATATGATTATTTTACTATATAATATTGTATTATATGTATTAGTCTTATAATATCTTCTTGTAGATATTTTATTATTTCTTATTTATAACATTATTTCTGATGCCGCACAATAAGAAAGACAGACAGGACTCTGAAAAAATTGTTTCAGAAATGCAAATTAGTTAAATTTGAAGAATATAGAATTATATAAAAAAGTTAAATACATTATAAATATATATATATATTTTTTGCTTTCAAATGATATTAACGATAATAAAGTCGCAAATAAGATAAAAGAACAAAGCGAGCCTACGCAAACCTCTTAATGTGATTAGGATTATTTAAATAATACGTTGCTTAAAGAATTCCTACGAGGTAATAAATAATTTAAGTCCTTAAGAACTTATTTAGAAAATGAATGATATTTCGAGTTCCTTATTATGAACCCAAATTATATATATTTACTTACGTAAACCTTATTTTTGATGTTTCATAAAATTGATGTTTCATAAGCATTTTATTATTATATATTTATTCAGATGCAGTTAACCGTCAAAGTAAAGTAACTATTAAAGTACTTGAAATGTGAAGAGCGAAGTGTGAAAATCGAAAGATGATTAGTGAAAAGGAAATTTTAAAAAATACGAGTTTGAGGCCAGTCGTAGCGCAGCGGCACGAAGTGTGACTGTAAAACTGTGTGTGGTTGTGGGTTCGACCCCACTCGAAGAGATGAAATATTTGCTTAAATTTATATTTCCATTTCTTTGCTCTGGTGCCGAGGCAAAGCGCGGCGTTGAGTTCTGCCACTCAACACGCAATGCCTCCACAATTCGGCAGAAAGTGGGGAACGGAGTGTCTTAAACACTAGGTTCCCTCTGCCTACCCTGCTGTGTGCGGGATACAGCGTGAAGCTGACGAGTTTTATATTGAAATATTCCATCGGATTGTTCTCAAAAACCACATAGATACATATTTTAATCTCAAAATTGCAACACAGAGACTAACACGCCGAACAATACAAGCTACATATTGAATCTTAAATCATTGTAAAGGCGTGCTATAAACTGCACCTGAGCGTGACTGAGAGAGAGGGAGGCTCTAAACCAGTAAAACGAGGCAGGTGAAAAATTTCACATTTCTATACTGGCGACAACACTATTTTGTTTTTACGTTTCACACGTTCTCGAATGTAACGCGCCGTTGTTTCTATTCTGCTAGCAGCAACGGGATTGTTTTTTAACGAAGCCTATACAACTAACGGGTGGCTTATGTAGGGCTTTCGTGCCTCTTGTGAAACACGCGGCATTGTAAAAAAAACTCGGCATCTGTGCTCGTGTATTAGGTATGTTATTTCTTATTTCTTGAGTATTATTTCATTGTATGAAAAGAATTGAAGTTTCTTGGTAACGGCCTCTTGGAATAGGATCGACTTTAAAGAACGCTGCGTGCTACGCTACGGACTCGTTTAAACTGTAATTTATTTAGGTTCATTTATTTTTTGGTTGTGTTATTGTTATCTTATTAAAGAAAAATGTTTCATTTTGAATATATATTTTTTTATTTAACTTTTTGAGAACATTAGTTTCTGAGATACGTTTCATATTTAATTAATTAGACAGACCGCGAGAGATAAGGGATAGAAATTTGGTGAAAATTCACAGTTTGTTTGTGTATTTTCAGTTCGTGGATAACTCCACGCTATCATCAGAAGGCGGAGCTATCCACGTTATCTTCCACTGCACTTCGCAGAAAAAAAAACTTCAAAGAAAATTGAAGCGTTATGCTATAATAATATAGGCATTAAGCTTTAATTCTTCTTTTTGTTCCACAAACTGAATGACATGCAATTTCTCAAGAAATGAGAATTTTTATACATTTTCTAAATAAGTAAGAAATGAGAACTTGCAGTACCATCAGAGAAAAAAATACGTATATTGGAAAATAAGTATATGACAAAAACATATTAGATATTTAAATTTGTATTTAATTTTACACAAAATGAGTGTATACGCCTACAAACTTAAGTTTGCCAGCTTCTATATATACATCGCGTTGACCAACAATTAAGAAACTGATAAGCAACTTACACTTTACCACAATTTAAAAAAAAACATTGTTTTTTTTTAACAAAACCTAGACCATCTCAAGCATTTAAGTCGGCATTTATGACATTATAGGATCAAATCAATTTTGTAATGATCATATACTTATTTAAATATGTAGTGATCGTGAGTTCGATTGAAACTCGCGAAGATGTTGATATTTAAAAATATTTTAATTTTTTTGTAGTTGAATTGTGTAAATATATTGAATAAATATATTATATGTTTTATATAAACTGTAACATGTGGAATTTGTGTAGTTTTTGAGTCCGCAAACATCATGCTCGAATGAACTGAAGCTACATACATACATACATACATACACCTATTAATATTTATATACTTTAAGAATCTTTTTCTTCTTCTTGTTTCTGTTGTAAAAAAATATGTTTCGTCATCGCTGGTTTCGTTGTCTGGGCATTTATATTTAAAATAAATAAATAAATCGAACAAACCTAGTCGCGGCAGCGGATTTATTATTTATTTTATAAATAAAAAAATAAATCAGCTTCACGCTGTATCCCGCACACAGCAGGGTAGGCAGAGGGAACCTTGTGTTAAGACACTCCGTTCCCACTTTCTGCCGAATTCTGGAGGCATTGCTTGTTGAATGGCAGAACTCAACGCCGCGCTTAGCCTCGACACCACAACCAGTCGGTTGTACAGTCACACTTTGTGCCGCTGCGCTACGACTGGCCTTTTATTACAATTAAATAAAAATTATATTGGATTGAAAATAATCTTTAAATAAAACAAATCTACACAAAATTATATTCAAAAATTCGTTCTGAGTAAGTCATATTATATAAAACTGTAATATTGCAAAATATGGAAAAACTTATTGCTTCCGCTGTGCTATAAGTTAAGATGATCGCAGCCGCAAATTAAACGTCAGCAGCGAAGCCTGTCACAGTTAGTCGGTGGGGTGGTATAGGAACTATTTTAAATTTAATCTGAATCCATCTATTTTGCTTTGTAAAACCATTTTTTTACAAGAAATCTTGATTTTTTTCAGTTATACACTGTATCCCGCACGTAGCAGGGTAGGCAGAGCGAGCGTAGTGTTAAGGCATTCCAGTCCTGTCGTAGCGTATCGACTGGTTGTGAGTTCGATCCCCACTCAAAGAAATGAAATATTTATTTACATTTATATTTTCATTTCTTCGCTCTGGTGTAAGCAAAGCGCGGCGCTGTGTTCCGCCATTCAACCCGCAATGCCTCCAGACCTCGGTGGAAAGTGGGGAACGGAGTATCTTAACACTAGGTTCCCTCTGCCGACCCTGCGTTTACAGTCACACGTCCCTGCGCCACGACCGCCTCCTAGTTCGAATTATTTTTATGAAATAAGATATTATGTTTTATATATTTTTTCCACTAAGAATTTAATGTCGCGAGACAAGTTTATTAAAGCAAACACAACGAAAATATCTTTATTCAAAACCAAAATCCAATTTGTATTTATTTATTCGTAGGTAAAAACAATCTAATGAAATACGGGAATTATTTTTACCATTTCCCGTCTGTACAAGGATATCGTATTGGACTTAACTAGCCATATAGCAATGACCTATATAGATGGTTACCTATACTTTTATATTAATTTTACAGCGAAAATTAATATTGCACTCTTTTGGAATTTCAATAACACACCTTAAAAGCAGACGAGTGTACCGATTCCATACATGTTTATATCACTGCGGCGTCCGATAGATCATTTCTACTAAACTAAAAATTCACTAAATTGAAAATCGTTTTACTCAGCTAGAACAGCGTTAGTTTCGGAGTGTTCATCAAAATTGTTATTTCACATACAGTTACAGATTTCAATTAAAAAGCTTTCGGACGGATTCGATTTTGAAATGTTGATAGAATCATTCAGGAATGATGAATGTTTGACTCTAATACTCTAATCTATTTGTGGGTTTGCTTTATTTGTATTTAATTTTCAATGGTAGCGTTTAGGTATTTAGTTGATGACACACTGTATACGTAATCCCTCCTACGCACGTCCTTATGTTAAATTAGAACAAGATATTTCAGTTCAGAACAAAATTTTATGTAGATATATGTGAAGTATACGTATTATATTGTAGGTTAACTTTTCTTTTTTTCCGCACACAGCAGAGTTAAGACACTTTGCTTGTCATTTTCCTCCGAATCCTGCGTTGTGAAACTCAACGCCGTGCATTGCCCTAACATCAGAGCGAGTGAGATGAAAATATTAAATATTTCATTTCCTCGAGTGGAACTCGAACCCACAACCTATCGCGTTTATTCAATCTTTGTGTCCCTGTGCTACTACTGGCATGTAAGCTAACTTATTATACTATATAAGCTCTCATGTTTTCAAAGAAAATTTTGATACTACCTACTGAACTCAAGAGCTTTACATATGAAAGACCAGCAATATTCTCTAACTGACATAATCTCGCGCCTTCCCACCACCGACGATCACTAATTACTTACGGTCCGCATTTTTCATACAGATCACGGAACCATCGCCGATCGATGTGGAACTTTTGCTCGGAGCTTCGCGAAGAAATTGGAGGAATGTTAGCATTTCTTTTGGTATACGGTACTACAATACAGGGAAGTATATATCAAAGAAATGTCTTTTAATTGATGCTCTATTTGATATATATTTTTTTTATATATATATATATATATATATATATATATATATATATATATAGTAAAAAAAATTAGAACATATAATATTTATCGCTAAATTTATTAATTAAAAATTCTAATATTGCCTTAAATACATAAGATTATTTAATTAGAATTTATCTTACGGAGTTACCCATAGCAGAGTAAGTGTGTGTAAGAATCTAGGTTAAGAGTCATTTCGTTCTACATTTTCCGCTTGAATTCGACTCTTACCAGTCAAGTTTCAAATACAAAACAAAATGTTTTACCAGTAGAAACTTTATGTTACAATTAACAGATTTCTTAGTGTCTTTTCGAAATATACAAAAAAAGAATAGAAAATACCTAGAGAGCCTTTCATAAAAATTCCACGAGTAACTCCATTTGTACTGAGAAATGCATTTTAATACAAAAAATTCTTATTTTAAGGTGGCCTTAATTATTTTGTTCTTAACAAGTCATAAAGAAATACTAATTGCCCTAATATTCATTTAATATTCTGTTTGAATAGTCACCTGGTTAGAATTATTCAAAATGGAAGAGAGACTTTTTATGTTTAAAAATATTGCAGTGTCTATTGATTACGTAGAAAATTGTATGTCTTTATAAATTATAAATAAATTCAGCTTGACGCTGTATCCCGCACACTGCAGGGTAAGTAAGCTAGTATTAAGACACTCCGTTCCACGTTTACCGCTGAATTTTGATAGCATTGCTTGTTAAGAGGTGGAGTTGAAGGTGGAGGTGAAGAAATGAAAATATACATTTAAATAAATATTTTAAAATTATGAATGATGAAAGCGAAAATAATATATTTACTACAATGTTGGCATGTTCTTTATATACGATATATACAAACAAAAATTATATATATTTATTTATAGATAATTTTTTTAACGTAGCGGGACTCAAGCTCGCGCTTCTTGGAAACCGTCCAACCGCTTTATCGAACTTTACATTGAAATTCTTTTATGCTAGATACAAAATTTTTTTCTTCTTGAGGTTGAAACAGCGCGGGTTCGAGTCCCGACTTCGCGCTACGTTCAATTTTTTATAAATAAAAAATCAAATCAGCTTCACGCTGTATCCCGCACACAACAGGGTAGGCAGAGGGAACCTAGTGTTAAGACACTCTGTTCCCCACTTTCTGCCGAATTCTGGAGGTACTGCGTGTTGAGTGGCAGAATTCAACGCCTCGACACCATAAACAAGAAATGGAAATATAAATTTAAGTAAATATTTCATCTCCTCGAGTGGGGATCGAACCCACAACCAGTCGGTTCACAGTCACACGTCGTGCCGCTGGTCCACAACTGGCCTCACACTATTTAGCAATTTTTTTTAAGTTTGCTTAATAGTTTTGTTTAATTTGTGTATACACAAATAGCAATTTAAAAATATATAATTATATGCTTATAAAGTAGAAATATTTTTAAGCCATTTAACTCGCTGAGGTGAACTTTTTGCTTCTATTATTATCAATACTTAATAATTTACATATTAATCGTCTTAATTATATATTATATTTTTTTTCATGTACAGAATTGATGTTTAATCCTTTTATTTGTAAAATACGGATTATATACATTAGTTTTCTAATCAAAATGAAAATATTACGTTGCGTAGTCTCAACATATCCAGAAAGAGTGGCAAAAATATTATAATAGTATTCTTTTCATCTGTATATGTAAATACTTGTCCCAAATAGTTTTTAAACGCATAAATAGTAAATTCGAAGTGGTCTTGAGATTTAACTCAAATTGCGAAATTCAAATAAAAAGTATTAATACTATTAAATCGGCAAAATATCCATAAAGATCTTATTTATTAATATACATTTAAATAAATACAAAATACTCCAATTTCAAACTGTAACAAGTGTCGGTTTGCCTAACCTAATTGGTTTTGTGAGGACCACGCGTCCCCCCAATTAAAATTGCTAAGATTTCGCAATATTATCCAAATCTTATAATAAGCCAAAACTATAAATAACAAGTCAGTTTATAGAATCAAGAAGCTTTAACTCATATAATTCTTTTTAGCTATTTATTACAAGTGAACACCAAAATAGGACAGCATTTTGCCAAATACTTTCTAGCATAACAAAAATCCAGAAACAAACTATTTCGAATGTATTTAGATAATATACGATTCCAAGAAACCTTTATTATATGTTTATTTCTAAAATAAAATGTCACATGTCAAAATATGACATCAATTAAGGGCTAAAGTGACGAACTTCACATACATACGTACTATAGAATTATATTATAAAAAACTTTATAACTAACTTCGCTTTCGAGAAAACAGCCAAAGAAATGAAATTAAGCCCTCATAAGGAGTTTTCATCGTGTTGGCACGCTGAAAGACGGCTCCCCTGAGGTGCAATTGGTTTCGCCACCTTTCAATACGTTTTCATACATTGTACTTATACAAGAGAGTTTTATTAAAAGAGTAACTAGCGACAGTGATTTTTGTGTGTAAAGTAAAATCACCTTCACCTTCTCGCTGTATTCTGCACACATCAGGGTAGGCAGAGGGAACCTAGTGTTAAGACACTCCGTTCTCTACTGTTTGCCGAAATCTGGAGGCATTGCGTGGCAGAAATAAACACCGCGCCTTTCCCCGAGACCAGAGCGAAGAAACGGAAATATACACTTTAAGTAAATATTTCATCTCCTCGAGTGAGGATCGAACCCACAACCAGTCGGTATTACAGTCACACTTTGTGTCCCTGCGCCACGACTGGTCTCAAATTAAAAGGTAAATATAAAATTATAAAAAATATCTGGTTGCCACTCCTGTGAATATATTATATACATTTACTTACATATTTACAAACTACGAAATTTGTTTTTATGTTGAAGTTTTTATAACATATATATATCTATAATGTAGATAATGTAAAATCGTAAAAACATATCGGTTAAAAACAAAAGAGCGGTTAAGTGTGATCTGGACCGCCTACTGAGGCTTCCGTGCCAATTTCAAGGTTACAAGGCACAAATTATAAAATTTGACAAGCTAAAATTCTGGGCATACATATGTAGTTAGTATCGATTTTTATATGAAATATCTTAAATTTTTCGTCTTTCGCATTTTTTTATTTAATTATATTCTTAGTTCTTCCTTCGTGCCAAATTTCGTTTCGTAAAAAGCTGCTGCAAAATCGATGCATAAATAATCTTTTGCGTTGACTTAGTAAAATAATTTTTTCTGTGCTCCAGGCAATTTCAAGAATGGTCTTGACAGGCGGGCAGACGGACACCAAAGCGATCCTATAATAGTTCCATTTTCACCTTTTGCGTTACGAAACCCTAAAAATTCACACACATCACATATAAAAATTGACATTATCTCCAAATACATAAACAAAAATACCACGTCAACATAATATAAAGAACAACATAACAAAAAAATAGAAACGCGCGTAACTAACAACGCGCTAATTCGACCGTCTCTTGTCCCCGTTCGAGGCTCTCGCATGTTTTCTTTTTGCACTTCAACAGCTCTCGGGTGCGTATGAACGAGCGCGGAGTGGCGTCGGGTGTAAATTGAAACACTTGCAAATTTACTCCATACATTATTCATGCGCCAAACACCCTCTCCGAGCCTGACACTTTCAGTTGACGCACATATTCGTGGAACTATAGACGTAGTAAGCCCAAATTGGATAGTTTATGACGACCTTAGAAATATACGTACATATTAAGAATAATTGATATTGTCTTTTGTTTGTTTGTCTCAACACGCAATGCCTCTAGAATTAGGCAGAAAGTGGAGGGCGGTGTCTTAACACTAGGTTCCTCAGCCTACCCTGTTGTTTGCGGGATACAGCGTGATTATGCTGATACGTGATATTTGATTTATTTTGCTTACAGCTTCACGCTGTATTCCGCGTTCCGCGGCGGACAGAGCCTAGTGCTATCACTCCGCTCACCACTTTTAGTCTAGCTTTGGAGGCATTGCACGTTGAATGACGGAACTCAACGCCTCTGCACCACGGCTGGGCTCTTTGTATTTCACAAATTGATCTAGCGCATATGCAAAATGGGTCAACTATTATACATCTTACAAATGGTTACCTCCTAAGACGGTGCAATAAGGAGCCGGTTCAGGAACCCGCAAGCTGAATTATTCTGACCCTAATAAATTTGCCGAGTCAAACAGGCATTGTTAGACAAATGAGTTCTAAGATGTGCGGTGTTAAACATATTATTTAGAGGTGGTTGTTGCGACTGCTTATTTGTACTTTGTACAGTTGTAAATTAAGCTATTAAATGAAGTTTATATTTTTATTTCCTTGTTTTTGTTATATTTCGTCAAAATAAATTTTAATAATACTTCCTAAGATATTTAAATTATTAATTTATTCATTACAATTAACAAATACAATATTAAATTTTAATATATTATGCATTAGGAACATTTTACAATTTTTATTTTATTTTCAAATAAAATTCAATTATTCGTGGGAATACAAGTTAAAAAAACTCTCAATTACTTCTAAGTATTTTCCTTATTGGCGTACAAATTCACTGAAGTGATTAAATGCCGTAAAAAAAATTCCAGTCGACACGCAAATAAATTTGGAATAATAAAAGGGAATTCATCCATAAAACCTACATAGGCGAGATGTTAATTTACAAAACACATTTGCCTTGGAGAGTTTAATGTAATTTCTTTCTCACCGAGGCGTTTCCTCAAATAAATTACAAGTGTAAAATTCAGAACAACAAAAGCGTAACAACAAAAGGCTCGCGGCTCGCAACATCCGGACGACCCTTCCAAACTCCTGATTACGGATTTCCGAAATAAGAAAAGAAAAACTCAACATGCCTTCTACCAAGCACTCCAAACAGACTATTGTGGCATCAATGCAAATTTAACGAGCGCAGTGGATTTAAAAAATAACTTATGAATCTTTGTCTATGTTTTCAATGGACCGTTTCCTGTTTAAAAGTATATTGACGTGGTAGTTGACATAGTCGAAGAGATCAGGTTGAGGCTTGTAGTGTTTGACGTAGAGATGAAAGCGATGATCTGTGTGCAGCTTCACATCACCACTACAGGTTGTACCTGGTGGAGTTGGGGTGCCATGGACATGTGAAGATTTTAATATTGTAAACGGTCCTCTCCCTTCATCTAGGTACGAAGGTCGCACCTTCTTCCATAGAAAAGGCTTAGTATGTAGAGTGCTGTGGTGCTTCGCTAGGTGACGAGTACTTTCTGTTGTCTTAATTGGAGCTGTCAGTTCATACATTTCAGGCAATGAAAGATACCAATAATCAGCCCCATCACCTATTATTGGAAATAATCGTTTATTTGAAAATCTTGGCCGATATTTTCTGACAAACTCGTTATATTTCCGCTTAAGCCTCTTCATATATTCTGTATATTGAATAGACTTAAGAAGTCTTTCAAATTGCGATAGTTCTGTACTGGCTGACTCTGAATAAACTCCAGCACAGACATGTGTTCTAAGCAGATGATGTAATTTGAAAACTACAAAGGCGAGCCATTGACGCGCTTCTTCTTCTAAGATATTCAAGATATCAGCGCGACTCTTAACACCGAACTCTGCAGCTTCAATAGCTCTTCTTTCTCCACGTTGTTTTACTATAGATAACCATCTTCGATAAGACCGGTAACAGAATCGCTTTCGTCGGGAATAATATCCTCGCCAAAGGGCCTAAAATAATATAATTTTACAGCAGTCAATTGAGCAATTTTAAATATTATTGTTTTTAGAATGGTTCTTATGTACGAAACTTAGTTATTAACGTACAAGAAAGGTTAATATAACTGCGTTTTATTGAGTATTACACAATGGGGTGTATAAAATAGGGGTCTGTTAAAAACGTACGTAATTCCAGGGGTCCTAAAGTGATCCTCAGAGAGTACGGTGGAGGTATGTACTAAACGCAAAGCTGATTGTTATATAGCACAGGCTCTTATTAACCTTTGCTACATGACAATTTTAATACTTTGATATTTTTTTGCAATAATTGAAAAAATAAATAAAATAATATTATGTTATATTTAATGAATTAGCTTAAATTATTGTCTTAATTCGTATCTTTCTAAAGTCCGACTTCCAATATATTCATTATGTATTGAATATGAATTAATATTTTAATTACAAAAACGTACATTAAAATACACGAACTACCCCATAGAGCGCGAGGTCAGAACAAAAAACAATAAATAAACAAACCTGTATGATTGCCGCGGCCCGATTGTAATGTTTGGCATCTTTATCCATAACCGCCTGTCTCAAAGCCGCTCGGTACGCCTTACGAGCTCTGTGAACTCTGAATGCACATTGTATTGTAATAGCATTATTTGACAGCCAAGTTATATGTTTTCTAATCAGATACCCCCGCGCCATACGTTGTAGTACCAGTACAGCCAGAAACCGTTGACGTCGCCTTCTTTCCGCGACGTCAGTTCTATCCTGAAGCTCATCGTAAAATCTGCTTGGAACGTGCAGGTAATTAAATACTGTTGCCATTTTAATGTGTTTACGGTATACGCAATTGCTCTTGTGTCAATTTTAAGTTGACATTTTGTCAAATTTATTACAATAAAACAAGTTATAGTCAGCCAGAATTCAAATAACACATATTCACGTCAACATTTCTTTTCGGTGTCGTAGGCGTTTTATTTATTTGCCTCTGCGCAGTTAGCGAACACCGTTATTTTTTATTTGGCCCCTAAATCAATGTGGCTTACCCATTTTCTTTTTCGCCCCCCAAGCTATGATACTTGCTAGATGTATTCGTAGAGTTCTCGCCCATTCGCCCAGGTGTTCGTGTGAAACGCCATGAATAATTCAACGATCAAAATGGCAAGGTGTACGCCTGTTTATTTATTTTTCGTGAAAATTTACCCGTAATTTCCATATGTATGTACACTCAAAATATAACGTTACGTTAAATTTGAATACTTGTATCTGAACATTTGTGAGGTTACAAATTAATTTCAAAGACATTTTATTCAATGCGGTACACACTCCAATGTAAATATTTACCAAAGGAATATATCTTAACAATGTCACGTTCTGCTTATCGATTTCAATTATATAGAAATAGAATGGAGAAAGAAAAGGGAAGTGTCTTAACACTAGGTTCCCTATACCTACCCAGCTGTGTGGGTGATAACAGCGTGAAGCTGATTTGAAATAGAATTATTATTCATTTATATAGCAACTCTTTTGAAAAGTGGGGAGGAAAACGTTGTAAATAAACAATTAATTATTAATAGCATCTGGGCGTTTCAGGAAAATGAAATAACAGCGAGGGTGAGTTTTTAAACGTTATAATGTTTAGTGGTGTATTGCAATTAAGAAGGTAAATTCGGATAAGGAAAGGTACTTGGGAGAGCTTTACAAAAGGGGATAAAGAATGACAGTAAGCTGGCAATATTGAATTTTTTGTACATTTTCTCCTTGCCAGTGGGATTATATTATCAAAATATATTTTCCTAGCCATTTGTCTTCTATTGCCATTGTTGTACATACGGTATAACTTAAAGGCGTGTTTAATATTTCGAATATCGCCATATAAATTATATTATAAAAGTTTTCAGGCTGTTTTAATCAATTAAATACAAGAAAATTTTAGTTATATACAAATATAGTACAAATAGTATAGTAAATATAGTACAAATAGTATATATAGTATAGTACAAATATACTTAGTTATATATAAATATAACAAAAAAAATTAGATTTATTTATTTTTAAGATTTACGAGAGAACCTAGAAGTAAATTTTATTTATTATTTATTTTATACTTACTTTAGGATCTGATCTAAAGCAGAGGATAGGGGGAACCTGTGAACATAGTGTTAAGGACTTACGTACCGTACTGTGCGGAAGTTTGAAACATATTACGTTTAATATCATATCAATCCATATAAAAAGGCACCTAAAGTAGTTTTAATAATCAAATATATGCTGAGAACAATTGAAAAACTAAAGTACAGTATTTAGTTTCTATAGCATAATAGATTAACTTCTGAAAGCCGGAGCGGTAACAAAACTGTAACAAACGTGAACTGGTTCATGATATCGCATTTCACTGCCTGAGCCTTGTTTAGGTTTTACATCCATTATTTTGCTTAAAAATAATATATTATTCTGTTGCTGAAATATGAAAAGACCATGTAGATTCTTTTCAATTTTTAATATTGAAATATATTTTTTCAATTGTAAGTTTTACGATACGACGAAAATGGTTCAAATGAATATGGTGATTTCAATTTATCACCATTTATTGGGAGATAGCCTTTCTTACGGAGTACTGGCTTTCACCTGTATCTTCACTGTATTTCACATACACTACCTCTTTGTACCTCGTGCACTCTCAATTCTGATCGTTGATCGATTACATTATGGAACGATTATCGTGATTAAATATAGCCTATAGCCTTTTTTAATTAATAGACTATCTAACAAAAAATCTATTTTTAAATTCGATTCTAAAATGATAAAAAATCATCTTGGAAGGCAGAATAAGGGAACCTAGTGAACACTACTTACTTTATGGACTTAAGTAAAATTTGCTGAATATCAATTGGATAGAAGTGTCTAGACAGATGTTTATGTTCATTAGATGAGTGTAAAAGTTCACTTAAATAAAGAGTTTTTGAATTTTGGTTGTTTGGTGTTTTTGGTCTTTCTTTACGTTTATTTTTTTAATAGCTTCACTATCCCACGTAGAAGAAAATCTATTTTTAAGACTCACACACATGACGCCTAACTTTTAAGACATTGTGTGTTGAGTGGTGGAACCCGAAGCCACAATGTGTCTACCACTGGATAAATATAATATGGGTTGATCAAACCAATAACCACCGCGTTTACGGTCAGAAACTCCCCCGTGTTAACAGAATATCTTAATAACAGATACTTTGTAAAAGTAACAATAAGCTTTTGTACTTTAACAATTGGAACGTTTAAAGAACTAGAATATCATTTTCCGTGGATAAGTAAGTGTACTACCCGCGGAAAATGATATAATTTCTCAAATTATTTCGATACACTTCAGTAAAGGCAGTGCAGTGTCTCAATCTCAATCGATAAATTCAAGTTTCAGTTAAAACGCTAAAATGAGGTCACTGTAGAGATGGAACGATGTTCTTTAAGTAGAAGCAGGAATTGAAACATTAAATTTTAAAACAAAATAGTTTAGTTAATTGTTTTGAAATATGATTAAGGAATTTGAAATATTTATAGTTATTTATAATACTAAATAAAAAATGAATTGAATCAGCTTCACGCTGTAACCGTACACAGTAGGGTATGCAGAAGAAACCTGGTGTTAAGATCTGTTGAGTGGCGGCTCTCAACGCCGCACTTTGCATCGACACCAGAGTAAAGAAATGTTAATATAAATTTAAATAAATATTTCATTTCCTACCAGTGCTCATTTTTATATTTACAGAAAGTTATGTTACGTGTTCACGTCGGAATCGTCGATATTATTTTTACTTGTTTATTCAATAGATGGAACAATGGAAATGCCATTTATTTTGCATTATTTTATATGCACACGACTTAAACGGGCCCTGTCGTAGATGTCACTGTCTCACAAATAAATTATTGACATTGAATTCAATGATATTTTTTTTGCAACTTGACGCTGTATCCGACATATAGAAGGGTAGGCCTAGAGCTAAGACATTTAGCAGAGCAAAGAATTGAAAATATCGGACATCGAACCGTACCTATCACGGTAATAGTCGAACGCTTTTTTTAATGTAAATATTATTGCAATACACGCCTGGTCCCATTTTTCTTAATAAAATTAAGATAAATTCGCATTTTTTCATTAAAAAAAACCACAGCATCAACCATTTGACACCACAACAATACAACAATAAAAGACACCATACGACGCACGAGCACCAACAATCAGTCCCCGTACCGATCGTCAGCACAATCATTGATTCTCTTTGATTAAATACCATTCGAGCGCTGATTACAACAAATTTCCATCACTTTGTAATTTGTCCCCAAATTGGGACGTGCCTTTGGTGAATAACAATGTGACGTACATGTATGTTAAGTCGCGTTGCGTTATTGTGATTAATTTATTGCAATTTATTGCGCAATTTATTGTACAATTTATTGGAGGAATGGATTTTTAATGTTATGAATGTAATTGTTTTTGGTTGAATTCCATAATGATTGTATTTAACTCTTTTGTTGGTGATTTGAATTCGAATTGGCGTTTGGTTTCTCTATGAACTAGATAACTACATATTATGTATTTGTAAATCACAAGCAAATCAGAAGTATGACGAAATTTGCGACTATAATTTTTTTTAAGGCAAAACAGCTCAATTACCAGTTGCCAAGAGCATTAAGATAATCTCTAAAACTAGTAATTCTTTGAAGTCGCTAAAAATAGCAGAGAACGTCACAATTCCAATAAGTCAAAAAAGTAGTTGTCAAAAAAAAACAAAAAAAAAACCGACCCATTAGATTGGCAATCGGGACCTATTCTTCATCAAATTAAATCTTTCAACAAACCCTATATTTGTTTAACTGGAGATTAATGACGGTAAGCAAAATTTTACATACATATAGAGAAAATACGAAAATATATATGTGTATAGGTATAGGTACTGTCATAATATTTCTAGCCTTCAGTCCCACTACACCACGACTGGCTTGAAACAAGTACCGATATTAAATACTTTAACCAAACTTAAAATGAATAAACAAAAAAAAATCTATATTGAAATATTTATATCAATTCCAATGAACAACTACAGTGAATTCTAAAACAAAGACATAACTTTACTCCAACAAATATTTACCTTATACAGTTACGAACGAAAATAATATCGAAAACTAGTTCAAGTACTTAACAAACATTCGTGCTTGCTGCCCGCTCAACTAATTGTTTCGTAAATACTAGTATTAAATTTTATTCACGAGTCTTCCTACTAAGCTTCCCTTCTGCTGGCGTAACGTTTCTCCTTTTACCCCGTAATGGAGAGAAAGGTGTAGTGTTCGTTCACTAATAATAAAATAAAATTTAGATCTTGTGCAGTATTCCAAGCTATATGCAGCACTAAAGTGTTTCGCTAATTATAGTGCACGCCTCTGTAAGAGCTGCATTGCGGGCTTTAAGTAATTTTCGTTAATATCTTTAACTACAAGTTAAATTTGAGAATCCTAGAAGTGGATTATCGTTTCGTAGTTTTAGTTATATTAAATTTGTAATTCGAAACTTGCTTAAATGTTTTCTTAAGTGCTAGCTTGATTAGTAATTGCTATTATTTTAAAAAATATCCAAGTGGATTTAGTTTAGATGTCTAAAATGTTATTATGGTGTAATTGGGTAGAGCATTATATACTTAAAGGGTGCGGGTTCACTATACACTACAACAAAACTTATTAATTATTTTTATTAAAAAATTAAAGTCGATGCATGTGCTGGAAATAGCGATTCCCATTTAGAGTACGAAATTGTATATTTCAAAATGGATTTTATTTTAACAATTTTTAACAAATCAATTCAATTAAGACTTCAAACTAAAACAAATGGTTTTCTATTTATATTCCACATGTGATGTAGTTTTATTTATATTATTGAATTGTCAATCCGATGGACTGAAACTGACCATTTTGTTAACTCACATATAAACATTTAATATAACCTATTCATATATGCCTATAAAATCTATATATATATATATATATAAAAGGACTTGTCTACCTATAGATCTTTTCGACAATATTTTAATATTCTCAAAAGAAATATCCTAAACATATTTACATATTTTTTTTATATTTTGATGAAATGGAAATAATATAACAATGCGTGAATGCTGAAAAATAATATTTAAGCTAAAAAGCTAACATAACTAAGCAAGGCTATGTCAACAATATCCGCGTAAGTAATATCCTAAGAATACAAAACGGTACCTAAAGCATACCTAAGCGAAAACACAACAAAAATTCAATATAAAAACTGTCACGACCCGTCACCTGTAGGTATCTTTAAAACAATTTCACTTTTTGTATCGTAACTCATGCGATATATCTTGAAAGTGATGAGGGCCAAAGAAAACTCCTTTATTCTTACCTCCTTTGACCGGGTCACCTCTGAAGTTTGCGAACGAGAGCCGTATTGCGAAATGTCTTGGTAAAGATCAAAACTTTTTTCCTTTTTGGCAAATTTTCATAGCTTTCAAAGGTATTTTACGATCTCAGTTTGCTGTCGCTGTAGAGGAATGTTATATTGAAGTCTTTCACTATAAATATATTCAAGATTATAATAACATTATATGACACTCCTACTTTCGCTGAGTGACGGAACTCAACGCCACGCCTCGCCTCAACACCAGAGTGAAGAAATGAAAATATAAACTATTTCACTTCCTCGAATTGGTATATATATTCGGCGTTGAGTTCCGCCACTCAACATGCAATGTCTCCAGAATTCGGAGTAAATTAGGGGAACGGAGTGCCCTAACACTAAGTTCTCTCTGCCTATCCTCCTGTGTGCGGGATACAGCGTGAAGCTGAAAAAAAAAAAAGCTATATAACCCACAACCAGTCACGCTTACAGACACACGCCTGTGCCTGTGCGATGATTGACCTAAAAAAATTATTTTTTTTGCATAATTTTTTTTGATTGTTTGAACAAAATTATATTACCAATTTAATGTCAATTAAATTTGAACTATTTTTTATATAAATTTTTACTCGCTTTTATATTACGATACGATATAAACAGTTTTCCCACGTGCATCGCATATAAGTATAGCGGTGTGGAAGAACACAATTAGTGCACACTTCACAATTCCCGGTCGCTGTTAATAGAAACCAGTGAATATTGCTGTGACAATACACGAACGCTATTTTATGTGGTAACTAGAAACTATTTTGTGGCATTTTTGTCTTATGTTTCTCTTGAAATTGTCTTTTTAATTTTTTTGTATAGAATATTCTATATATTATCTAAATATTTTCTTTATTTTCATTAGTTTAGCTTGGTCGTAGATATTAAAAAAATCATTTCCGTAAGTGAGAATCGAACCCAGAACTTGTTGCGTTTACAAGTCACACTTTGTGCCAGCATCACGACTGACTTAATCATCGTCATTTTGATAATTTCGCTGGAAAATGCAATATAAAATAATTATATTACTAATATAGTAGATACATCACGATACTAAAATATCAATTTGGTATCGCAAATTTCGTCTACGAACCCAGGAGCAGACGATAAGCCTGTTAACCGCAATAATTCAATACACCAACGTCGAGCTGCAAGATGCATCCACACTTATGTAGAGTTATGTAATAAAAGCTATACTAAATTGAATTTTCTCTAGTACTTTACGAGGTGCCAGACCTAAATGGGAGATGGAGAAGCATAAAAATGTCATAATTTTATATGCAACAGATAGAATTTTATGGCACGGTCTGCGATGTTTGTTGTAGATATGACAGAATTTACGATAATAGTATTCTGGAGAGGTATGAACGAAAGTATATTATAAAAGTGCCTTTAGCATTAAGTTATGAAATCATGTCTATAATATTATAACCTGCAGAAGATCATATTTTAAGATGATTAAATTAGTCGTGATGCGAGCGTTGCACCAGTTGAGTGCAATGCAAAAGTAGCTTTCGCTATAGGACACTCTAGTAATGAGCTTAAACGCGGCGTTGAGTTCCGTTGCTCAATACGCAATACCTCCAGAATTCGTTGTAAAGTAGGGAAAGATCTGTGAAGTGTCTCAATGTAAACAGAATGTTCTAATAATAGGTTCCCTATGTCTATCCTACTGTTTGCAGGATAACGTGAGCAGCTAAAAAAACTTCAAGCTAAATTACGAAAGAGTTCTACAATTATATTAACATATTTTATGTATCTATAGTAATATAATAAACTCTAAGATCTCTGGAACTAGTTACATTGACAATCACAAATTAAGTGCCAAGTGAATAATTTTTTTTTCACCCTACAATTACACATCGTACCCTGAACTTTGCAGAAAAATCTGAAGTTTCCCCGCATTCAAAAGTTGCTATCGTCTAGCACTACCTTTACGTCTTAACTGGGTTAAAGAAAAATGAAAAGTTTCGCAATATGCTTCTCGAGAAAGTTTGTGATGCAAGTATTCAGTTATAACAGCTTCTAACGAAAATTCTGCTCAAGACGCTTGACTTCACTACCAACATTTTGTATAGTAATGTTATAAGCTAAATGATGAAATTCCACCTCGGGTGTGTAATAAATATCTCCCTTATAAGTTTTAAGTGAATATTTTGAATCTCTTTCAAAGATTTTATGAACAGAAAGATAAGAAAATATGTTTTTGTTATGCATGATGGTGAGTACAATTTTAACAAATTTAGCCTAGATTAAAATAATACTAAAAAAAATTAAGTTATATCACGTGCTTATATGCTTATATCACGTGGAATAAATAGCCACTTAAAATTTCTGAATAGCTTGACAGGAATGTATGGCTTCTACGTTCAATTTATTTGTACATTTTCCGAAATAAATATTTTAATACTAATTGAACTAATAAATAATTAATTAATACTGGACGCACTTCATTCACTAGCCTATTCAATAACTATCACTAGCACAAAATAAACGCACCTAATTGATTTCAAAGCGAAGAAAGATAAGATACCTTTCTATATTCCATAAAAAGAAAAATGTTCAGAAAGACGAAATGGAATCAAAGGAATTTTCGTGGCTCATTTAATTGATAGACTCTTTGATGATGTTTTTCAAGGCACTTGACTGTAATACACGTAAATACTCAACCTTTCTCATATTTTTGTATTCAATGACCGTGGAGTGGACCAATCAGAGAACGAAGCTTAAACTGAGGGTATTTTTGAATTAAAAAATGGTCTCTCAATTATATCATTTGTATTTAATTATTTTTTTATGTATAAATAATAATGTTTCAATATAATAACAGTCTTTTTTTTATATTTTTTTAGGAAGAGGCAACTTGTGAACTTAGTGCTTAAACTATTCCATTTATCGCTTTCCGCCATATTGTCGAGACATCTTGTGTGAAGTGGCAGAACTCAACGCCACACTTTGCCTTTATTGTTGCACGTTTGTAATCCTGCACCTTGACGGCCTTAATAATCTGTTTAAATAAATGTCTGAAAGCTTATAAGATTCTAATGCTCACACAAAATTCATAATTTTGTGGTATACTGCAAATTTTACCTAGAATGTAGAGGTAGTTTTTTTTATCAAACATTAAAACTAGTAATAATTTTTGTTTTAGTTTATTTTTTATTTATTATTTTCATAATTTTTATTCAATTTTTTTAATTAAAGATTTTTTTAAATTATTATAAATGTTACTAAAAATATATGTAAAGCTTATTTTTTTACATTTTCAAAATATTATTTCACTTTTGGGGAAGACATATAAAAAATTGAACGAAGCGGGATTTGAAGGTAGGGTATAATGTTCAAAACGCATCAATATTTCCAAGAGGCGCGGGATCATGCAATCACGCACGTAAAAAATTTACACGTTTCCTAAAGTTTATTTAATAGTGAAAATTGAAAATAGAAGTTCAAGATAAAGATAAAAAATCGTAATCTATAAAAATATAATTAAAGATTAAACCTTAAGTGGTAAGTCACTACAAATCCTTTTCAGGCTTTTTACTATGAAATGCTGAACGGAAAAAAATTAACACATACTTCTATAAAACGAAATGCTTATTTTGCTCTGGCTCTTTGAAGATCCTTCGATTCGTAAATAGAAATATTTCCAATATCTCATAGGAGAGAGCATTATATGAATAGCGCGTATTTTTAGTAAAAGTTTCTTCGTACATGCTTTTCGTGTCGTTTTGACTTTTTACTCTTGATTATTATAATAATATCATAACTTATAAAGTATAGCAGTAAAGAATTTGAATTTGTACTAATAACATAAGGAATTCTATTCTGTTGTAAATATATTTCTTTTTTATTTCAAATAACAAGCAAGCAAGCAACTTCACGATTTTCCCGTGTAGAGGGAATTTAGTGTTAAGACACTGCGGTCCCTACTTTCCACCCAATTTTAAAGTCATTGTGACATTTTAAACAAAATTCGTCATTTTAAGCAAAAAATTATAAGTTACTTAAAGCAATTTATAATTTTTATTAACGTAGAAAGCGTCTGAGTTTGACAATATCTGCGTTGCACTATATTATCATTCCTTTTTCAGCTTTATACTGTATCTCGCATATAGCAGGGTAGCCAGAGGAAACCTAGCGTTAAGACACTTCGTTCCCCACTTCCCGCCATATTTTGGAGGCACCCCACCACTCAACAGAGTGGCAGAATTAAATATTCTCCTATCACCTAACTTCACAAATGACAACCAAATAAAAAAAAAACACTAAGCGCGAAAGACGAACACAACTCTACACAGTATCGACAGTTAAACTTAACGCTCTTTAGTTAGACGCAGGGAGCATGAATACAGGCTTTATGATGGAAATTTAATGAGCACGACGAGGGGGGCCTTAAAAGTCTACTGACCATTACAAGACAAGGGCCGTCTGAATGCACTGTCCACAGCTCTCGCATTCTAAACGGTGCCTCGCTTCCAATTCAGTACGTACTTGTTCGGAGAGACGGTGATTTCTGTTCAATTATTGTGTTTTTGTCGGTTGGGAAATATGAATAATACAACAATAATAGGTAATAACATACGATGTGGCGTCGTTGTTTTTTTTATATTTCAGGTTAATTGAAATTGAATTGGTTTGATTGATTTTTGTCGATTGTGTTAGGTGTTTTTTTATTGATTCAATAGTATAATTTGTTTTATACTGTTATTTCACATATATTTTTTAGTTTCGCTCTTTATTCTGCACATAGCAGGGTATGCGGGGGGAACCTGGAAACCTAGTGCTATGACACTCTGTTTTCCATTATGACACTTCCATTCCCCACGTATGGTATGAGTGGAGGAACTCAACGTCACGCTTTGCCTTGTTCCTAGAATGAGGAAATGAAATATTAAGTACCTATTTCAATCTCTCGAGTGGAAATCAAACTCATGTCTTATCTTTCATAGTGCTTATCGCACGCTTGTGTACCTGCTTCACGGCAGACGCAGGAGGTAGAAATGTAAGTTTCCTTTTTTTAACCTTCGCCTTTCTTTTTAACCTTTTGTTTATTAGGCATTTGTGGCGCAATGGGACAGTGTCTGTGTGTAAAAGCGATGCTTGTGGGTTCGATTCCCACTGAGGAGAGTTATTATATTTAAATTATTTAGATTTCTCGGTTCTGGTAGCAAAGCCTGACTTTGACTTCTATAGGTTACCACAAAAGTCTCAAGAATTGATCAGAAAATGAAGAACACAATATAATAACAGTAGGTTCCCACTACCTATCCCACTACGCACGAAAAAGCATGATGCTGATCAATAATATAGGATAATATAACTATTAATAATTTTAAACAACGTCACACACATTTGGAAAATTGGAGGATCTTTTGAAAGTTATTTTTACTGTAGATAATTTTTTTTCAAATAAACATAACCTAATAATCGAGGCCAGTCGTAGCGCAGCGGCACGAAGTGTGACTGTGGAACCGATTGGTTGTGGGTTCGATCCCACTCGAGGAGATGAAATATATACTAAAATTTATATTTCCATTTCTGGTGTCGAGGCTAAGTGCGGCGTTGAGTTCTGCCACTCAACACGCAACGCCTCCAGAAATCGGCAAAAAGTGGCAAATGGAGTGTCTTAACACTGGTTCCCTCTGCCTACCATGCTGTGAGCGGGATACAGCGTGAATCTGATTTATAACCTAATACTGAATAATATAAACATAGACAATACAGTATTAAATTTGATTTTCATACAATTGTGAATTGATATAGGTTCTAGTGGTAAGAAGCTGTAATTCAGCCAAAAGCCTGTGTTCTGATACCTACTCAAGTTGGATATGCGTCAGTACGATCCTTTACATACATATATTTAACTTTTATAAGTAGGTGTCTGTAGGTTTTATGATATTTTACATGGCCTGATATCGAATATTATTTTCACTAATAAAGTATGTAAGCTTCACGGTTTGTCGAGAATGTAGTGTCATAATATTCCGTTTCCTGCTTTTCACCCAAAATACGAGAAAAGAGAATGGTGAGACTTATCCTGCACTTTTTATTTCCAGAGCAGAAAAATCTGCGTTTTTCATAATTAACCCCCTTCGGGAATAAAATCTCCAAATACCCATAACGTATAAAGTCAGATACTCCCTCAGTGCACCACTCAGAGCTATCATTGAAAGATTAAATTACCAGCATTATACTACATTAATTAACTGTTACATTTAAAATATACATTTATTACATAACCTTATAATATATATATATCTATATCATAATATATCATATATATCATAATATATAATATACGAGAACAAACGAGGTTTATTGATAAAGCCAGAGTTTTATGGAACTCTTAAAGGGTAAAAGCAGATTGCAAATTTAATGAGATCAACGTAGGATAATAGGGAGCGTCTCTTTTTTAAGCCAGACCGATGTTCAAAGACTCACCGCAGATTTCTTTGGCTTCGCGTTTTGTTGCCGCTAGTACCGTTACTAAATAGCTACTTCTGTTTTACATTCACTTGTTATTTCTACAATGAATTTATTGTTTTTGCCGAAGCTCTGTAGGGCTTTCATTCCGATTTGTGTTTACTATGGCGGTTTAATTATACAATCAGTCTTTTAGGGTTCCGTACGTTTAATGGAAAAAGAGGCACCCTTATAAGATCACTTTGTTGTCCGTCTCTCTGTCCGTCTGTCTGTCTGTCAAGAGCCTTTATCCCTGGAACGCTTGGAGATCGAGTTCAAATTCAATTTTGAATTTGAATTTGAATAAAATTATGAAACTTGGTTGCTAGCATCTACAGGTAGTACTAGTTCAGAAAAAAGTAACATTTGTTACTTTTTCCATCATCTGAAAACATCTGAAAACTATACATTTGTGGTTAAATCCTAAAAAATAATAGCCTTAAGAAGCGGAAAAAATGGTTCGCTAGTTCAAGTGAAGTATCTGATAAAAGATTAAATTTCAGAAATAGCTCAATATCTCCAATTTTTTACGGAACCCTCAATGGAAAAACCTGAATCGCGCTTTTTAGCGATTTCAGTTTTGTCTCATTATAAAACTGAGAAAGGATTTATAGTAGTGGTGTCACAATAGTAGCAAAAGTTAAGTATTCATTATTATAAAAATGTATTTCAATTTTTATTAATTAAAATGTTACTTTAAGACATCTGATAACATGTTGTGTAATGAATAATGTCATTTTTAGTACTTATTTTTTAGAAATATTATAAAAAAAATACTCACCTGGCACCGATTAGAAAAATATGTAATTTAAAAAACAAATACGCATATTTTATAATCATTATTCTTAACCTGCCTCTAAATTAAATAAATCCAGTAAACACAGTAGAAATTTTAAGAACGGTTGAACCACACGATTATTTATTTACAAATCTGGATTGCTTTCGTATTCTAATAGCATGATCAGTTTTAAGACTCTATAATATATTAAATATTAAATTGTCAACTATTTCAATAAAACGCTTATTTTGTAGCCATTTCGAAAAAAGCAAAACAAATTGGAAAATAAAAATGAATCCAAGTAGTTTTTTTTTTGTTTTATTTGTATCTATGTAATGTTTATAAAATGAAAAAATAAATACTTTATTATTGTAATAGTAAAATATTTTCTTATATCTTCCGTTAAAGCTATAAAATTTAATACATTTCTAAGCTAAAAGTAAATTTTAAGACATAAATCACCGTTGTTGGTTAAAGCAACTCCAGCCAGTGGTCAAAATAACTTTAGTGTTGCGGACACGTGATTAAATTACGCAGTGTTTCGGACTAGGCAAGTTTGGGAACGGCAGTAATTACATTAGGTATAGAATCATGATTATAACGTAACCTGAAAAGAAGAATCACTTTTCATTCAAAGACTCCACATGCTTCTCTATATACCGTATCACTTCTTTTTTACGGAGTGTCAAAGTTTTCTACCCTGCTGTGTGCGGGACCCTACTGTGACGCTATATAATTAATCAAAAATCAAATCAGCTTCACGCTGTATCCCGCACATAGCAGGGTAGGCAGAGGGAACCTTGTGTTAAGACACTCCCTTCCCCACTTTCTGCCGAATTCTGGAGGCACTGCGTGTTGAGTGGCAGAACTCAACGCCGCGCTTAGCCTCGACACCGGAGCAAAGAAATGGAAATATAAATTTGAGTAAATATTTCATCTCCTCGAGTGGGGATAGAACCCACAACCAGTCGGTTTTACAGTCACACTTCGTGCCACTGCGCCACGACTGGCGTCAGCTATATAATTAATTAACAAGTACCGAATGTAAGCGGAAAATCTTTGCATAGTAATATCATGATAGTATTTACATACATATACTTTTAGTTTCGTACTAGGTGACCCACATATTAAAGGAAAGGGAACCTAGTTATTTGGGCGCGGGGCATTATGAGTTATTAGGTGCATAGAGTGCGTGTGCACTAGTACTAGTGAGTTATTATTAGTACTGATGGCTTATTAAATGCACAGAGTGCATGTGTACTTTGTGCATTGCTATGTTATAAAATGAATAGTGTGTGTGCAATAACACCGGTGCGTTTACTGACATACATAGAGTATACGTGCAATAGTGCTGGTGACTCATTAAGTACACAAACTGCACGTGCACTAGTTCTGGTAAGTTAATAAGTGCACACATGAATTCGAATACGTACATATTTTTTTTATTTTAGTTTAGTTATGATGTGAATGATGAATGTTTAACATTTCGAAATAAATAGAAATAGCATTTCACATAATATTATTTATTACTATACATTTTTTTTTCAGCTGCACGCTGTATTTCGAGAGGTAAGGATGATAAGACACTCCGCTCTCTACTTTCCGCCGAAATCTGGAGACATTGTTTGTTGAGGGGCGGAACTCAACGCCGCGTTCCGACACCAGAACAAAGACATGAAAATATTAAACATTTCAATATCCTCCAGTGGGAATTGAACCCACAATCTGTCACGTTTATAGTCAGATGGTTGTACCCCTACGCCACTTCTGGTTTAAATCTTAAAATATAATTATTAATTACGTGATCTAATTAAAAATCCGAAACAGTAAGAGAAAAAGTTGCCAAACGAGCAGTATTTACGTATCTAAAACCCACAGCCACTGAGGGCTTATCAAAAGACTTAGTTAACTGATATTTTTTGCATCCCAGGCAGTGTAATTAAAAGGAGATTTCGCCTGCATTGTTTTACACAGTGGCCCATTGTAGAATACGTATAATATAGCCGTTGCGAAAGGGAAAACGAGATAAAGCATCTGAAGCACTTATTTTCGGTGAGTTACGACATGCTGACATATGGTTAAGTAGCTTTTGCGAGTGTGCGTCGTTTTTTAGGGGGCTCTCTACTTTAAGACTTCTGAGCCAGACTTGGTTTAGGTAATTTGAATGTCTGTGTACTAAAATCAATCCTTAAAAGGTTTGGCGGAATGAAATTGAACTGCGTTTATGGGAATGTATGAGTACTTAACATTTGGGAGTCAAACAAAATCCAACGGCATTCTATTCACGCCAATTTTGCTGGTACAACGAGACGCAAAGAGGGTTTCAGTGAAATTCGCTTTGTCCTATGTGAGTAGGATCTTACTGCGTCATACCGGTCGTCAGTCTCTAACGTTATGAAAATAAAGTTTAGAGTGCTGCAAAAGTTATATATTTAATGGGCCAGCATTCGCGCATGGTCCGAGCCGTCTCGTCGCAACCTCTCAAGCGTTTATGCAACATAAAGTATACAAACCCTGGACAAGCGACCACTTAGGTATGAATATGTAGCGTTAGGTTAAAGGATGTTTTTGCTAAAATGCTAATAATATATTTTCTTATAATAATTAAAATAAAAAAAATACATTTTTTTATGAGACCATGAGACCGTCTAGAGCAAAGGGACAGGGTTTGTGCGTGACTGTAAAAGCGATCATAACGGGTTCGATCTCAACTTTTTTATCTAAAATCTTCATATCTAGAATCAAAGATTTTATCTAAAATTGATTAATTGTATGTATGTAATAAATTTTATTTTTTATATTTCGATTTTTTCCGGTTTTTTTCTTTTATTTGTACTACAAGTTTGAACTTGTTGTCAAATTTTATAACTTCAATTGTATGAAAAGTTTGAATTGAAATAAAAATATAAATTTTTAATTATTTTTTTCTATAATATCTATATAAATTTTAATCTTTATTTGTATTGTAATTCCTCATTTGTGCTAAATTATATAACTGTAGTAACGGTGGGTGCTCTATAGATTTTGATTGCGCGGCGAATTTCATATAAAATGCAGCGAGCATTGGATGCATCGTGCATAAATGCACGTATCTTTTGATTGCATTGACTTAGAAGCTTTATTTTTTCTATGCTCTAAGGGATTGTGGATTCCAATATTAAACATTGATTTCCTCTTCATAACTCCACGAGATGTCCAAATAAATGATCTTGACAGACGGATCGACGAAAAACAAAATGATCCTAAAAGGGGTTCCTTTTTCTTTCTTTTGAGGTACGGAACCCTAAAATCTAAAAAAAAACAGTTATTAAATATATTTATAAAAAAAAACATCTTCACGCTGTATCCCGCACACAGCATAGTAGGCAGAGGAAACCTAATGATTCTAGATTCTGAGAGCATGACATGTTGAGTTGCGAAACTCAAGCACTCAGCCAAGCTTTGCCTCGACACCAGAACGAAAAATTTAAATTAAAACTTAGATAAATATTTCATTTCCTCAAATAGGAATCTAACCCCCAACCAGTAGATTTTACAGTCACATCTTATACCCCTGCGCCACGACTGGCTTCAAATAATATATTTATCTCGATTTCAATTCAATATATAATTAATTAACTGCGTCAATAAAATTGTTTTCAAAACAATTATTTGTTCCTGTAAATTATTTATATTCAAATTGGTTTAGTATTTGTAGTATAATTGGACACGCTGTCACTGGAGAGGGATCAGTTGTTGAACTTTGCTTAGTAAAAGCCCATCACCAAAACACCTTGGTTAATTATTTATAAAACTTATTAAACTTGTTTGTAAAATGTATATGCGAGCATAAGTATCTTAATAGAATAAGGATTTGTAGGTTAAATTTGTATCTAAGTAATAAACATATAAATGATACTCATATAAAAGTGAATTGCTAAAATTTAAATTGATGAGCCCGTCGTGGCTCGGGGACGCAAGTATTTGTCCCTGTAACGCGTCGGTTATGAGTTCGATCCCCACTCGATTTTCATTTCTTGGGAAAAATTCAGCGGAAAGTGGGGAAAGGAGTACCTTAACTTACTGTTGTGCATTTTCTTTCGACTATTAAAATAACTTAAACAAAATGAGAGGAGAAAAGTTAGCCAAAACGAACCAAATGATGAGCGTCCCTTAAATACTTCATTTTATAGGGACTTTAAGGCTCATAAAAAATAAAAAAAGAAAAAATAATTCAAATTCTTGCCTAATATATGTATATATATATACAATTTCAACAATTATCATCAAAATATTATAGTGACCAAATTTTCAATCCATTTCTAGAAAGAACCATAACTGTCAAATATCGAAGCGCGATCTACAAATTAATTCATTAGCAACACTCGAGAAAATAATTTATAAATGGTTTAGTCAATGTCGAAATTGGAATCTAATAATAAATCTACAAAATTGAAGCAAAATACAGTGAAAATACGGATAAGCAAATATTTATTATTTAATATAAAACATGAATAAAAATTATTACAGGCTTTTAATTACGTGATATAAAACCAACTGCCGCAAGCGATCTGTGTGTGTTTGAGTTAATTAATCATTTATTATATACTAATTAACATAAATATTATCGTATCGAGAATCTATGGCACAGCAACTCCGTGCGTGACTGTTTACTCGGCTGTGGTGTAGGTTCCTCGTTCCAACGTTCAACCTGCTATGCCTCAAAAATTGTTCAGATTATGGCGCTGAAGAGATCTTTACACTACGTTGGCCCCTATTGCTTTAAGTGAATATATATATATATATATATATATATATATATATATATATATATATATATATATATATATATATATATATATATATATATATGTGTAATATAACAATTTTACACATATATATTCACATAACGACGTAAGTGTCAACGGATGGTTGCGCGTTCAATTCTTGCTGAGAGAAATTTATTATTTATTATTTTGCTTCCTCACACGTAACTAGACAAAACGCGGCGTTGAATTGTACCTCTCAACACGTAATGTCTCGAAAATTGTGCTGAAAGTGGGGAACGGAGATTGGTTCTCTGCAATATGCCGGTTACAGTTATATATATATATATACAATAATACATTTCATTTGTTAGATAATATAAATACTAAAAAAGAATTCTTCACGCAGTCAGTCCAGCAGAAAAGAAAGCTTCACGCAGTACCCCGCACACAGCTGGGTAGGCAAAAATAACCTAGTATAAAGACACTCCGTTCCCTGCTTTCTGCCGAATTCTGGAGGCATTGCGTGTTGAGTGGCAGAACTCTAGCTCTACCCTGCTGTATGCGGGATATAGCGTGAAGCTGATAAAAAAAATCTACGATACCTCGTCTGACATAATCATCACGACATAATATAATCCATTCGGAAATCATGTTAAATAATATTTAAAAATAAAAAAAAATACCAAGGCGGGAATCAATTAAAAATCACCCATTGTGCTTTTTTATTGTTTTTAAATAATGTAAATTAATTTAATTATTTAAAAGACAGAAAAACAACCAAAAAAAGTAATTACACTTAAAAATAAAACAAATGCTATAATCTACGGGTATATTGAAGATAATAGTTTTAAGCCTTAATTAAGCTTTTTGCTTATATATATTTTTTATGTAATATTAAAACCAGGGCCACAAAATTTGACTGTAAACGCGGATAGGTCATGGTTCATTCTCACTCGAAGTAATGATATATTTAATATTTCTGTTTTCTTCGCTGTGTTGTCAAAGCTAATTTCGGCGTTGAGTTGAGTTAAGGGAAATAGGGAACAGAGAGCCTTAACACTATGTTCCCTCTTTCCTTCTTGTTGTGTGCAAGATACAGCGAGACTTAACAATAAATTGACAAAAAAAAATATTATCAAGGTACCAATTTAAGTTAACAACATAGTATTCAAGCATTGCAATAAAAATGCATACTAAAGCTATTAGCCGTTACGTAGTGAAGCGTAACGGACCGATCGGTACCAGTCTCAGATCTCGTTCCAGATACTTCCATCAATCTTACTTCTATACTATTGTATCCGTCGTATCGAGTACAACAGTATGTTACTATGTTGTTGTGTTGATGCAATGCTTAGCTTTTCCGATTTGAGCGAGTTTTCGCTTTATAAAATAATATTGCTTCATAATATACATATATTTTTTTATTAGAGTATGGTTATATTATAGAGGCTAGTCGTCGTCGACTTCCATTCGAGAAAATTAAATATTTAATATTTTAATTCCTTCGATATGCTG
The DNA here is from genome assembly GCA_917862395.2 of Heliconius sara. Lineage (NCBI taxonomy): Eukaryota > Metazoa > Arthropoda > Insecta > Lepidoptera > Nymphalidae > Heliconius > Heliconius sara. The sequence goes on along the minus strand of OU860795.2, from coordinate 6,053,542 downwards.
TCGAGACACATCGTTCGCGGCGTTAAGTTTCGCCATTCAACACGCAATGCCTACAGATTTCGGCGGAAAATGGGGAACGGAATGTCTTAACACTAGTTCTATTACTAATGCTATGGGGAACGGAATGTCTAACACTACTATACACAGTTAGCCATGTAAAGTGAAAAATATTATATATGACTTAATTTTGTTCTTTATTTAGTAATGTTTTTTTTAAATAAAGAATTATTATTATTATATTATTATTTTAAAATATTTAAAATATATTATGAATTGTTAGTTACTCTCTTTTATGCTTACCATTTCATTCACACTATAAACCTTTTAACCTAGATGTACTGTTTTTTGAAAAAAATGTTAATAGCTCTAACTACTTGCTAAATAAAAGTGCAGTAAGTAAAATATAAAGAACATAATTTTGTTAAAATCCGAAGTAAAAACTGGTTAAATAGTCTTTTGTTCTCAGCTTCTGTAGTCAAACTTCTGTAGTCACTTATAATAGCCCCGCGAAGTAGCATATTAAAATAGCTTTGTGTTTCATCAAAGAGTTAACCTTAACACAAGCGGTATTTTTTTTATTTGCACTGTGTAACTACATATAAAAGGTTAGGGTAGGGAATCTAATGTTTAGACATTCATTTTTGTACTTGAAACCGAACTTCTCACTTAGTTTTGGAACTCAGCACCTCGCTTTCTCTTGTTACCAGAGCAAGGAGATGAAAATATTAAGCGTTTAATTTTTCCAAAACGTAATTGAACCGACGGCTGTCGCGTTTACACTTCACACACTATACCACTGCACCACGACAGCCTCTTGTGTCTACAAATAACTTGTTGATTTAAAAATATTATATAAACTAAATCGTTGAGAATTTAAAGCAAATACGTTCTTGTAACGAATGTATTGTTCTCTTAGTGCCAAAAGGAAAAAAAGGCATTGGCAATATAGCTCCTCCGCTGAACCGCAGGAAATGCTCTGATGAACGAGCAATGTGCTTCTATTAGCAATATCTTTTTTCTCCTGTTTTTGTAGTGACGTGAACAGTTTTACAAGAAATAAGAAACATCAAACGAAATAATAACGTTATAATATTATTTATATGTGTTCTTTTCTCACATTTATTTAACAAATAAAATTATTTCGCATTTGTAAATTTAGAATTGAGGTAAGTCGTGGCGCATGTTAATTGTAGACACGACTGGTTGTGAGTTCGATCACCATTCGAGGAAATGGATTGGAATTTCATTTATTTTTATTGATTATTTTATTTATTCGCCGTGGTGCTGAGGCAAAGCGCGGCGTTGTGTTCCGCCACTCAACACGCCATACCTTCAAAATTCGGAGCTGAAAATGGTTAACAAATGTTCCACAAATACAGCGTGAAGATTTTTTATTTATTTTTTTATTAAAAAATTGATAAAAAGGAAAAGGCATATAAAAATATACTATGCATTTTAATTACTTGCGGAATTTTAATTGAGTAAATTAAGATGCAGCTATTATATTTGTTGGATTCTAGGAATATCCGTTTGGGCGGGCGGGCTTTAATCCGATTGTTGTCGGGGCCCAATATCCAATCACGATTTTTATTAGTCGACATTACTATTGATTGCATGGATTTACATTCTCGATTGACTTAATGTATTATTGGAGGGTATGATCGGTTTGTTTTTAATGTTATTGTTATTATTAATTTGATGGTTCGTTAAGTTTTGTTTTAACTAAAAAAAATATATTTAACAAATTGAAAAGAGTTATTTATTAGAGTTACATTATGATGTGTTGATGCATCCTCCGTATAGCCCTGACCTCGCTCCATCACATTTCTAGCTGTTTCTGTCATCGCAGAACTTTTTAAAAAGTATAAAGCTAATCTCAAGAGAACACTGTGAACTTTATATCAGATTTTTTTAATCAAAAATCTCAAAATTTCTACAGGAATGTGACAATACGAAGATACTTTTGCTCCGACCTATTATACGGCACTTAAGTGACGTAAAAATTTTTGAATGTAGTTTTAAGGAATATCTTTTCTTGCTATACAATATCTATCCAGACAATTTTTTTATGAAGAAAATAAATAATATAATTGAATATAACTTGTAAAGCGGGAAGAAAGCGGTAGCAAGAAAAAGACCTCGGTTGAAATTTAAACAGCAAAAACAGTATTAAAGATAGTGCAGGAAGGTCATTTAAAAGCCGGAGCTGAAGCCTGAAGGACATATATGAATAGATTGATGGCAGTAGACGAGGCGAAAGAGGTATGTAGAGACCAAAGCGTTTGGTGCTCCAGTCCTTGTGGCTAATCCGCTTGGAATACAACGTATTTAATATTATTTGTATTTAATATTAGAACTACAAATTTGTTCTGATTTTAAATAGTAAAAAATTAATTTCCAAAAACAATCAACTTCACTTTCAAATATATAAGAACTCAACTCATTATATTATGTTTATTTTATTCAATCCATATTCCTTTACTAAAACACGACAATCGATAAAAACATCACTCTTATTTCGTAACTTCAACAAGATACACATACATATTATTAATTAGTAGCATAATATAGCAGTGTTGAGTTCCGCCACTCAACAAACAATACCTCCAGAATACAGTGGAAAGTAGGGAACGAATAGGTCTTCATAGAAACGGAGTATCCTAACACTAGGTTTTCTGGTTCCCTCTGCATAACTTGCACCTTCATAGAGCGTAGAGCTATAAAAATAAATAAAACAATATATAATAGTTTCTTAATTCCATATACAAATGGCAATCTCTCCATCTCTACTTCCGCTCTCATTTATCATTAAGATCTTTAACGTACCAGTCCATTGGACTAATTAGTTATCCCCAAAAAATTGAGGATAATTGTTGGGAGCGATTGCTTGGATTTATTCTTCTTAAAAGCTTCGTACTGATAAATTGAGTGCCTCTGGTACTCTGCCAATGTTTTCTTTTCTGTCCTTCTCGCGGACGAAACAAATAAGAAATACCAATTGTTTACTTTCATTTTACTTACAAAAAAAATTCTTTTGTTAGAACTGATGTTTAGAAGGAAAAGATAAGTGTTTATGTAACTTCGCAAATAAACTCTTATGAAAGACACATTATTTTTTCGTGTGTTCGAATAATGGATATAGAGCCGTATGTATGTATATTAATTTATTTTACTTGATAAGATTTGAAACCAGCAATACGTTTACGTTCAAACACGGCTATTAAAAAGTGTTATTTAAAAATAATAAATCAAGTATCAATTTCACGGTTCACGATGGCTCTCTATAGCATAGTATTCAGAGGGATCCTGGGAACCTAGTGTTCACACCCCGTTCTTATTAACTATTACTAGAGAAGAAAATACTAAGTATTTCCTCGAATAGGAATCGAAGCCACAACCTGTTATTTTTACAGTCACACGCTTGTTACTGGCGTGATGATATCGATCATCATTATCAATATCAATTTGTTAATTTTAAATGTGTCATAAACTATTTTGTGTTTCAATATATAAAACGGACATACATTGGTTACTTCTTAATATATCAATTACTATTTTTACATTAGAACTTAACAAAGAAAAATACTTATTAAGAAAAGCGTAACTTTTTTACACACAGCGAGATTTGAACCCACACCTCTTTGGAAACTATCCCAGTGCTCTGACCAACTAAGCTATACGTTCAAATTCTTTTTTATATTTTTTTTATTTCTTCACTCCGGCATCAAGACAAAACGCCCGGCACTACGGCGATGAAAAAAAAAATTATACGAATATAAATTAATAAACTTTGTAACTTTTCAATGAGGTGAGAACGACAACTTCTGCGACTGTTGATTAATATATAATTTCCATATTCATCTTCACCGTAGTGTAGGAACATATGACAATAATATTATGTTTATTTAATACTTACATATACACATACACAGGCTAGAGAGCTCAAAATACATGAATAATTTATATGAAATGTTCAGTTAACTCGTTATATTGGTTGAGATGTATAGAGTATTCCGTCTCTGGGGCTATTGTTCAAATACAATCTGGGTTTGCACTTCAAACAACACCTAATTATTCAATTGAGGAGTATTATTATAGGATACGCCTGATGGCGCAGCCATATCTTGATAGTATAATGCTAAAATTATTGAGTTATGCTCGTATATGTAGATTAAATTTGAGAAACCGCTATGTTGAGATACTGTTATGTTATATAAGTGGAGAGTGGAGGGTTTTGGTTTTGACACTACGCTTCCTCTGCCTACTTTGCTATATGTCTGATGGAGCGTGAAGCTGATATTATATAAGTGAAGCCAATTATTTTTATTTAAGAGAATTCCTCTCTATTTTTTATTAATTTGTAGATGTAAGCTATAATAATTAGAATAATAATTTATTTCGGATACACATCCATATAAATTATTGTAATATTTTAAACTAAAAAAAAATATTGTTAGTACTTGCATGAAACTTAAAGCATTGTATCGCGAGTGACATAAAGGAAACCGTAATAAAGCAATGTAATTCCTTTAATAGAAACATATAATTATTTTAAAACTTTTATATTCCGCACATAGTATAGGCAAAGGGAGGAACCCAGTGTTAAGAACTGTTCTCTACTTTCCGCTGAATTTTCGAACACAAATACCATAAAAGGTTAAAATCAACATTTTAGTTTAAACAGATTCATAATTAATTACTTACTAATTATTAAAAACAATTTAATTGAAAATTGACTTTACACTTTGTGTCGCAGCTTGTTAATTAATTTGTTAAATAAATACACAGTAATACATTTAATTTATTTATTCTGAATGAATCAGCTTCACGCTGTATCCCGTACACAGTAGGGTGGGCAGAGGGAACCTAGTGTTAAGAGACCCCGTTCTCCACTTTCTGCCGAATTCTGAAGGCAAGTTGAGTGGCAGAACTCAACGCCGTGCTTTGTCTCGACACCAGACCGAAGAAATGAAAATATAAATTTAAGTAAATATTTCAATTCCTCGAGTGGGGATCGAACACACAACCAGTCGGTTTTACAGTCTCACTTTGTGCCCCTGCGCTACGACTGGCCTTTTCTCGTTCTGGCCGTTCGACGTTGAGTTTCTCCGCTCAACACAGTGTCTTAATTCCAGGTAGAAAGCAGAGAACGTATTATCGTCTCATAGGGTTTTCTCTGCCTACCCTGCTATTTGCGGGAAAAAACGAGAATGATTGCGTGTTGAGTGGCGGAACTCAACGCAGCGCTTTGCTCCGGTATTATTGCGAGGAAATGGAACTATTTACTATTTTATTTCCCGATCGAGAATCAAACTCATAACTGTCACGTTTACAAAAGCACTCTTATATACTTGCGTAACTAAAGACTTAATTCTATTGTTATCAACTTTTATTTAACAGTGGCATACCCAATATGACAAAATGATTAAAAAAAACATTAAGGTAAAAAAATTGGTAGACTTTCTAGTAAATACGAATATTATTTCAATAAATTCTATCGCGGGAGACTGAATTTAGGTCAACGGCAAATGATTAACATTTTATTTTAAAAACTAAAACAAAAAATAAGTCTGAATGGAAAAAACACACACTAATTGCTTTTATATCTAAAAATAATATGGCTATTGAATGGAAACATGTTAAAAAATAAACTTTTATAATTTTCTATAGTACGTAGTTTTATGTAATTGCCTTTTGATAATTCACAATATATTAATAGTGTGCAATATTTTTACATAATAACATTTTTACAAAAGCTTTCACGCTTTTCCTGCAGCATATTAACCAGAAAGAATATAGTGTCAACATTCATTTCTCTATTTTTCGCCAGTATTCGAGTCATTGAGAGGAGGAACTTAATATCATTTAAAAATATATAGATTTTTTTATTTAGATTTTTAAAAAACTCGTTGACTAATTTCCGCAGAATTTTGTAGGCAATGCGTGCTAAGTGGCGGAACTCAACGCCGCGCTTAGCTTCCCTTATAATTAACTTCATTCAGAGTACTTTTTGATTTGTAAACAATATAAAACAATTGAAATATAATGTACCTACCTATATATGCGCTATGGATACTAAAGGAATACATGCTAATAAATAAATCAAACGTGAGGTCACATAAAAAATAACATTTATTTGAAAAAATATATATATACAAACGAGTTTCTCCTAAACTTATTTTTATATTATAGCCAAGAATTCATAAAGAAATATATTTAAAATGTAAATATATTTCTATATATAATAATGTAAAAGCAAAAATGTTACCACGTCTTACTTTACAGGTGACGGTCGGGAGTAAAAGAATATTTAGATTATTTTAAATTCACCGCTTTGCTAGACAACATATATTTTCGTAAGTTTTACTAAGAGACAAAAAAATACCGAACACATATCTTTATTAAATTCAACTAAGTTCAAAGCATATGTTCTTAATAGAATAAAGTAAATTCCAACAGTTAGTGGAAAATGCAGCGCTCTCTAAATAATTACTCAATGAATTCATTACATTAAACGCCAGTTAAAATAATAAAGTCTAACATTTAAAACTTATATTACGTTTTCCTATTGCAAAGAAAATATTTAATTAGTACTATGTTCCGTATAATAACATTATTTAGGTGGATCATTTTGATCTTCATATGAAATATCTATAATATTTCATTTATGAATGTGATTTTTAATGAAAAGAACGTGTTTTACATTTATTTTTAAATGTATTTTTTAATATTTTTTTAATATTTTAATGTTATTTAATATTAATATTATATAAAACTCTACAGCCTAATCAGAATGTTGGAATGCAAAGTATTCCAGTCAATCCAGAGCTATTTCAAATTCGTCAATATTGTTATGCTACAATATAAAAACAAAAAAATGTACTAGCACTTTAATTAACTTTAAAAAATACTATTGATATTCCTTTATAATATTAACCAACTAGCATATATATATTTATCAATAAATTAACAATATTATATAAAATAACAACGCTTTAGCATTAATATACAGAAAGCAATCGCGTATTTCGAATTGGACACGAAATTCACATTAGACGATGAAAATAAACTTATATTTGATTTCGAGCGTAAGAATTATTTATATGGCTCCATAGTGGCACTAATAGACTGACTATAGCTCTTTTCTACTAGCTACTCAAGACAGCAATCCTGGACATTGTAGGAAATGAAAATTAATGATAGCCGTGAGTATTTTTTCATGTCGGTTTGAGTACACACCATTATTTCCGTTTTTGGCACGGTACCCTCATTTATTATGTAAGTTGCGGGTAAAGCGTTAGTGAAATGCAGATTGCATAGTGATATGATAATGCTGTTACAGGCGAAACGGTCAATGTAGCGCTGTTTAGGTGGCTCTGCTTAGCTTGTGGGTAGTGGGTACTAATTCAATTTTATGCGAGTATAGGAAGTGAGGATATTGCTGTATGACTGTATTCAAATACAGTGAGAACAGTGAAAGCAATATAAATGGAAAATTAAATGTTTTTATTACTGTTAAGTGTGTGTTAATTTCATCTTAATTTGAACGAAATAATGATTTTGTTACCCTCAATATCTAATAGTTAATGAACTTTTAGTTCCGTATAATAACATTATTTAGGTATAATAACATTATTTCCGTATAATAACATTATTTAGGCCCCTGTGGAGGGGTTCTTGAGGGTACCTTACGGTACCCTCAAGAACCCCTCCACAGGGGCCTTAGAAGCTATTTGAGGCATCTTTACCTTACTTTCAGTTACTTTTTTACCTTTAACATGTTTCTTTGGTTGATTACATATATTAAGCGACTGAATATTCTCGTCCTTAGCAAGTAAATATTAAAAAATATATCAACTCAAATTAGTAGTTAAAAACAAAAATTAATAAAACCAATTTATTTTAAATAGTATTCCATAGCTTTTATATATTTTTAATTATTTTAATTACATTGCTTACAGGTGCTGTAACTTTAAATTATTTTCAATTTTCACAAGTTGTAGGATAAGTATATCTCATGAACAACTGTATAAAAAATATATAAAAAATCAATGTTACCTATGCCTATTAAATTTTAAATTAAATTAGCTTCACGCTTTTGGAGTCATTGCGTGTTGAACGCAGAACTTAACACCGCGCTTAGTCTCGACGCCAGAGAGAAGAAATGGAAATATAAATTTAAGTAAATATTTCATCTCCTAGAGTGGGAATCGAAGCCACAACCAGTCGGTTTTACAGTCATACTTAGTGCCACTGGCCTCAACCTTAAGCCTTATTAAACTTAACCAAGAAATAAACCGACTCTTAATTTAGCGTGTTTACACCCGAGCTGAACACCGGTAAAGGGCGCCATTTCGCGGAAAATAGTTTCCCTTCGTAGACAAAACTTCATTTTGCCAGCTCGTTCGTTATCTACGACTGACAGATTAGTGAGGGCCGCTCCATCAATCCAATTAGTCAGAATCAAGAAAAATCGCAGGTATACGCTTACGCTTTAGGTATACGTTTTGATAATATTAAGACAAGTAATATAAGTAATTATATATTTGAGGCCATCGTGGCGTAGGGCCACAACATGAGGCTTTGGGTTCGATTTTCACTCAGGGGACCTATGTACTAGGAATAGTATGGCCTTGAGCTCTGTCAATCAACACGACATAATTTAAGAATTGGGAACGAAATTTCTTAACATCAAGTACCCAGGCTCGTGTCTTAACTGTTAGAATAAAAAATATATTAAAAAGTTAAATTAAAAAAAAAAGTTTAAAAAAATCATTACGATATAATAAAGAAATTACGATACGAAAAATATATTTTTTTATATATTAATCGTTAAAGATTATATTGAAAATATATTTCTGTGACCATTTCTCATATTATCTCCTGCCTTGCCTACTATTATTTAAGAGGATAAATATTGTATAAAGATGATTCATGGAAAAATATAATAATATCATTATATGGGAATTATGATATAGCTTTTATATATACATAATAAAACAGTAGAGAAAGTTTTGTGTGTTTTATATAGTTTTTTGTACGAAAAAATCTTTTAAGGTAATAAACAAATAGTATAAGTGGGCCTCGGTTGGAAACAGTATCAGTGATACTGGAAGGGGGCCACGTAAAAAACATGAGGACCGCCGGGTATTTATAAATACGTTGATGACAGTGGACGAGGGGAAAAAGGTATGCCTGGAGCTTTAACGCCTCGTTCTCTCTTGACACAACCCTTTAAAAATAATTATTGAACAAGAATCTATGATTTTTTAATATTTTTTTTCTGTATGTTTATCTGTTTGTAATCTCACATCTTCGGAATTGTATACTGTATGGCTTGAATAAAACGTTTTTCTTGTATAGCTTATGGGCGTGGACAGGATCTAGACTACTATTTAAAATAAAATAAATAAATCAGCTTCACGGTGTATCCCGCACACAGCATGGTAGGCGGAGAGAACTCGACAACAGAGTGAAGAAATGGAAATATAAATTTAAGTAAATATTTCATCTCCTCGAGTGGGCATCGACCCCAACAACAACCAGTCGGCTTACAGTCACACTTTGTGCCGCTGCGCCACGACCGGCCTTAACTAGACTACTTTTTATTTTATTAAAACTGGTACACCTCATGTAGAACCATAGTAGTCCAGCTAAATTATAAAAAACTATAAAGTGCTGCTGTAACAAAAGTTTCACCTAAAATATTTCAGTTTTTAAGTTCATAAGTATTTTCTATAGACACAAAAATCAAGATCAGAAATATAAAAAATATTTTATGAATAATCATAATTGTTTAGCTGGGCTGTAATAAGTTCTTTGGAATAAAAACTGTTTCCCATTGACATATAAACTTTAAGATCTAGAACATCTGACAACACCATAATAGACCAGCCGAAGTCCAAGAAATTTATTATCATTAGTAAAAGTTGTTAACTAAGGTAGGCAGTTTTGGTTTAGAAATTAAAAATACTTAAAATAGAGGCCAATAGTGCAATAGAACGGCGTCTTGCTGTAAGCGAGCGTATTGCAAGTTCGATTTCCACTAGGGCAATGATAATTTTTTTTATATTTTTCCCATCTAAATTCAACACTCAATGTGCCGTGAATTCGGCGAAAAGTGGGAAACGAAAGGTATATCAATGGCGTAGGAGTGTTTCAACACTAAGTACCAAGGTTCCCTCTGCCTACCATTCATCTACGTGCACAATAATGACGTGTGACGCGTATAGCGGAAAAAAAATCATATTTCATTTTTATAAAATTTTATATTTTATGAAGTTACTTGTTGTCGTAATAAATTAGGCTCTTATATTTACGACTAGGTCAAACGCTCATATACTCAACGTGAACTGAAAAATATTTGAACGAAATAAGTAATTTAAATATAAAGATATTTCAAGTACGTAAAAGTTTGGAATAAATTTCTAGCTACTTCTAAGAGCGGCGTTAAGATTTGCCGTATAGAAGTTTGCGTTAGGCAGGGGGAGCCTGGGAACCTAGTGTTAGAGCACTCTGTTCCCATTAAGATACTTCCGTTGAAGATTTACCACTAAATTCTTAAGGCATTATGTGTAGCGGTACTCAGCAGTTGCAACTGTAACAATATCACCAAAAATATTTAATTTTAAGCTTCACGCACACAGCAGGGTAGGCAGAAGGGAACCTAGTGTTAAAATCCTCCGTTCCCTACTTTCCACAAAAAAATCCGCTGCAAATGCCTCCTAGTTATACTAATTATCCGATAACCTAGTGTAAATTATATATAGTGTTCATAAATTAATTAAAAGTAAATACGTTATGTACTGTTAATAAGATACTCGCACTGCTCGCAACGCCGCGGTCAAGCTCGTTACTCAATTACTTTATAATGAAAAAATATAGCTCTAACCACAGCTTGATATATTACAGGTTTAAATGTATTTTAATATTGTTACCAATTGTGTTTTACTTTTTGCTATCTAATAGTAGAGACAGGTCGTGGGTTCGATTTCTATACTAGGAAATGAATTATAATTTATTAATATTTTCATTTCTGTTCGTAAATATTCAATAGGCAATGCCATAAAAATGGGACGAAAGGTGGGGAACGGAGTGTCTTAACACTAAGTTTCATCTGGATGCGGTGCTATATGAGGGATACAACGTGAAGCTGAAAAAAGTTTTGTAAGATACGTAAGCGTTTTAGTTGACTCATTTTAAAATTGTAGCGAAATTAATTCAGGCGAATTTCTTACATTATCACTAAGCAAAATCACTTTGCATTTTGGAGGCAATGCGTGTTGAGTGGAGGAACTCTACGAAATATAAATTTAATTTAATATTTCATTTTCTCGGGTGAGGATCGAACTCACAACCAGTGCGCCACGACTGGCCACACTAAGTAAGCCAATATTGGATAAAACAATATTCGGAAATAACATCTCTGATATATGTATTTAAAAAAACTACTATTCATTCTTTTTTCTTTTATAAATTTAAACTAAGACTATAAAGATATATATATATACAAATTAGTGAAAATCGTCGAACCCTAATGGAATAGTACTCACAATCGATTGAAGCTAGTGTGCGCAAATGCTTAAAATAGGTCTAATTTTATGCTTCAGCAACATTTAGCTGGTAGAGCGGATAAGGAGAAAGAGAATCTATTATTAATCGCTAAAAAAATTAATTCGTATCTCACACACAGTAGGGTAGGCAGAGGGCTAGGTATGTAAATGCACTCTGAAAACTCTTTACGCCGAAATGTTCGAGGCATTGCGTGTAGAGTAGCGGAACTCAAGGTTTTTGCCTTTGTACCAGAGCAAAGTAATAAAAATATTAATAAAAAATAATAGATTCTCTCGAGTTTGGGGGTCGAATCCACAACCGTCGTGTTACAGTCACACACTACGACATCCTCAATTATTAACTATTGATCTTCTTATTGAAGAAGATCAACAATCAAGTGACAATTAATATATATATATATATATATATATATAAATATATATATATATATATATTATTAATTTTACTGATCAAATAAATGAAACGCAGAATGTATTTATAAATATAATTTTGTTAAGAAAAAGCATCAAAATATAAGTCAAGAGAAATTTGGTCATTACACAAAGGCAGCCGGATCGAATCCAGACCAGTGTGTACATTCAACCTCTTGAATAGGCCCGTCCGCCGCTTTCAGTGGCTGATGAAACACAAACTATGTCACTGGATACATCCAAAATTTCGAACCTTGTTTGTATTACCAAACGAACAGGCTTGTGCTCGCTTAATAGAGTTTTAGACGTACCCACTCGCTGGAGTCGTAGCTTTGACGCGCTATGGAAACACTAAGATTTCATCGGTCCGAAATAAACCTTTTGTCGGACTCCATGTTCGTCTATGAATAGTATATATATATATGGTTTGGGATATAGATATTATTTTGATAAAGGAAACATGTACTTGTATGAGAATATTAAATCAACTTCCAGTGGCATTGTAATGTAGGCAGAAGGAACCTAGAGTAAAGATACTTCGTTTTCCATTTTTCGCCGAATTCTGCACCGCGTGTGTGACGAAACTCAACGCCACGTTGTGCACCAAATTGAGGAAATAAACTTATAAATTTAAACAAATATTTCATTTCTTCGAACCCACTATACACGAGTCGTGTTTACGGCCACACACTTGTACCCCTGCGCCACGACTGGAGTGTAATAAATAAAACATGTGATACTGGTATAATGTACCGTAAGTAACATAATGTTATAAAAATGATTATTTCTTTTTCTTCATACGTCTTGATTTCAAATAATAGAAAGAAAAATTTAGTGATAATGTGAGTCGTTTATTTTGGCAATAAAACGTGAGGTAATCCAAATCCAACACCATCTGATATAAATAAAATAATATTGTATTCCAACAAACTTACTGACTGAGATCCCAGGGCCTCCAGGCCTACGTTATTTTAACAAAGCTGAAATATTGAGGTTTAATAGTCTAATATGAAGTTAAGACTATGCGTGCCTACTAACACGAAAGTGGGACCCTTGCAGAGGTATGGCCAACTTAACTTTTAAGGAGAAACGATAGTACTTAAATATGTTTTTGAGAATATTATAAAAGATGTATAATAATTATTACCAGATCCTTTACATGGACTTTTACTCTCGCCAGACATCCTAAAGATTGTTAAAAAATTGGGGCAAACTAAGTTATCCAATTTAATTTTAAATATATTACTTACGGACTACTCGTATTTCAAGACCACTTATAAGCACCCAGGCCAACGCTGGCTCAATCATCTTCCTATGTACCTTTATTTGGCGCTTCACCTTTGATCTTTGAGATGGCCCCACTTTCAAGTTAGTGAGTACTCATATTGTCTTAACTACATATTAGACTAATAGTAATTAGACTAAAATAACATAGCCCTGGGGATCCTGAGATCTTGGGCTATACGTTTTGGGTAGTATCATTAAAGTTTTTTGTTAAGAATCTTTGCAAATATTTTAGATGTTAGGCCTAATAGAATAAAACAAATGTTCTTGAAATATATTATATGGGGAACGGAGATTCTTAATACTAAGGTTCGTCTGTCTGCCCTGCTGTGTGCGGGATATAGTGTGATGCTAAAAAAGTTAATCAAGAACACAGAAATTTCATAGCTTTTCGCTGTATTCGATTTGCATAATTAGAAGGTAATTCATGTCACTTCTAAGAGTAACTTTAGACTCCAATTTATTAACAGTAAAGCCCCTGTTTCAGTTATTTCCATCCGGTATATTACTATACAATCGATCAATTATCACATACTGAGTACTGACTTAGTATATTTAAATATATGTATTTGTTTGTACGCAATTGTTAAAAAGCTCAAGTCAATTTATTTTATCTTGGTATATAAGATATTAGACATTGTATTTTTTATTATGTTTATTAAAATTTTTGCACTCTGTTATCTAATTCAAAAAAGATGAAAAGTAACATAATATATTTAAATGACAAACAATTCAATAATATATGCATATGTTACTATAATCTTTCAAATATAACATAATATTAACATGAGAATATTCTCATATAGTTTCTTGAAGTTCCCCATAAATTATTTTTTGCAAATCTATTAAACATAGTGACAAAAACTATCTGACAGATAGTGTCGCCAGCTATAAGCAAATACCCAAATCATGACCTAATATTGGGCAATTTATCACCGACAGACCTTCATGCCAAAGTCATCAATCTTGAGGTTCCTTTAGTCGACACTCCAACTAATTATTGTGGATAGTGTGTCTACAGTTCACTTGGGCATATCAACATTTTTTTGACTGCCAACCTAGAAGCTTGACGTGATAAGGGATTCACGAAGGGACTATTTATATCAGCTTAATGGAAGTAACTCTAGGTAAGTTACTTTTTTTCAGCTTTAATCTGTATTCCTCTCTCCGTTTCTCGTTTTCCGCCGAATTCTCTAAGCAATGTTGAGTGACGGAATGTTGTGGAAAAATTAATATATTAATAAATAATAATCCTTTCCCCCGAGTGGGTAACGAATCCACAACCGTCGCGTTTTGTTCATACTCTTGTATCCATCTTAGTTACTTATGACGTGGAAAGCAGACTTGTTGTTAGAATAAAATAGAACAAAGAGTCAGTAGCTGAAACCTTAAAGCACGTGAAAGTTTGTTCAAAATTTGTTATTTATTTTCACATTAAAAAAGATAAAAGAAAAGACTCATACAAACTTTGAACCAACGCTAATTGGATGATGGATATTACATTTAGTATTTACAGTTTAGTTAATCAAATTATGAAAGAATGTACATCAAAATTAATAAGAAAATTACGGGCGATCGTATCGCAACGTTATAATTCCTAACATTTAACTGGATATTGGATTCTGATTCCTTTAGGGCAGGGGCTCCCAACCTTTCTTGATCGAAGACCACTTTTATATCAGTCTTGGTAGCAGGAACCACTGTGTATGTAGGTATATTTAAAATTAACTGTGATAATCAAAGTGACATTTAGCCTCACCGATCCCAAATTCAAAGTCATAAAATTAAAATCGTTCGCTAACCACTGATTGGGAACCAGTGCTTTAGGGTTATATTTTTTCCCCCAGTTATGTTAAATAAGGCACGGCGTTGAGTTCCACCATTCACCAATTAATGTTTATAATTCAGGCAGAAAGTTAACACATTTTAAGTTTTGCTTGCTTCAAACTTCTAGTGGTTAGCTAAAAGCACCTGCTCATGTTAGTCAATTTACGTAATAGGCTAAATCCTAATTTAACTTCGGAAGGTAATAAAGTTGAAACATTATATAATTTTGACACTCTTGATGTGAAAGTAGTTAACAAAACTTAGTATGTATTAACTTTGAATAACATAAGGTATCGTCGGTTTTTAAATACTGTATTATTTTTGTTTCTTTTTTTTCACCACTGTGGCTTTTATTGGCAAAGATAGATCGAATAATGATGATTTAGTATATTAAGGAATAGTACTTACACAATAATCTTTATAATGTCGAAAACTTTATTTTCTTGCGATCATAAGATTTATAGGAACAAAAGTTGTTTGAGCATATTACGCAGTAATACATGATGAATTTATATTGTTATTTAAAAAAATATGTTGTTGCATATTTATTTAAATGTATATTTCCATTTCTTCGCTCTGGTGTCGAGGCGAGGCGCGGCGTAGAGTTCCGCCACTCAACAAGCAATACCTCCAAAATTTAACGGTAAGTGGGTCGGGACGGAATGTCTTCACACTAGTTTCCCTCTGCCTAACCTGCTGTGTGCGGGATACAGCGTGAAGCTGATTTAATTTTAATTTATAGTGCTATTCACAGATATTATTAGCTGTCTTTAATTAAGTTTTGTTATAAATTAACTCGAATATTATTCAATGTTTATCTAATGAAAGTCTACGAAAATTTTCTACTCTTAGTAGAAAAGCAAATTGATATTAAATTTTAAATTGATAAATTGATAAGAAAACATATTAATAATAGAAATTAAAAAAAGATTACAAAAATATAATGACTATCATATATTATTACAATATTATTACAATAAAAATAGTAAAAAAAGCAAAAAAATTGCATTCACCCAACATTTTTTTTTTTCATTCAACTTTTATATACACAAAATCATAGTTGAAACTGAATTTCGCGATTTCGTTGGCCGACAGTTCATTTCAATTGTTCTAACCAAAGGGCAAACAGACAGGTGTCACTGGCTTCGGATGTACCGGGGAATAAAAATAGTAAATTCACCAGCCATTCCCACAGAACGCTGTGTCGGCATCGGCACTTACAGAGGCAAATAAAAATTGAAAAATCTCATCCGCAAATCCCTCGAGGGCCGGTCCTCGCACGTTCCGCACTCCGTCCTGTCTCCCTTCAAATCTCGAAACAATGAACATTGTTTACCGTACACGTTAAAGAAAATACGAACTGTACATTTATTAATACATTTTGGTATTTAAGCAGACTACTTTTTTATCTGTTTTTTTTTAAGATTATAATTTATTTTGTTTCTAAAATGAGGTTGAGGCCAGTCGTGGTTTAGTGGCACAGGGGTGTGATTATAAATGTGATAGGTTGTGGGTTCAATTCCCGCTTAAGGCAATAACATATTTAATGTTTTAATTTCTTCGATGTAGTATCGGAGCAAAGCGCAGCGTTGAGTTCCGAACGCCTCTAGAATTCGGCAGAAGTCTATGTCAAGATTGGAATATCTTAACACCAGGCTTCCTCTGCCTACATTGCTACATGCGCGATACAGCGAAAAATTAATTTATTTATCACTCTTTTTTCAATTTCAATTCATGTTAAAGCTATTTCAATATTTTATACACCCGTTACGTTGCAGAGTCCACTTTATGACCGCCATTACTAACATTCAAGAAGTCTAGCTTATTCTAATATAAATACCCCAGTATATGTATGTATGTATGTACGTGTAAACAAACTTATAGCGTCGTTTATTTCAATTTTCTTGGACGTGTAGTATGTACTCCTCATTTGCGTCCACCATACATTTTGCTTTGCGCTGCACACCAACTATCATAGTTTACACGATATCAGGACTAATAGTGTACGAAATAGGAAATATTTTTGGTTAACCCTCTTTTAGTAAATCTGTTTATTTTGCACCCTGTCCTTTCTGGCAGTAGGTACATTCTGCTTACTTTTATCTCTCGGTAAATTGTTTGTTTTTTATGTTTCGTGGGTAACATGGTGTAACATGTTCTTATATAACATAAGGCTTAGCAGTTACTTTATAGTAGGATGTTTTTATTAGAAAAAATAACTAATCAATACCGATTATATATATTTCTATAATAATATGGGACAGTAGAAGCCAGATATGGTGCAGGAGTACAAAATTGCAAGTGGTGGGTTCGATTCCCACGCGAAGAAATAAAATATCTAATATTTTCATTTTCTGGCTCTCAAAACAAGGCAAAGCTCAGCGCAATGTCTCCAGAATCCCGCGGAAAGTGGTAAACTAGAGTGTCATAATAAGAATGGAATATTTTAACACTAGCCCCCTTTGCTTCCTTTGCTAGATGCAAGATGCTAGATACGCCGTGAAAAAAAAAGAATATATGTATATGTAAATCGGGAAAGCAACTCGAGATTATCAATAACACATATCAAAATATTTTATACAAACACGTAATACATCCAAAAATCCAGATTTTAGGCATCTACTTAGCACTGACAAGGCATGTTAACAGGCCAGCGAGCCGAACACCGCCGTCCATGCGTTCCCCACAGATAGACTTCAGCCGGTCCACTCCCATACAATAATAAGCTTTCTGCCTGAAAGTAAACGATGAAAATTGCCTGAAAACTCGTAGTGAATAATCATTCATGTAAATGGAATGCCTCGTAACCGACATTACGTAGTTTGCTCTCAATACAGAGAACTCTGGATGAATGGATTAACCGAATTTTGCATTGTTAATGGCTTTAGAGCTCGTGTTTGGGTACTTGTGTAAATTGATTTTATATAATTGTTGTTTAGGATATTATTATTATATTATAATATTAAAAAAATATTTATTCAATGTATCTGATACATAGCAAAATGGTTAGACGGAACCTGGGTTAAGTTAAGTAACCTATCCCTAGTGTTAATACACTCCATTCCTCATTTTCCGTCTGTGTTGAGTGGAGAAAAAGAACGCCGCGTTTTGCTTCGACATCAAAGCGAAGATAATGAAACTAATTCATATTTTATTTCTTCGAAAAGGAATCGTACCCACAACCTATCGCGTTTACAGTCGCACGCTTGTGCTCCTGCGTCACGACTGGCCTCATACAAACATATCATTTTCCATTTAAATGTTAATTACAAGAACATGAGCTGTTTAATAACTTAAAATATAATTATCGTAAATTCTGAAATTAAACTTGTTATAGTGTTGAAAGAAAAAATAATTAAAATAGGTATTTTATGAAAATCTACCACGTACATAACCTGAAACCCTAGCCATTCCTAACTCTGACCCTACCCTAACCTTATAATGCTAGAACTCACGTTCATTTACTGTAAAACGTATAAGATTATCTTATTTAGTATAGCTATTTCAAGTAACATAACCCTTAATAAAAGGGACAATAAAGGTTAAACACACAATTGATGTCACCATCAGTTTAATCCACGAGAATAAGTGTATAGCGCTACTAAACGCAGCGGGCGGTCTTTCCCTCCCACTGAGTTGGATAAGACCCGACTTTTAAATTTGGGATCATTAAATAAATCTTACTAGCCTTTAAAGACGCTTTTATATTGTAATAAATATTGTAGCGTTGTGGGAACAAGGGTGCGAATATAAACGCGACAGTTCTGATGTCGATTTCCATTCGAATTAAATATTTAATATTTTCATCTCTTCGCTATGGTGACTAGGCAAAGCGCGACGTTGAGTTCCGCCACGCAGCACGCAATGTCTCCAGAATCTGACGGAAATTGAGGAACATAGTGTCTTAATGGGAGTATTTTAATAAGGTTCCCTCCTCTTACCCTGCTATGTGCAAGACACAGTGTGAAGCTAAAAATAATATTGTTTAAATAATTAATCGAAAAATATTATTTAAGTCATATTTCTTCATAAGTAAATATATATAGGATCGTTTATTAATTTAAATGGATGAATAGTTTATTATTAAAATGAATATAATATTTTTTCCTTTGCAAATTTTATATATAAAACTGAGGATCCATTAATATTAGTTTTTCAATACTATTCTATTTCTAATATCACCTAAATATTGCTGAATTCTTGAAACCTTGACATATCTTTATAAAATTTTCTCTTTTGTACATTTTTCAGACCTTATTAGGAAAATTGCTGCGTCGATCCCTTCGAAAATATTTTTACTAAGAGACATATTGAGCTCAAAGGTTATAATATACTTGAATCCATAAAAACAAAAGAAAAGGATTTAGTTGTTCTTGTTTTGATGTTTACCTTTTTGTTCCATTTGTCTATATAATTAGAGTTTATGTTTATTTATATATTATTTTACTAATATATGAAAATGTGAAGGTTGTAAATGTTTTTTTTTTCACTTTCACGCAATAATTACTGAGCAAATTTGAATGAAACTACAGTTTATACATAAGAGTAACACAGTCTACAATTCATAAAAAGCTTATATTATATAGTTTAAATATACATTTACGGCAATAAAATGTATATATATATATATATATATATATATATATATATATATATATATATATATATATATATATTATATACTACTTATATATATATATGTAGTATAAGATATATCATATATAGTATATATATAATTATATATATATCTAGTATATATAGATATAATATTATATATTCTTATCTCCGATCTATCAGTATATATCTATATACATCCTACATATATATATATATATATATATATATATATATATATATATATATATATATAAACATACAAACACATAACAGTTTATCACAAAAACAATTGAAGCACCAAAAAGTTTAACAGCTTTGGCAAATGAAATAAAACCGAATGTTATAAAACGGCATATAAACAGAAATTTTGGCACGAGCCGTCCAAAATCAATCTACAGTAGCGGCGGACGGATGTAGGAGATGTTAAGCATTTAACTCTCATTATATAACAGTGGGGAACGAAATGAATGTGCCAAAAATACCCTTGCCGTACTCGGCACCGATATTTCCCGGGAGAAAATTTCATAGATTTGAAGTTTCCGCTCCATGCCGCGTGTAGCAGGAATCGACGGAATTCCTAATCTTGCCGGAAATAAGCTCGCACTGGCAACACCGAGGATATTTTATTTATTTTGAATAGGTTGTAAATAGATACGGCAGCACTCTTGGTATTCGTTATAGATTATGTGTAATAAATATGTTAAAAATGTATGTATATCTAAGTTTAACTCGAAAAAAAATTAAGATATAAATTTATATAGTACAGAATTCTGTTCTTGCTAAATTGCTGTATGTTTAGTAAAACAATTCTTCAGTAACAAAATATATATATTTTTTATTTTTGCTTGACTTACATAAACCAAAGAATTTAAGAAAAAACGTAAATTCAGTATATTCCTTTAATGAATCCGTTTAAGGTTGTACAAATATTTATAGTCAATTCGAGCGAAGGCGTAGCCCGTACTAATATACGCAATTACACAATTTCTATAAAAATAACATTAGGTTCATTTTTTTACAAAATTCGTAATATATATATAATGTCGTTAAATAATGAATATTAAAAAACTATAACTTTTTTTTTCACAAAAACATTTAAAAGTAGACAAGGTAATTCTGCACATTATTTTCCGTACGCAACAAGGTAAGCAGAGGAAACCTAGTGTTATGACACTCCGTTTCCCTTTTCCCATAGAGCTCTGGAGGCATTGCGTATTGAGTGGCGGAGCAATTAAAATATAAAATATTTCATTTCTTCAAGTGGGAATGGAACCTCAGTAAAAATGTCATCGAACCTATAAAATCTTCCTCGCTTACTATTCGCACTCTTTCAAAATTAATCATAAAACATATAAAACGTTAATAGAAAAATTAAATATTACACTTAGAATACACAAACTATTTTTTGTTTTAATATTAGCAAAGCAAGACTCTGACATGCCATCCATCAGGCTCTCAAGGCCTATGACAAGAAAGCTTGCCTCTCCCATGAATACTTATGACGTTGTTTGTTCTCACAATCAAGCTTCTATGAAAAGAAAAAAAAAGATCCTTTTAACTCTTTTCAATTATAATAACGAGGTAGGAGTAAACGGTGTCCGTTTAAAAAGTTAAACTCGAATTTATTGTTGCACTAACAAACGACAAAGCAACTACTGGTTGTGTGTATAGTATTTATAAAAAACAATGGGAATGAATTAAAAGAGTTGCAGAATGGTTATATCAGATGAATTATTAAAGGAAAATAATGGTTGCCATTTTTGATTACGAAAAGTACTTAGTATGTACGTTTTTCACGCAGTATCCCGCAAATAGCGGGGTAGGTGGAGAAAAGCTGGGAGCCTAGTGTTAAAACACTCTGTTCCCATTAAAAAAAAATCCAGTTGGCACTTTACGCCGAATTCGGGAGGCATTGTGTGTGGTGGAAGTCATTCCGTGCTTTGGCTCCTTATTAGAGCGAGGTAAAGTAATGTAATTATGAAATATTTCGCTTCCTCGAATGGGAGTCGAACTCCCAACCTGTCGTGGCCTCAAAGTAGTAGTATTAATGTATGGTATGGTATGGTACACACGTATTATATATACATAAAATTTTAAAATGTAACATACAAAATATTCAAAATACCAAATTCCTTCAAAAATCCTTTACTGTGTATGCCGCGTCCCTTTGGAACCAACTTCCTAATCCTATTCAAAAAAGCTCTTCTCTAAAGACCTTCAAATCCCAACTTAAAGAGCATTTGCTCAAAAGTGTAAGTAATTCGACATAGAAGTGAAAGTAATTACACATATTTTAATCAGTGTTTCTAGTGTATATTATATATTATGCATGTATATGTATTTATATGTAGTCTATTTAATTGTATATATAATATCTATACTGATGTATGTATTTATTTGTATGTATGTTTATTTAGTAACTATTGTAGTAGTTGTTGTATATATAGTATGTATGTATTGTGTATATTGTATTGATATTCCTTTTTTTTTTTTTTTATACTTTTATGATTGCACTGTAATGTTATTCCGCTGTATGTACTCATCCACTTCCATGGGTTGGCTGGAAGAGATTTCTTTTAGAAATAAGCCCGCCGTTGTAAACTTATCTTTTCAAATGTATTTTACTACTTTTTATCTGTGCAATAAAGAATATAGTCATTTATTTAAAATTCACATAATAACCAATAAAATTATATTTATCTTAGTTCATTTTATAATTAATTCAGTTTTTAGTTACGTCAAAGATTATTTTAAAAAAAAATACTAAACATTAAATAAAAAAAACGAGAAATTATTGAAAAACATAATAATTTTTAGAACTGCGTCATTATGTCACAAAGTTATTTGATCAATCATGATGAATTTATGTGTTTGTGACATTGTTTTGTTTTAAGAGCGCCCATACCGCGCCCATACCGCGCCCATACCGCGCCGCAGTTCGACAGTTGTTTACTGAAACTTCTCTTCTGTCGAAACAGAAGACTAACTTTGAATTAGTCCCTCCTGATGTTGGACTCATATTTTTATTGTGAATAAAGAAAACTGGTTGAGAGCATAATTGAAAACTGAAATTTTCCGAGTAGTGTATCAATTTTGTTAAATATATGAAATTATATGAAACTCTATATATACTTTTTTTTGTTATTTTTTTATGTAGAGTTTAAGTTAAAGTTTTGAATATGACATTAGTTAGCATTATCAAAATATTTTTATGATCTTTTCAAATCCGTCAGACATTTTTATATAGTGTTTATTTGAAAAAAAAAATCAAATTTTTACATATTAAACCTTGTTTTGATGAACATTTACATCAATCTAACAATGTAATAGTCCTTCCTAATATTCCAACAAAAAGAAACCAACGCTAATTATAAAATATTTGCGAACGCACCGAAATCATCTCTTTATTACGAAACCGTGTCCTCCACTCGATATTTCATGGCGTCTTCCGCAAACGAGGAATGCCTTGGAGGCCGTAGAAAATATGGCGAGCAATAAAAATGTCAAGTCAGGTCATCAGAATGGAAAGCCCGAGGCGTTTCGCCGCCAGATGTGGCGTTGAATCAATGAAAAACCGCTTCTTCGTGCCCCACATCGATATGTCAAGATGGCGATACTGGAAAACTAGCGGAAGCGACACAGCCATAATAGCGGTTCGTGTATTGTTTGCTGACGGGACCATTTCTGATCGGAGCGCACCTGCTAACGTAAAATATGACTCTTTGAATGTTATTGTCACGGAATGTATTGGACGACAAAAATGAACGCTCATCTCGTGAATAAATGCATGGAAATAAAAATGTATGCACTACTATTAATTTTAATTTTTTTTTTAATCTATACCAAAGGAAAAGTGGAAAAATAATATATTTTCCATTTAAATTTAAAATTTATAAGAATTGGTAAGTAAACCATTTTATAGGCAAAAAATCTACTTTGATTCTTTAATTTGAGAAAATTATAATTCAAATTTCATAATTAAATTTCTAAAATTAACACCAAAATTAAATTATATTTCAACCATTACTCTAAAATATCTGAGATAATCTCGTAACATTTTAATAAAATTAAAATATTTACAGAATATAAGTAAAAAGTAACCGAATACTTTAAAACCGTTTGAAAAGGAAAAATTTTCGTCCAGTTTCCCTGTCGGAAGCAGTATTAGACTGAACATTAGCCCCCGTGATAAGGCGCCTGCACAAATTGGTGAAGGCACGCGAACGATCCGAGGAGCTACACCTACGTGTTTTGACTTTGATCCAAACCACTTCGTAGTTTACGCGTAGGTATTTATTGTTTTAGTTTTATGCTCAAACGGGGTGCAATTGATTATTGTTTCGATAATTATTTGGATATAGCTTTTTTTTTGAGGCCATTCATGGCGCAGGGGCACAAGCGTGTGACTGTAAACGCGACAGGTTGTGAGTTCGATTTCCACTCGAGGAAATAAAATATTTAATATTTTAATTTCTTAAAATTGTTTAAAAAACCTTCAGAATTTGGCGGAAAGAAAGTGGAGGGTCTTAAAACAATAGACTTCCTCTGCTTACCGTTACTTTCAGGATATAGCGGAGAGCTGTAAAAAAATAGTTTTTTAACGTTTTTTATATCATTTGCTCGTATAATGAGAATAATCTATAGAAACTTTCAACCATACAGAGATGAACACTTTCACACACTCATTTCCGTCATTGTAAATCCTCTTATTTTCAAATAAACATCTAAAAATAATATTATTGTGCAAAAATATACCAAAAACATCACAAGGGACTTAAAATGGATATCCCAAGTATCAGCTTACGAAAGCCAATATAAGTAACTTATACAGAAAGTACTACAGAAAGTGAATTATTAATACTTTAACGCAATAAAAAAGTTTCGAGATATTGGGACGTAAAAAGCGAAGTTGAGAGATCGATCAAACGTCCCTAACATGTAAATTGACGGGACCGTGCCAAAGGAAGCTATAAGTCACCGCCCTTCACCACTTCGGTAATAAATTAAAGAGGGTATCTATTGAGTACCTACTGAAGCACTGATCTACATCCGAGATTGCATGCTGGCGTTGCATAATACACTATATCCTTGTCGAACATAAATTTCTATCAAATTTCGCTTGGAAACGAACGCTGTCCATTTTTCTCTACTCCATATTGTTATAATAATGTAGCGTAAGCTTATAATAAAATTGAACGACTAAACATTACATGCGAAGACTTGGGTGTGAAATAAGCCTTCGGCAATGCCAGTTCGGATCATTATAGTAATAGACTTGCCGAAGCAGTTCCGGAATAACATATAAAATCTTTTCTTATTTTATATTATGATGACTATTTCATCTATGAAATATTTAATATTTGGATTTTCTCGCTCTGGTGCCGATACAAAGCGCGGCGTTGTGTTCCGCCACTCAACACGCAATGCCTTCAGAGTTCGGTGGAAAATGAGGAACTGAGTGTCTGTTAAGACTCCCTTTGACTACCTTACTGGGTGCGGGATGCAGCATGATCCTAAAAAAATATGTACATATAGCTATAATAAATATTAAATACGATCATAGTTAGACGAGTTGAATATTTCACATAATAATGTCAAAAGAAACGATTAATTTAACCTGCCGTCAGTATATATCATAAGAAAATTATATTTGAGCTTACCCTTCTAAATGTCCTTATGATTTCAAGAAAGTTAAGACAACATAAAATACGAACTGAACCATGAAACTTCAAACAAGTAACTTTTATTGTCCCTTTAAAAGAAAAACATAAATGATTGTTCACTTTTTCGGGGACGGCCAAGTCTATTACCTATCATTTATTTCTAAGGATATAATAAAGCTGTTTGTATTATTACTGTTTGTTATTTGGTTCACTATCCATTTTTAGGCCATGAAGTGAATAGCTCAAATCTCACGACAGTTTAATTTATAATTGTTTCATTGACATTTTGTATTGCAAAATATGTACTTAGGCATTATTTTTTCTTCATTTTTCAGCTTCACGCTGTATCTCGCAGACTCTAGGTGGCAGAGGGAACCTACGTTACCAACTTTCATTTCTCCGTGTCAGAATCGAATCCACAACCGTTCCGTTTACATCTAATATATAATATATTAATACTGTTGAAATTTTATATATAATGTAAATTATAAAGCTTAATTTAATTAAGATAATTTTGTTTAAGCTGTACTGTATAATTGAGGTCAGTCGTATCACAGGGGCGTGTGCCCCTGAGTAGTGTAACTAAAATCGACTGGGTGTGGGTTCGTTTCCACTCGAGGAAATGAAATAATCATTTACATTTATATTTTCATTCTGGTGTCGAGGCAAAGCGTGGAGTTGAGTTCCGCCACTCAACACGCAATGCCTCCAGAACTCGGTGGAAAGTGGGGAACGAAGTATCTTAATATTAGATTCCCTCTGCCTACCCTGCTACGTGCAGGAACCATCATGAAGCTGATTTAATTTAATTTTAGATTTTTGGCTGTATAATTATTTTTATATAAGAAACATGCCTTCCGAAAAATATATACAAAAGAAAACATCAGACACGTATCCCACGAAGTTAGCGATGTACATAAATATTGCAGGACAATATTTTGGCCTTGACAAAAAAGATTTACGAAAAAGTTCTCAATAATATATCATGTGACGTCTTAGAAGAAAGACTTATAGGAACAATTTGTAAATAAATGAAATCAAATAAATCAGCTTCACGCTGTATACCGCGTATAGCAAGGTAGGCAGAGGGAACCTAGTGTTGAGACACTGTTCCTGTTGTTGTGTGTGTTTTATACAACTCCAATCCAATATCCAAAAATTGCCTGGGAGAGATCGCATTAAGCGATAAGACCGCCTTATTGTACTTTTTTATTAATTTTAAACTTTTGATTGTTTTATTTTATTTTTGTTTTTTAAGGTTCAATAAAGTATATTATTATTATTCCCCATTTTCCGTTGAATTTTTCGAGGGATTGTGGGTGATTAGCGGAATTCGCCGGGCCTTTCAATTAGTGCTAGAACGAAGAAATTAAATTATAAATAAATAATCATTTCTATCCCAAAAGTGGAGATCGAACCCACAACCGCCGAGCTACACTCACACCCTTGTGCCCCTGCATCACGACGACATCGAATCGACAACACTAACAAATTGTATTCCACTAATATTAACAAAAAATATTAAGCTTTCGTAGCTATTTCAACCACGTAGCTTTAATTCTTATCAAACTTATATTAAAATCTCGTTAAGGAGTTGTTTTAAAATTACGTACATCGTTATATATCGCGCAACACGATATTAAGTCACGCATCCAAACAGTCTTTAGCGTTGGCGTCAAAATAAATTGGCCTAATAAAAAGTGTGACACCGTCGTGGCGTAAGTGGCAAGGTAGTTTATTGGTTTTTCTGCACGCGATCTTCGTAGGTTCGATTACTGCTAAAGGTTTTGTTAGTTAATATACTGATGAATTATGTAAAATAAAAAAAATTAAAAATATATATTCTCTTATTAGTTATATTTGTATCTAAATAACTTGTATTTAATTGTACCTAAATAATTTTATCGATAAAATAATTAGCATACAATTTAAAATTGATAATTAAGGATAATAAATACGAGGCTAGCAAAGTACAGAGATACCGTATGACTGCAAACTCGATATACGTTTGGATGTATTGTTTTTGTGTGTATGTGCGTATCTGTATGTCTGTGGCATCGTAACTCAAAAACTGATAACCGATTTTCATTCACGGATTTCATTTTAACGTTTTTTTTCTTCACTTTAATCGAGTGTTCTTAGCCGTAATTTAAGAATATATAGTTATTTGTTAACATTAAGAAAAAAGATGGTTAAGAGCGATGCTTTTAATTATGAATAAAACATTTATTATAATAAATATTTATCTATATGTTTTGTTTCAATAGAGATTTCATCTCCCAATTTATTTCGAGCGTAATTAAAATTTTCCAGCTCTAAACATTCGCATTTTTTTCAAATAAAAAAATATATTTACAAAACCGAATATTCCCATCACAATATTATCATATACATATACTTAGCCAGTACTTTTTTTGCCAAAAATAAGATACGGAACCTGGATATAGGGTCATATTTCTCGTTTCGATAGATCTCGATCATAGTCCGAAACGTACATAATGTTCCCTAGAGAAATCCCACTGATAGTGCTTGAGACGTGACCCTGATTATATCGCAGCAATCAAACGAAACGGTAATGATGCTTATATCCTTATTTCTTCTATTACTTGTTTCCTTTATCTTTTATAGCATTTCTATTATAAATTTCAAAGATATTGCTTGCTATGCTTAAACTACGTTGTGTGGTGAATTTTGTTAAGAATGTGTATTAGAAGAATGTATTATTTTTATATAATGTTGTATTTTTTTTTTAGTTTCTTATTATTTTAAGGATAAAGCAAAAAATATTATGAAAATCATTATCAAATAACTAAAATAAATCAACTCCACGCTGTATCCCACACAGTAGGGTAGACAGAGATGACCTAGTATTAAGACACTCCGTTTACCATTTTGAATCTAAATTTTTCGAAGCATTGCGTGTTGAGTGACGACACCAGAGTGAAAATATGAATATTTTTTATTTTAAATTTCCTCGAATGGGGATCGAATCCTCAACCAGTGCGCCACGGCTGGCCTCATAATATATATTTCAAACATACATTCATTCAGCTTCACACTGCATCCCGCATACGGCAGGCAGACGGAACCTAGTGTTAAGACACTCCGCTTCCCACTTTCCGCCGAGTTCTGGAGGCATTGCGTGTTGAGTGTCGGAAGTCAACGCCCAACTTTGCCTCGACACCGGAGCGAAGAAATGTAAATATAAATGTAAATAAATATTTAATTTCCTCGAGTAGGATCGAACCCACGACCAGTCGATTTTACAGTCACACTTTAAGCCAATGCGCCACGACTAGCCTCGTTATATTAAAAAAATCTTTATTAAATACCTATATAATCTTTCAAATGAGAACAGATCGCGAATCGAAACCTTTACCTTTAAAAACACAAATATTAAAACGACGAAATAATAATACGACTATACAATAATAAAATAAAAACATTTTAAAAAGTTTCCACAATATACAATGCATCGCTATTATACCATTTTAAATGTTTAAATAACCCCAGCTTCAGGTCAGTGATCATTGGTGTCGGCCTCCATTACGAAGGCCGTAACTTACCCTACCTGAACAATGTGTTGGCATGTATTTTTTTTTACAGAAAAAGTAGAATAAGTTTATAATTAGCTCCATAAAAAATAATATGTTAACGTTGAATTATATAAAAAATATAATAATTCTATTCTTTTTTATTCATAACATAAAGTCTATCGTGGCGCAATAATTTCATAACATAAAGTCTATCGTGGCGCAATGCGACAGTGTCTGAGTGTAAAAGCGATTGTTGTGGGTTCAATCCCGATTCGAGATAATCGATAATCGAATTCGAGATAAATTAATAGTTGAATTACTAGAACAAAATTATAATTTTACATTAAAACATACCACATGTTTAAATATATTAAAATTATTATATTGTGTCTGATCATCCGCAAAATGCTATTTCATTTGTATAATCACATAACAAATACAAATTAAGCTCCATAGGCTCGGATAATTCGATTGTCGGCATTAACTCACGTTGTAACAGTTGTAGAAACTATTTGTTTATTTGTTTTCTATATTATTTTATTGTACCTATTTTAGTATAAGAACGGAACAGTAGGGGGGAACGGAGTGTCTTAACACAAGGTTCTCTCTGTCTACCCTACTGTGTGCGGGATACAGCGTGAAGCTGATTTATTCAGTATAAGAGTACGGCTGTTAACGCGACTGGTTGTGGGTTCGATTCCCAATGTCCTAACACTAAGTTATCTCCGTCCAGCCTGCTGTGTGCGGGATACAGCGTGAAGCTATATAAATACAATATTTTGTTTCGTTCTAATGTCGAGAGATAAAAAACGTCACTTAAACACAACAACACGCAATGCCTCCATAATTCGGTAGAATAGTGGAAAACGAGAGTGTCTTTATGAGAATAAAAAATTTTAACACTAGGTTCCCAGGTTCCCTCTGACTACCTTGCTACTTGCTTCTATTGCCACAGCAAAAGTAGCTGACCCACTAGCTACTTACTCCGTAACACAAAACGAAACATCTCTACAAAACTAGTAGGTATATACGATATGAAAATGTTTTGTTTTTCTTTTTGTTTAGAATCTTTAGATTGTTACACATAGTGGAAACAACCTAAATCGTTAAGGCTTAGTATTTAGTGCTTAAAATTTTCTACGTAACATTCTATCATTTATTATTTTTTCATTTATATAAGTGTGTTCACGCTTTGGTTTTACAAGAGTTTTCGTCCTAGTAATCAGTTAGGCCCTAGGATTGTTTAAACTAAAATGAACATTAATTTCAAATTTCCAACAAAGAGGCTTATATCTTTGGCTAATGACTTTTATTCAAAATGTGTTATCCTAAAATTATTTATTAGGAAAATGTTCCACATTTTCGTATAAATTTTATGGAGAACATTATTTCGCAGATTAGTGCGAACTGAATGGATGGTACGTGACTCGTTACTAAATATCGGTTTATTTAATGAATTTTAATTCTAGCCCCATTATTTCAAAATATGGGACAAACAGTATAGCTTGAGGCTTGCTTTATTCAAATATAAAAATTATATTTATAGTAGAAATTATATATAACTATTAATTTTATGTTTCAATTTACAAAATAAATTTTCAAAAACTCTTATTTCAAAATCTTATTTCATATTTAATTTATTTATTTCTTTATTCTATCTGAAGATTGATGAAAGTAGGCTGTTAATCTATAATAATGATGAATTTATTATATGATTTTACGATTATTAATCACTTTTTAACTCTTTTCAATCAAAAATTACCTTCACGCTGTATCTGTCACACAGTATGGTAGGCAGAGGGAACTTACTGTTAAAATATTCCGTTCTCCACTTTCCGCCGAGTTCTGGAGGCATTGCGTGTTGAGGGGCAGAACTCAACGCCGTGCCTCGACACCAGAGCGAAGAAATGAAAATATAAATAAATATTTCATTTCCGCAAGTGGGGATCGGATCTACAGCCATTCGATTTTACAGTCACACTTTGCGCCCCTGTGACACGGCTGGCCTTTTTAAACTTGTCAAAAAAAAAATATTTACTCTTACAATAATCAACAAAACTGAATACTCCAATATAAACATTAAATGACGGTCGTGGGTTATTTAGATTATAAAAGCAAGTATAATTTTTTTTTGTGTTTTCTCTTCCGTATATAGTTAGAGCGACCGCTGTCCATTCAGCCATATATCATCTTTTCAGAGTTTTATCACGCCACGGCCGAGGGAGTTTGTACAATTCCGCAAAATTGTGAATGCTGCTTTAAAAGGGAGCGAAACATTTATAGATATGACAGGATTTTTGGTGGTAAATTTAAATTTTGTTTTAAATATATTTTATAATGTTATTTTCATATTTGGATTGTAAATTTAAATTATTAAATTAAGTTTTTTAATGAAATATTATTACCAAATTATAATCTAGCTCGAAAAGAGCTCTAGAATCTGGGAGTGGGATACTGGAAAAAGCTTATAAATATTTTGATTTATTAACTGTTTTCGGTTTGGTTTAGCGAAATGTGGTTGTGGGTTTCACTATACAACGGATAAAAAAATCGAATATCTTGAATCGAGTCAACAGTCTATATCATGTCTGCTTTCTCTTCTAAACCTTATCTGATGTATATAGGAAATAGACGACCATGAAACAAAAAGAAAAATAAATTGCGTATCTAAAAATTAAAATATTAAATAAATACCAAACGTAAGTAAACGCTATATAGTTACTTTGTACGATAGTACCTATAAAACTACTTAAATACAACCTACAAACTGTAACACGAACATTCTTAAGCATCTCTGGCGGACTCGAGATTTCAACAATATCACCGATTTTACTGCAAAATCATCCTAACAAATCGATGCCTACCCAGCTCGAATCAGTGTAGAACATCGTGTTTTGCTCATTTTATAATAATCTCTACGGCTATGGGAAAATGAGCTCTAATTCCTATACAGGAAGGGCTAAATAAAGGATATGCTAGCTAGTATAATGTCGCATTTTCTCCAGTTTTCTACACGGTTACCTACGGCAGTCAATGATATACATGAATAGTGTCCGGCGAAGTTCTTTTCATCGTTTATCGCGCACGGACGAGAGCACAATCTCTATAAAATAGAATAGTATACTGTTTTATACCAGGTAGGTAGCTACTTGTGTATATATAAGTACATGAGTGTATATGTAAGTTTGATTGGTCTTTTTTTATATTGTAATATATTAGAAAAATCAAAATAAATCAAATCAGCACAGCAGGGTAGGCAGAGGGAACATAGTGATAAGACACTGCGTTCCCCCCTTCCGCCAAACTCAAACGACGCCCTTTACCTCGACACCAGAGCGAAGAATAAATTTAAATAAGTATTTCATTGAAATGATCGACTCGATGAATCGAGTGGGGATCGAACCTACAAAAAGTCGCTTTTACAGTCACACTTTGTGCCCCAGCGTCACGACTGGCCTGAAATATAATTCTGAGCTATGGTAATTTTATTATAATTTTACTTACATATATAGATATATACCTATATATAAATATCCACCATCAGGTGGCGATAATAAAGGGGTGTCGTGTCTATCAGTGTTAGTTTTCATGACCCGAATAGCTGAATGGTTTTATGTTATTACCTACAATAAAGTCATTAGGCTGTATAAGGCACTTTATTATATTATGACTAAAGTGAATTTTCATATAGCCACAAAATTTATTATGAACAAAATTTTATGTTTAGCAATTTCATATGCTTTTACAGTTATACACAGTTACAGTAAGTTATTAAAAAAATGTTAATTGTGAAATTTAATTTACGTAACTACTCAAGGTAGACTGTTAACAATATAAAAATTGCGGCAATAATTTTATAAGGCGTATTGTTACTTATTAACAAGAAAATAAATTAAGATATATATATATAAACTAAATATATATATATATTCATAATAAGATAATATATTTTTAGATATCAATTTTTATGTAATCGTTAGTCATCAATCCTATAACGCGTTCTTATATTTCGCTTCTAAAGCTTTAGAACCAAAGCTTTAAGGTATCAAATCATAATACTACAATATACTATTCTAGAAATATACTATTTTCGATATATCAAAGATAAGATATTGTTTATTACACATACTTTTAATAAGCTCACAAAAAACCAAACGGAACGGAGTGTCTTAACACTAGGTTCCCTCTGCCTACACTGCTGTGTGCGGGATAGAGCGGGAAGCTGATTTATTTTGATTAATTAAAAAAAAAAACAAAACAAATCTCTTACGATCTAAAACAAATAGTCCGTCCGAATAAAAACATCTATTTAATAACTAAACAATATAAATGTACTGTGTTAACTTCATTAAAATACATATCAGTTATTCAGTTAGATATTCAGTTTTCGAAAGAAAATTTAATAAAGGACTAATCACAGAGATGGCAGTTAAATTTACCCTTACTTAAGTAGCTATAATATAACATTAAAATAATGAATAAATAATACCTTAAATAACCATACTTTAATTTTCTAAAGAAAAAATTGTAGACTGTACCTTCATTTGATATATTCATCAAAAGTGAACCTGAAAAGATAATAAGAGAAATATTAAATATTATAAAAGATATAATACATTAATTCTAATTACACCTCACTACAAAGGGCACATCTGAACAATCGTAACATAAATTATTCAAAACTTGTATAACATTTCTTTGAGGGTACGGACAAAAAGTCTTACGCTTTTTTTTCATTTAAGTGTATTCTCATTCTTTAAGAGCGGAAAGAAGTTGAGCTGTAATGTCTATAGACAATGGTATCATATAAACATATATATTTTTTGTATATATTTTTTTAAATATTGTTATTACAATAATGTAAGATTATTTTTTTGTATGAATTCAATTCTAATTTTCAGCTACTAACTATAACTATAGTTTATTTCTGATCTATAATGATTTGGAAAATAATCATTGAGGTTTTTTTAAATAAAACGACGCGGTGTTAAGTTCCTCTAATGTGGTCCGTTCTTCGCTTTTCCGACGTATACGAAATATTGCGTGTTGAATGGCGGAACTCAACCCCGGTTGTCATAGCCATCGCAATAGCTCTTATGCGCTGTCCCAATGCGCTTTTTAACAAATTACCGAACATTCCACTTTCCGACTATGACTGTGAATTTTATCGATTCACCTATTCATGATTATATTATGATGCCTATCCTGACTTTGGCCTGCTTCCTTTATACTACGGACCCGAGTAGTAAATCATTTTAATAATTGATCCATCTCAAATATTCATAAAGTTCCAGCAAGAGGTGTTCCGGGAAAAATGGATGAAAAACGTTCTTTGAATATTGCTTGCACGACTGACCTTCCCACCCCTGGCGCTGCCTATATATTTAGATGATGTCAAAGACCCGTTTATACATTTGGATACTCTTTTTTTTAATATATAAAAATGTTTCTTAGAAAATTTTATTAATATATTGTGAATTTTGAAACACTTGTTAAGATTACATTTTTTTATATATTTTTACATTGTATCCTACAAAGGAACCCTAGAGTTAAGACACTCCGTTCCTCATTTTCCGTAGAATTCTGGAGGCATTGCGTGATGTGTAAAAGTTAAATATTATTAAACGCCTATATTATTAAAATAGTTAATATAACGTAAGGCCAGTGTGGCGCAGGGGTACGAAGTGTGACTGTAAAACCGACTGGTTGTGGGTTCGATCCCCACTCGAGGAGATGAAATATTTATTTAAATTTATATTTCCATTTCTTCGCTCTGGTGTTGAGGCTAAGTGCGGCGTTAGAGTTCTGCCACTCAACACGCAATGCCTCCAGAATTCGGCAGAAAGTGGGGAACGGAGTGTCTTAACACTAGATTCCCTCTGCCTATCCTGCTGTGTACGGGATACAGTGTGAAGCTGATTTAATTTTTAATCTTTTAGTAAATATGTATTTAAACAAAACTTACGCTTAAAAATTGTATATTTAAAACATGTACTAAAACTTGAAATTTTACTACAGTTCAAAATATAACGTTACAGTGTCGAGTCTCCAAGGAAATTCGGTAAGGAAATACCCTTGCAAGTAAAATACGTTTCTCAGGATAAAATAGTGAAGCATAATGGTCCTTGTGCTTTGGTTGTGCTGTCTTTTCACATAATGTTAAAGTTTGGGTTCAGAGATTGAATGTATTACAAGTTTATTTAAGTTCTGTGCGCTATTGTCTTATATATTGTATTTTTATTAACAAAAATATATTTTTGACTTGGTGATAATAATAAATGATGAAACTGTTTGAAAATATTTATTTATATTCAAGAATCCAGCACTTCATTTTAAAAAATAGCGTGTTGGGTGTCGGTGTCTTTTTTTTCCCTTTATGCTGTTTTCCGCATGCAATATGGTAAGTAGTAAGTAGGTCTTAAATATAGATACTCCGCTCTCCAATTTCTGCCAAATGTTAAAGGTTTTGAGTGTTGACTGGGGGAATTCAGTGGTATATTTTGTTTCGACGCCAGAGCAAAGAAATGAAAATATTAAATATTTCATTTCCTCGAGTTGGAATCAAACCCAAAACTCGTCAGATTTACTATCACTCGCTTGCGCCCCTGCGCCATGACTGGCCTCAGCAGTCTAAGGCAATTAAATAAAATTTATATGAAATGTAAACATTTAATTAAATAGAAATCAAAGTCTCAATCTTGTACGGATTTACATTTTTGTTAGACATCAGTTGGGTACCGTCACTTATCAAATTGTCATTACTCGTAGCTTAGATATTGGAACACGGCTGCAAGTAGGTGAAGCGGAACGACTGTCAAGGTGCCAGTCGTGCGAGCAAACGTAGGAATGGGGACGATCTAATGGAGATTTTTCTCTGAACGAATTGTAATTTTTCCTCAACGAAAAATGTAACAAAAATATTTAAAAAAATCGTTGTGATTTCTCACATCCCATCATATTTTCAAGTGTAATTGATATAGTTAATATAATTATATATCTTATTAGCGGCCCACGTGCGGCTACGCCCGCTTGAAATATATAAATGTTTATTTAAGTGTATTTAAGAAAAAACCGACCAATCGCGAGTCTCACTCGCAAACAGAGGGTTCTGTATCAATTTCAGGAATTGTAATTGAGAAATACCTTTTAAGTTTTGATGATACAGCGACCAAAGTTAATAAACTAACGAATAAACTTTTCGGATTTTTTTTCCTTTATTTACTTGTATTGTAACATCTTACTTCATCCTAAATTTCATAACAGTAAGTCTACGGAAAGTACACTATAGGTTTTAATTACGCGGTGAATTTCGTACAAAACTAAGCAAAAACGATAAACATAAATGCTCATATCTTTAGATTGCGTTGTATTAAAAACATGATTTCTATGCTCGAAAGACATGTAAATCTAAATAAATAACAATCAAATAAATCAGCTTCACGCTGTATCCCGCACACTGCAAGGTAGGCAGAGGAAATGTAGTGAAAGACACTCCGTTCCCCAGTTTCTGCCGAATTCCATAGGCATTGTGTGAAATAGTAGAACTCAACGCCGCGCTTTGCCTTGACACCAGAGCGAAGAAATGGAAATATAAATTTAAGTAAATATTTCATCTCCTCGAGAGGGGATCGAACCCACAACCAGTCGGTTTACAGTCACACTTTGTGCCGCTGCGCCATGACCGGCCTCGTAAATCTAAATATCTGGTATTAATTTCTGTTTGATACGCAAACTCAACAGAAAGAGACAGACAGTTATGTTGATGATCAAAGACTGGCCCTTTAATTTTATTTATATATATAGATGTATGATATAGGTAAATAGTCATTTATTATTTAAGTTTTTTTTTTCAGCTTTACGCTATATGTAGAGGCAGTATGATACAGAGTGATCAGAGGATGTGTAGTCTTTCTGCGCAATTTTGTAGGCATTGCGTATAGAGTGGCGGAGTTCAACGCCGCGCTTTATCTCAACACCAGTGCAAAATGGAAATACAAATTTAAATAAATATTTCATTTCCCCGAGTGGAAACTGAACCCACAATTGTCGTGTTTAAAGTCACACGCTTATGTAACTGCGCCACGATGTCATCATTCAGGAACTTAAAACTTTTGGCAATTTACTCGAGTTTGCTCGCATAATTAACTTTATTTAAAGGAAAATGATTAGATATACGGTATTTAGGTAAATCCAATAGTGAATCCTCATTTAAATCGGTTAAGCCAATCCTGAGATTAGCGATCACGAACGCGCTGATAAACAGACAAAAATCTTATAAATCTTTGTTTTGGGTTCTACTACTTTGATAAAGGTCTCCACAAAATTTATTCGGCCACCGATCTGTTATGATTTTATTATAAGTATCTATAGATTACCTACAACTAATGTTACTTATATTTTAGTCAAAATATAAAAAAAATGGAATCCTATGTACTTCTCTGTTGTACAGGCTATACTACTATAAAGTTAAATCTAAATCCGTTCAGGAGTTTTTGCCTGAAAGTAGAACAAACACAAACTTTCACATTTATAATATTAGTTTGAGATTGGCCGTGGCGCCGAAGCATAAAGTGTGACTATAAACACGACTGGTTGTGGGTTCGATCCCCACACGAGGAGATGAAATATTTATTTAAATTTATATTTCCATTTCTTCGCTCTGGTGTCGAGGCTAAGCGCGGCGTTGAGTTCTGCCACTCAACACGCAATTCCTCCAGAATGGGGAGTGTCTTAACAGTAGGTTTTCTCGGCTTACGGGCTTACTCTGCTGTGTACGGGATACAGCGTGAAGCTGATTTAACATTAGTAGAATTGAACTAATATCATTTACGATATGGCTAAAAGTAAAAGCGACTAATACTTAAGCACTTAATTTCTTATTATCTAAAAAAATATTGTAAATTGCTCAAGTTTTACTTTTCATAATCCTACGATATAAGAAAATCGAGAGTGCTGAATGGCTTTTAATTCATAATTTGAATGACAATGAGCACAAATTTGAAAAATGAGGACAATTCTCGTCCCGCTGTCTCTTCTAGTCAAATTGATTTGCCGATAATATAATTTACTCCTCCATGTTTTTTTTTTGCGTTGTAAAGCCGAGTTTAATTAAGTAAATACTTACCAGCTCTGAATGCCTGAACAAATTCAGTATATTTTATATTGTATAAATGTTTAAATTGTATATGGCAGAAGCCCACTCAACACGCAATGCCTTGAAAAATTCAGCGGAAAGTGGGAAACGGAGTGTCTTAACACTAGGTTCCCTCTGCTTTTCTCGCTGTGTGCGGAATACGGCGTTTAGCTGATTTATTTCAAATTGTATGTATTCTTTCCATTTGAAATACACAGAAATACTAAATATACGCGAAATATATAATAATACTAAATATACGCGATTAATCCGGTTAAAATAGTCTCATTTAAAATGTGTAATAATGGTGAAAATCAAAGAACTTATTAATAATTATGTACGTCTTAAAAATCATTAAATTAGTCACTTATCATTATATACTCACGAACTACTAGAATTATGTAACTGAAGATCAAGTTTGTCCAAGTAAAACAAAATTTCGGCTTTCTATTTAATGAAAATAAACTTTAATATCAGTTCTAAACTTATCAAATCCATATTTTAATCTGGAGTTAGATAATATCGGTAAAATTCTTTGATATATAAGCAGTCGCTGGAGGGCCCAAAAGTTTGGAAACTCAATAAATTTGAATTATGATTTTGGCGAAAATTTATGTCTGTGAGATTGACTGCATTCGCTAGACCGTTTTCGAATGAAGATTGTTATTAAAATGGTGGATAATGACTGGAAACATCATATCAATAATTTGTTGTAAAACTTTAGAAATGAAGAATTGAGTCCATTTGTGGCGCAGGGGTACAAGCGTGTAACTGTAAACGCGATAGGTTGTGAGTCCGACTACTACTCTAGAAAATATTTAATATTTTCATTTCTACGCCCTCGTATCGAGGAAAAACGTGGCGTTGAGCTCCGCCACTTAACACATAATGTCTTCAGAATTCAGCGCAAATTGGGTACCGGTGTTCAGGCTCCCTCTGGCTACCCTGCGCCATGCGTGATAGAGTCATAATCATAGATTATCTCGCTATATATCTCGCTGAAAAAAAAATCTTGAATATTACTTTAATATACAGCCATGTTCTCTAACTTGATCTACATGCAAGTTTATCAAAGAGAAAGCTGAAGAGTCGACCGCTATGACGCAGTGTGGCAGGGACCACCCACTGTAGCGAACGCCCTATCCGCATGGGGAAATGTTTGCAAAAATGTCTCGTTAATGTCAATGGAGATATTAGATTACTTAAAGTATATCAAGTTTTGTGATATAATGTTGAAATAGAAATAACGAGTAAGTATATAAAGCCTTAAAAATAAATTATACAAGATAAAACAAAATATCAGCGATATGAAATAGCTAGTTGAGGCCAGTCGTGGCGCAGAGGTACAAAGTGTGACTGTAGAATCGACTGGTTGTTGGTTCGATCCCCACTCGAGGGAATGAATATTTATTACATTTATATTTTCATTTCTTCGCTCTGGTGTCGGGGCAAAGTGCGGCGGTGTCCGCCGCTTAACAAGCTTTGCCTCGAGAATTCGGCAGAAAGTGGGGAACGGACTCTGCCTACCCTGCTGTGTGCGGGAGACAGCGTGAAGCTCATTTATTAAAACTAGCTAAAATTTCCTTATTCAATTTTTTTAGAATAACACCAATTATATATTATTTACAAATAAAACTAGCTTATTTAGTAAGCACCAACCAATACACAAACTAAATCATGTATTCCAAAATCTACATAAGTTACTTTTTCTTAAGAATCCTTTCACACAAAATATGGTCTACTCCGCTCCTCCGAGACTCCGGCCGTCATAAAGTAAGCTGTGCTCTAAATCATACAATAAATTATCGAGCATGAAATATTCAAACGATTCAGCTGGCGGCGTGTGAAAAACTGAACCTCCACTTTTCCGCTTCAACGTACTAATATAAATTTAGCTGAATTAAAAGTACACATAAAAGTAAAATAAAGTATATATATATATATATATATATATATATATATATATATAAATAAATCAAATCAGCTTCACGCTGTATCCCGCACACTGCAGGGTAGGCAGAGGGAACGTAGTGAAAGACACTCCGTTCCCCACTTTCTGCCGAATTCCGGAGGCATTGCGTGTAAGTGGCAGAACTCAACGCCGCGCTTTGCCTCGACACCAGAGCGAAGAAATGGAAATATAAATTTAAGTAAATATTTCATCTCCTCGAGCGGGGATCGAACCCACAACCAGTCGGTTTACAGTCACACCTTGTGCCGCTGCGCCACGACCGGCCTATATATATATATATATATATATATATATATATACATACATATATATATATACTTATAGATACTATGTGCGAGTATACGTATGTCTGTATTGGTATGTGTTTCATTTTCTTTGTTAGATTTGTTGTTAGTTTTTTTCGCATAGCATTTAGGGTTCCGTACCTGTTAAGGAAAAAGGAAACCTTATAAGACCACCTTGTTATCCGTCTGTCTGTCTATCAAGAGCCTTTATCTGGGGAATGCTTAGAGATATCAAGTTATTTTGTCTATATAATCACGTACATGTCCAAATAAATGATACAACAAAATACTGTCGACAACAGTAAAAAACAATCTAAGTTGTTTAACAGAGGTGATTCACCGGGAATGTTGTAGTCAGTCCTCGATGGAGATCAACTGAGCCTACAATAAAACTAAGCGAACGTGATGTGATTTCTATGAAGTGCTTTCTCGAATGGCTCGTACGGGCAGTTATGTTAGCTAGAGTTATTGGTGACGATAAAATTTTGACTCTTACTGACACTTTTACTGGTTTAGTTTGCTTTAACAAATGAAGTAGACTCGTTAAACAATATTATTCTTCTCTCTTCTCTTTGGTAAAGAGAAATTTGGTTTTTAGTGTCTGTAAACACATAATTATGTATGTGATATTGAGATAAATAAAAAAAATAACGTTAAAAAGAACCGGCTTCAAGAACCGAATTAAAAACACAAAATAACTTAAATAAATAAATCTTTATTTAAGTTATTTTATGCTTTTTAATTTGGAACAATTCTTTTGCAAACCTTAAACCTTT
Source organism: Heliconius sara (assembly GCA_917862395.2). NCBI lineage: Eukaryota > Metazoa > Arthropoda > Insecta > Lepidoptera > Nymphalidae > Heliconius > Heliconius sara. The sequence continues at coordinate 6,012,466 of OU860795.2, read as the reverse complement.
TATGTTAAACCAAAGAAAATTTTATATTACAAACAGCTTAAATTAAATTAATGTAATTAGTTTTTTTATATTCTTATTTGTTGTTTCAATTTTAAACCTCTTTTATAAAACATATATTTTTAACAATTTTAAACTGTTATTATACATTTATATTAGAAAATAAAAATACTTTTAAGAAAACGATCTGACTACTAAACCACACGTTCTTGACAAGCTGCGTCGATTTTCTTATACGCTAGCTTAAACTTATTTATGTCGTTAGTGTCTCTGTAGGGAATTTTTTACAAAATTTCCGCTACCCAAGGATACCCAATTACTAATAATTATTTTGTGTCTAGCTACAAATACAATTACATGTGAAATAACTAAATATATAGTAAATACAATTTACTATATATTTAGTTATTTCACACTAAGGAAAGAAAAATACTTTTAGAAAGCATATAAAAAATTTAATTTAGCGGAAAAAATATATATTCAGAAATCGAACCCACAATAATCGCAGGTAAATACGCACCATTTTCCAAATCCTCAAATATCATCAGTACTTTGACATGTTTTACAAATCAACATCATTCGTATATTACGTAACTGATCAAACAGCTTAAGCGAGGGGATGAGCATACATTATCACATTGCATTATCCAGATTTACAACTTAGTAAGTCGTGCGACCTCAATACATAGCGTTGTATGAATTACGGACTAGTAAGCTTCAATAATATGAATTAGTTCAACATGTGAAGATTAAGATGCTGGTGTGTGAATAAATGCTATATATTATAGAGGTCCTGAGTATGTAGGATCTTTGGGTTCACAAATCAGCTTCACGCTGTATCCCTCTAATAGCAGGATAGGCAGAAGGAACCTAGTGCTTAGCCATTCCCCATTTGCCGCCGAAGTCGTTTTAGTGCATAACTTTGTTAATTTTTATGATTTTGTGTGTAAGTTATAGAATGTTATTAAAATATCTTAAAATAATAAATTCATTTATGAAATGACATAAAATAATAATTTTCTACATTCTCCATTATTAATGGGTGCATGCGGTGCTGTTTATTTTTTTTTTTGCTCATCTATTTGTCTTTTTACGGATGAAAACAGTGTTGTTGTTTTTTAGCTGCAAGCATTTTTTGTATCCTTAGGGTTAAAAAACCTGGTCATAAGTTTATATGTTTTATAGTCACATTTTTTTATTTTCATGCCTCAAATATGTGTTTTTGTAACGTTTTTTAATTAAAAGTTTTAGATATATGTAAGTTTTTTTTATCATCAGCAAGTCAGCGTTGCGTGTTCTAATAACAAACGTTATATAAAAAAAACCGGCTTCACTCTGTATCCCGTACACAGCAGGGTAGGCACAGGGAACCAAGTGCCAAGATACTCTGTTCCCCACTTTCTGCCAAATTGGAGGCATTGCGTATTGAGTGGCAGGAGTCAACAAACATTTATGTCAAAGAGATGACCGTCGGGCGTAAATACTATTTATTTACTTAGCTTTGCTCGTGTACGTGAAATCGATTCATAGCAATTTTTAGTTGATATATAAAATTTTAGATGAAATAAAATGTACCATTTAAGAAGACATTTTAAGAGTTATAAAATACATTTTAAATATTTTTTAAAAAATGTAATGTGTAATGTGTAAAATTTAAAAAATGTATCAAAATTTCATCTCATCAAGCTACGTTGAAATTTTTATACGAAATATAAGTATATATATATAAGTATATATATATAGATATATACATATATATATATATATATATATATATATACATATATATATATATATATATATATATATATATATATATATATATATATATATATAAATATATATATATATATATATATATATATATATAATATATATATATATATATATATATATATATATATATATATATATATATATATATATATATATATATATCTATACTTCTATACTAATATTATAAAGAGGTAAGATTTGTATTTTTGTATGTTTGTATGTATGTATGTATGTATGTGTGTATGTTTGTAGAGTTTTCACACAAAAACTACCGGGCCGATTTAAATAATTTTTTCACTATTGGAAAGCTGCATCTTTACTGATCAGTATAGGCTATATTACATTTCCAAAAAAATAGAGATCCCTAATAGAAATGCAATAATGTAAACCAAGGTGTGAAGAAATTGATCTTAATAATTCTATTATCGCGTGCGCTGCGAAAACTATTGATGATAGAACAAAACAATGTTCTACAGTATTGTAGAGCGCATCAATATCTATAAAAAAGTCCGCGATAGCATATGTCTAACTACTGTAGTTATGACAATATAATCATTTTTTTATATTTTATACGTTAACAAAAGTGCCGACAATAATCAAACCATATTATTCATACCTCTGCATCAACCCTTATCCCATTAAATGATATTTTATGAAAGATAATTTCAATACCTGTAAAATACTTTTTAAATTAATAAGATCGGACATCCCATTCAAAAGATATAACGAATTTAAAAATATAAATCTAAAGAAAATCATGTAATAATAAAAAATGCGTAGTGTGTGCCGTGTGGCCTTGCGCACCGTGGCGAGTAACTCTGCGGGTTTGGGTGGGAGATGTATCGATACCACTTAAATTATTAAGACAGTCCATTAGATTTTTTGTTTTTTTTTTATGGAAAGGACAAGGCAAACGAGCGTTTGGATCACCTGATGGTAAGTGACTACCGCCGCCCGCGGCCCCGTGCAACACCAGAGGAGTTACAGGTTCGTTGCCCGCCTTTAAGGTGGGTTGGACTCCGGAGCCCGGCATTACCTGATGCGAAACGCAGTGGCATAAAGCCACTACTTCACGCCGGTTTTTAATGCCGGGGGTGGTAATGATCCAGTGGAGTCTGCCCAGTAAGTGACTGGGCAGACTCCACTGGTCTTACGACACCACCAGCACTAGGATGATCCTATACTAGACCGGGATCCCACGGCAAAATTGTTTGAATTAAATAGACCCGATAAGGAAAATTCTTTTACAATTACACGATTAACGTGTAAAAAAATACCAAAAAAACCTTATATCGCGTAAGCTGTGGAAATTATTGACAATAGAGCAAAGTGATGTACTGCAATTTTATAGAAGACATCAATATCTACAAAAAATTTATGCGATACCATGTGTAACTGTTAGTTATGCCACAATAACTCATTTTCAAAGGAAAATGTGCAAACTAGAAAAAAGCCACCATCGTAGTACAGAGGGGCATCTAAAATGTATATATATATATTTTAGATGCCTATATGTATATGTATGTATATAATTAATAGTTTTAAACTTTGCATACAAAGTTATCCCGTAGGTAGTATATAATTGTTTTCAATTATTGTTACCAGCAAAATGTATTGATACTAATGTGGTATCTATATTTTTATATACATATATTTATATTTTTTCTCCCCTTAGTGTTTTTCAGGTGGAAAACATAGACATTTTTTTATTTGATTAAATATTTTATTCACCATAAAAATGTTGGTAGTTTTTATAATTCTAATATAATTAAACAACTTTCTAAAATGAACTTTCCTTGCATGTGTTGTAATAACTATCAGGAGCTATTAAACAAAACAATACATTCTCATTTTTATAAATATAGTCAGAATTTAAGTTTTTATAAAAATCGGTGGCGATTTAAAGATTTTTCCATATAAACTTTCAACCCAGTATTTAAACTCTTAGGGGATGAATTCTAAAAACCATGAAACACGTGTTCAATGAAATATTTTAAAGAGTCTGACTTTCAATTTTTATAAAAATCGGTGCTGTTTTAAAAAAAAATAATACAAACTTGCAAGTAATTCCCTGTATCGAAACAAACAAATAATTCACAAATGTGGTGAAGCCGCGAGTTGGTTGCTATATTATAAAAGTTTATATTGGGTTTAGATGGATCACGTGGTGATATCAGTACATTTTAATCATTGGCACGTAGGTACGTTACATTCATTTATAGTACATATATTTCTCAAGAGAATTTAATCAAAACTTTGTAAATAAAAAAAATAGATGAAATAATCAAGTTAAGGAAGTGCCAAATTTATTTTATGAATCAATCTTAATGTTATATTCAAAACAAATGAATACTTGAAACGTATTAATAAATTTAATTAAGTTTATTAATACGTTTAATATAACGTTATAACGTTAAATATATTTACTTATTATAGTTAAAGAATAAAAAGTGTGAAGAGGAATGTGTGATTATCTATAGATTTTATTATTCTACATAATATCATAAAAAAACAGATTTAAACAGTACATATAAAGGTATCCTCCTGCAGTATAATTATTTTTAACCAACATTTTTGAACTTTTAATTTTGAACATTTTGAATATTTTCGCGCCATTATGACGAAAAATTTAGACAAAATATTCAAATGTTTTTTTTTTATTTAAAAAAAAAATATATTAACGTTAAGAATGTTGGTAGTTTCTCAAAAGGTATAAGAATTTAAAAAATACCCGAAATATGCTCTCTTCGCAAGTGTTGTATTAATAATAATAATTCTATTCACTAAAAAATCACTATAGATATTATATAATCAATTATATAATGTTTTTATCAGTACCACTTTAAATGAAACCATAGTTTTAACTATAAAAGCCTAATACAATTAAAAAAATGGAAGGAAAAAGTTATTTTTTCATACAAAGTAAATAAGGTATTATCGTTGATATTAAAATAAAACGCTATTTGTCATTAAAGACGCAAACATACGAGTCGTAGGTATTTGCGGCAAAGGTTAAAGCTGCTTAACCTTTAGTAATATTTTGTAGTAGTATGTGATTACGTTATTGGTATCTGCATAGATGCGTAACTGCGTCACAGGAAATACAGGTTTGGATCCTACTAAACTGCTCAGGTATCTTAATTAATTTCTTTAGGTATGGGTTTAATAAACTATTATATTTTTAATTATTTTTATATATTAATAGTTTATCCTATATACTCCCCGTAAAGGGTGCGCTGAAGCTTCCATTCTGTATGAATATTAAAGACCGTCGCGGCGTAGAGGCACAAAATTGTGCCAGTAACGTGACGTTATGGGTTCGATTCCCACTTGGAGGATTGAATTGAAATTTAATCATATTTTCATTTCACGTCAGTCATATATCATACCCAGTATCTTAACACTTAAGTTCCCTCTACCTACCCTGCTATAGACTGGATACAGCCTGAATCTGGTTTTAATTTTGTGTGAACCGATTAAAATAAGGACTCCTTAAGGCAAAAGTTTAAAGAAATTAATATATTGACAGTTGCATCTCTCTTATGGGTGGTACGAAAATACCACCTAAGGTTTTAATAATTTTCACATTAGAAATCTCAAGTTCATTGCAAGCATACATTATAGGTATATTGAAACATGAATATAATTTTAGTGTATTAAGTAAATCATTCTGTGGTTAAAGCGTGCGAAGCCGCGAGCGGGTCGCTAGTATATATATATAGTAATAAGACAATACAATTTATATAACTTAATTGTGTTTAGCAAAAAAGAACTAGTTATCTTATAGTGACAAAAAACTTAACATTTTACCCATTCTACAAATTGCTACATTCTCCAATTTATCTTTCCATAAAATTTCCAGACGTGTTGAAAACGTTTCGGCGATTTCGGCATATTTTTAATTTCTCACCCCTGGATTTAATGGGGGAGAGAGGGCAATAAGAGCCCCCTCTATTTTACCGGCACTCAAACTGGGTGCACTGATTTGATAACGCCGTTTGTTTCAAGGGCTACTCTTCAGAACCATCACTTTCAGGCCAGTTTTTTTAGTAATTGAATCCATTTCTTACATTCCAATTTAAAAGAATTTTAATTAAAATAAAAACCCTCTCTTTTGATAAGAAAAGTTATTCCGTTCAAGAATCTTAGCGTCGGGATCACAAAATAATAGTAACCATAAGATTGACAAAGTTTCGCGAAAACGAAAGTTAAATTAACCTTCTCTCCTAATTTCATTCGTCTAACTTCGATAAAATAACTTCAAAAGACGTCTTTTCTTACATTAATAGAAGCTATTGCTAAAGCAACGGAAAATACGCCGTACACGAATAATTCTGAAACCTTTTTACGTTCCCGGAAATGTGTATCTACCATACAAGGCTACAGTTCCGTTTATATCTAATAATATATTAATGTTATATTTATTATTTTTGTTATTCAATATTACTAAGAATAGAAAAAATATTTTCTCTCTTACGTTTTTAGTGATAGTCTTTGGTTAGAGGACATTTCTAAAAGTCGATTTTTCGTTTCCCTCTTGAGGACATGAAATATTTAATATTTTTATTTTCCCGTTCTGATACCGAGGTAAAGCGCGGCGTTGAGTTCCGACACGCAATGGATTCGGTGAAAATTGCAAGTTCAATAGTGGAACTCAACAAGAGCGAGCGAATAACAATATAAAACAATTCATTTCCATGAGTGGGAATGGAACACATAATCGTCGCGTTAACAGTCGCGCCCTTGTGCCACTCCGTCACGAGGGCCTTAACGCCCGCACGATTCATTTCTGTACGATATGAGGTGGACCGTATGTAAAATATATAGACCGAGTAAACTACAAGTTCCCAAAGCTTGTAGTTTACACGGTAGAGTAATAAATTCAAAATATAGAATGCATTATCACAAAAGAAATATAATATTCCTTATTTTATTTGATATTTTAAGTACATGTGTATATACTTAATTTAACTTCTTAACTTAACTTCTTTAGTTATATCTATGATATAAGTTTGTTTAAAAGTGGTGTATCAGCTAAATGCTTCCCAGTCAGTTAAATTAAAGATTTAATGTTTATATTTCGTCGCTCTGATAATGAGACACGGCGTTGAGTTCCACGACTCATCACGCACTACCTCCAGGATTCGAGTCTGCCCATGCGTGTTGCCATTGCTGGCGACGTGACTCTACCACACGTACTTTAGTCGCCTCCTACGACACCACCAGTACCAGGATGATCCTATTCTAGGCCGGGATCACACGGCACAAACGGTGTCTTGATGGAAACGGAGTCTCTTAAGGTTCTCTCTGCCTCCTCTGCTATATGCGATAATGTTTTATATTTAGATGGTCGTAACCTTGCGGATATGACAAAGTGAGTTACTGTGAAATCGATATAATGTTTTCTAACTACTCACTTTATTAATATTTTAATGGAATTGATTTCATAAAATTATTTTATAACTGGTGGTGGTGGCGGTTCTTTGGTATATAATGTAAAATATTCTAATCGTCTATTTTGGATTTAATGTGTATTTATTTTTTGGTCATTGCTTTTTAAGAAGCTAGTGTCTTGACACTATAGCAATATTCCAAGTTACAAATGTCGAAATTTGATGGTTTCTACCATCAAGGAGAGGATCATTTATTTTGAATAGTTGTCTAATACGGGTAAGAATACAAACACTTGTGACTTTTTAGGATTTATAGACAGATCCCACAATTATCTCCAGGTATTAATTGTGTGGAGGCTGAAATTAATTAGGCTAATAGCCCTCCACATGCCTTTTACGTTCACTGTCGTATATATTTGGAAGTCATCTACTTTCTCTCTTTATATCAGCTTTTTCTATTTCTTTTTAAATATTCTCGCTTATATAAATAAAAACCTTCACAAGATATTATATGATTATTATATAATATGTTAAAATGAAAGTATGTTATCCAAATGATTTATCTAAAACAAATTAATTGTCTAGTATGTCCAATTAAATTATTATATCCCAGCAGGACATACAATTTAGTGCGCTATTAATCATACAGATCAAGCAGGCAAAGCCGCGGGTGGGTCGCTAGTTATATAATAAAACATAACTTCAGCCAGAACCAGTACGTAAAACTTAATGTTGGCTTTATATCGTCCAGTCTGATAACATCCTAAGCAAGTTTCTACATAATCTGAGCTACTAGTGTATGATGTGCTTTTAGAGTTATATCAAAGTAGTTGTTTGGTCCGGTGGAATATTTTGATAAATTATATCGAAAATTGTATCACAAAGACTTAAGTAATATAATAAGTACTTAGTAATTAGTTATAATTCGTATTTAGAAATTAGTGCTATAAAGCAGAAATGTCCCTTTATTTCTTCATTTGTGGCATTTCGAGCGTGCCAGTTGAGCACAATTCACTTCGCCAATGTTTTTCTTGTAGTATGGAAAAACAAAAGAGAGGAAAAAGACCTGTAAAAAAGAGATATTTTTACACAATTACAGAATACTCGTAAAAGAGATCCAGTAAAAATACAGCGTTTATTTATAATATAATTTATAAAAAAATATTCTCGATGATTGACAAGACGAGTAACTACAAAAATATCACATGTCTTACAATTTTTAATTAAAAAAAACTAAGAATCGATAAAATAATACGAATATTCTAAAATTATATGATCAAACAAAAAACTGATTTCGTTCTAATATTTCACAACTGACGTTAGAGCGGGCATCACAAATCCTACGAGCGCACAACATGTTAAAATCTAATAAAATTGATCAATCAATATTTGCAATTTTTATGTAACGAAGTCCAATATTGTTTCGTTTGTCAACAATTCCATTTGAGCTTGAAGTGCAAATAGCGTCCATTGTCTAACAAGCATAAATGTCAGCTAACTTGCGTGTCAATAACTGTTGGCCTATCGGAATTCATCTAGTAAGGCTAGTGTAGGACTATTAAGTGCTTGGAGAAGCGAAAAATAATAAATACCTTTTAAATGTTTATACTTGTCCCATGTTAAAGTTCATTTAAGTCAGTTCACTTCAGTCTTCAATTATGGTGTTTCGAGCGTGCCAGCTTAGCACAAAATCACTTCACCTAGGACACGTTATATGGAGAATACACTAAAGATAGTGCTCGGTAAAAAACAAGTTAAATAAGTTGGCTCTAGCTTCATTTATTTGAGCTTACCACAAATAACGTCCATTGTCTAACAAGTGCAAATCTTAGTTAACTTGCGTGTCAATAACTGTTGGCCTATCGGAATTCACCTAGCAAGGCTAGTGTAGGGCTATTAAATGCTTGGAGAAGCGAAATTTTGAAATAAAAAAAATACTTCTTATATGCTTAGATTCGTCCCATGTTAATCTTGACAATTCACTTATTCACTTTACAATTATAGAATTTCGAGCGTTTGGAAAAGTGCTTGTAATAACTGCTAATCTGATTTTCATAAAATATGGTCAAGAACTACCGAACTGAACAAGGCCTTCGATTAAAAATGGCACTCAAATCGGTTCTAAATGAGCCGAGTATTTAAGAGCTACAGTACCACAGACAGATACACAGCAAACAGACAGACAAGTCAAATTTATAGCACACTTTCCTTTTGCTCGATAATTGAAAAGAAATGTATAAGTGGTCTATTTATAGTCTCGTGGGTAAATACTGTCATAAAAAATTGTGTAAGATGCGCGTGCGCTTCATTAATAGATAAACGCGTAAGTGCGCTGTAGCGCATAAAATGTAATTTTACAAGTGCAATTTGTTTTAATAAAACACATTTTTGTAAAAACTTCTTTTTTATTTTTGGAAGGAATAAAATTAAATGAAAAATAAATTAATAACTAAATATACTTTCTAGAGAATATCAAGATATATAATAGCAGTATCAGTCGTGGCGCAGTGGCACGAAGTGTGACTGTAAAACCGACTGGTTGTGGGTTCGATCCCCACTCGAGGAGATGAAATATTTACTTAAATTTATATTTCCATTTCTTCGCTCTGGTGTCGACGCTAAGCGCGGCGTTGAGTTCTGCCACTCAACACGCAATGCTTCCAGAATTCGGCAGAAAGTGGGGAACGGAGTGTCTTAACACTAGGTTCCCTCTGCCTACCCTGCTGTGTGCGGGAAACAGCGTGAAGCTGATCTTATTTAATAGCAGTATCGTCAACAACTTCACTATATTGCTATTTAAATGATTTTATCCTACTGCTTGTAATTCACAATCATAAAAGTATCTTCCATATAAAACATTTGATATTACCGCTTTTATTTAATAAAAACAAGAGTCACATCCATAGTACTTTCTATACCCCTTTATGAAAACATACCTGTCGGCTTCCGACGCCACGTTTTCATTTTAAATATTCAATTAGGCTTCAAAGACTTTGCGTGTCTATTAATTAGCTCTTTGAAAATTAAATTTTTATAAATAACTAGCGGCCCACTCACGGCTTCGCCCGCATATACCAGCTATAATTATTTTAGTATGCTGCATTTGCCATAAGATTGATTATGTAATTTATACATTCACTCACTTTTCGTAATTTTCAGATAGTGCAATCCCTACGTAACTGTTTACGAGGACGAAATCGGCAGCAAGAGCGCCCCCCGCGAGACTCGAGCCTATGTTTGCGGCCGTAAACAGAACGTTGAATTATTTTAATTTTACATTTTCTCGAAAATATACTCGTAGTATACAACCAAATTATATGCTATAAAGGCCGAAGCTTATCTTAATTAAATTTCCTTGATACTGGAATAACTTTCGCTCGTAAGTTTCGATATCTTCGTCAAATAAAAAACATTGAAATATCACCTTGCAATTTTTAATGATTTTTTATCACATACTCGTAATGTCTTAAGATATATATATATATATATATATATATATATATATATATATATATATATATATATATATATATATATATATATATATATAGGGTCTCGTCTACTTTATTTTAAAATTAATCTGACTAGCTGTATGTTTTATAATACAATGTAATTTCAAATAAGTCTAAAGTTACCATAAATCTGGAAATAATAAGTAAAAAAAATGTATACTTTTTACTTAAATAGAAAATATAGCATGATATATATAAGCCTAGTTTATGTGGCAAATAAATATACTGTTGATTAGCTGATAATAATAAATAAAGTTAAAGAAAATAAAGTTAAAAAAAATACGGACCACGTGTCTGTAGTGTTTAGTTTAAATTATATTAAAAAAATATATAGCATAATTCTATATTGTCATAGCTTTTATTTTGATAAATAATTTTTTAACATAAAACAAAGCGACTTCAAACAAAACGGTTTGTTTTTTGTTAAAAAAAATATTCATTTTATGATTTTAGGTGATGAGTAGACCTGAACAGTAAAAGTATCGCCACTACTTAGGCTATTCATCATCAATTAGTTACACTTTTTCTTTTACTTTTCTTTCACTTTTTTAATTTTATAGGCACACTTAATTGAAGTAAAAATTTGAGTATTTTTTTATACTCAAATTTTTGTAAATGTGCCTATAAAATTTAAAGAGTTTCCTCAATTGATCCAGGATTCCATCTTCAGATCTTGAGGTGGTTAACATGAGACCACCTGTGAGGTAAAATTCTTTCAAATAAAAAAAAGAATTATCCAAATCGGTTCAGGCGTCGTCGACGAATTGATAAGCTACTTTTTTTAAAGTCGGTTAAAAATAATAACAATCCTAAAACTTATAGTATGTTTCAATTTTTGTAATTTTGAAGGTAATTCCACAAATAGAAGAAAAACTTAAACGCTTTAGAAAATATATTTTTATAAAATGCTTGTAGCGCACGAATTATAAGCTAAATATGGATATCGACTGCCTTGACTCGATACTCGATAGACTTCCAAATGAATTTCATAGATTGGAGTCACCGACTTGCGACCGCACAATTATATTGATAAATATTGATAGCTCGCTTATCGTAACTACAAACGATCTGGTTAGAATTAATACAAAATACATATAAGGCCAGGTATTTTATATTCAGTTTAACTTTTTATTAAGTCACTATGCTCTCCTACTTTAGAGAGCTTGTATGATAAATATCCAAATTCAATATCGCAATCTTCCTTGACTGATTCTAATTTAAACTGTTCTGATATTTTATTAATTATAAAAAAAAAAAATCTTCAATAAAATTACGAATCACGTAAAATAAACAACAAGGCAACTCGAGACAAATGGAGATCATAAAGGATGCAATGTAAGAATAACCCTTCTTCACCCAAGTTTTAAAGCTATTCACCTACAAATGAAGTTTTAATCCTTATCGAGATGGTAATAGGGCAAGGGAGTCCTTTTCGAATTTATCCCGCGTCTCGGTGCCCTACATCCCAACAGGGCGTGTTTTCATTTCGGATTTACCACGAACTTCGCGCCAAATCCGAGCAGCTGCGCTATTTCTACGGGATATTTTCTTTTCCTCTTCGACATACGATCTTGACGACTGACTTTTGTGATTTAAAAAGATTTGCAGAAGCAAAACCGCTTAACGTCCTGACGTACGCAGTGTTTTATAGATAAACTAGACGTTTTTATATCCATTTGAATATTTTTTTTTAGCGTCACGCAGTGTCCCTCACACAACAGGCAGAGGGAACCTAGTGTTGAGACACTCCGTTACCTAAACTCCTTCCGCCTAATTCTGAAGGCTTCTATAGGCATATTAAGTAGCGGGAATCAACGTCCCGCTTTGCTTCGACACTAGAGCGAAGAAAATGGAAATATTATATATCTCATTTCCTCGAGTGGAAATCGAACCCACAAGTGTCACTTTTACAGTCACATTTTGTATCCCTTTTCCACGACTAGCCTCCCTTTAAAATATGCCTCATTATTTTACTGTTATAAGTCCAAACAATGTATAAAAATAAAATAAAGACAATAATCATATTAAAAAGACACATACATATATGCTTGTGAATATTTAATGTTGTAAATATCAATTGCATTTTTCATGAAAATTTCTTCAATTTCAATTTCAAATTATGGAATTCTTTTATATTAACCTCATGTGTTTGCGACATCTGCGAATCTTTTCCACTTAGGCTGTTGTTGTGCTTATTACCATTTTTCTATTACTTTACTGTAAAAGTTATTAACTATTTTTGCATAGTAAAACTTACCTTATGTACGTATAGTTGAAAAATATTATAAGATCGGCTTAAAATTTCGATATTATAACAATAAATATTACAAAAAGAAAAATCAAATAATACAACAAAAGACTTAAAGATTTTAAAGTATAATATCATGCATGTTCTTCAAATTGTCCTAAATACTGGAGTTGTTATCTCAGCTTATGATAGTTCCACCTTACCCTTGAATCGTAGGTGTCTAGAACATGCAGATAATATCAACTGAACGTGCCAACGTGCTTGGTTTCCTGAGAGCTCTCGAGACACTTTCATAGTCTTGCTTTAGACGTGTATCTGTACATACATTGCCGTAGACTTATAGGCGTTGAGTGTAACAGTACTAATTATTTATGAAAAAGACTCTATTATTTCATATATATGTTGTCTTATTAATGTTATAAATGATAAATTACTTAAATATATTTTAGGTTTTAAATTTTTAAATAATTTTAAATATAATAGACTAACCATATTATCTTTCTTTCACATATCAAAACGGACGATGAACATAATATAAAGAAATGTAACCGTCGTTTTATCAATAACCATTAAAATATATAATTTTATATATAAGATAGAAAATTCTTATATTACTTCATAATAAATACATGTATTATCTATTTTATTTATTATTTCGTTATTTGCGAAAAATCGTGCTTTCATTGAATGTAAAAAAAAATGATTTAAATAAATACATTTTTATTATACCACAAATGAACAAAAATTATTGACTTTATTATTTTGAAATGAAACTAAAGGGTTGAAATGCTCATTTACCTTATAATCAGCTGGACTGTAAGACACTCGCAAATCCTACTACAGAACAATCCACAAATCTTAAAAAAAAATTAACTGAAAGAATCACTAGATCTTAACACATTCAGAAATAATTCTCACCATCGGATATAAAATGATTTATTTACATTCAAAGAAGTACAGCGATCGCGTGTTACCGTCTCGCGCGTCTCGACTCGATGTGTCGGATGCTTTGACGGGACGTGATTTTTAATGCAGGAAGGTGTTTGATATGTGGGAGTCAGTAGGAGACGTGGTGACGCGGCGGCGGCGCGGCAGTGACTGGCTGGGGCGGGGGCCACCCTCCACTGCGCGCCGCCCGCCCTAACGCCGGGACGCCGATACAAAATTAATACTTGTTTTGCTAAGAGCGATTTCGATTTGTCGGGCCCCAAATTTGGAAAGTTTGATCTTGTTACCAATTAAAGTTGTCTTGATGTACTCCAGCGCTGGTCCTCGGACCCTTCGGGCGATTGTAAGTACAAGATTTGAACAAGACTGAATTTTAACTTCGCTACACTTGGAATTTTGCTCTAACTATTTTATTACATGATAAATCAATTTGTTAATGTGAAAAAAATAAAGATACCAATTGACGTGCTACCTGTATCGGCGGCTTGATCGTTCCTGGGAAAAGTCACAAATTCACATTTCTATATATTAAACTGAAGCGGTCCCAATATTTCCTGAAGTTCGCGGAAGAAGCGAAAAGTTCCATTTCCCTCGTTTAGAAACTCGCACAGAAATTGATGCACCGTCAGCTCGTTTGCATGACATTATAGTAACTCTCGATATTTGAAAATGCGTTTTTATTACACTTCTATATAATTCTTCTAACGATAGTTAAGCAATTTTTCTTTCAAAACATATTAAAGATAGAGAATTCCGCTAAGTAAATTGCATTTGCATTTTAGCAAAGTATTAAAATAGATCAGGAGATAGTCTTTAATGGACTTAATGTTTATAAAATAAATTAAGTTAGTAAAAATATCTTAAGGAGGTGAAAAATATAAAATTCTAGAGTAAATCGGATTACAGCGAGGGTCGTTTTTAAATTTACAGTAGAGTTAAGCTTAAAAACACGAGTATGACAACAAAGTTGGTGTCCACAGAGCGTCCCACAGCTAAACCTACTAAAATTTATGAAAGTATCACATGTACCTTTAACCTTTTATACTCAAGTGTTTATGATTTATAAAATTGTTTTTTTTTTGGGTAAATTTGGAGAATCTAAATGAACACTGGATTAAAAAAAATCCATATATAAATATGTCATATACACGTAGATATTAACGAAGGTTACGTTCTCTATCAATATGTAGTATATTGTGTCTTTATATATTTTATTGTATTCGTCTGTAGGTATTCGTTCTCTTTTGGTTTATTATAATATCTTGACCATTGATATTAATAATTTCAAAAATCAAGGCTATAGTTTCGATTCTTATATAAATAAAAAAACAAAGAATATATATAAAACAAAGAGTCGTTCAAATAATACCACCGCTTAAGAATAACGATATGATGCTTCGGAAAACCCTTTACGTTTTGAAGGTATTGAAAATGAAGAGACGGGTGGTCAGAACGTTTCATCAAACGGACAACGATTTAAGCGGTCGAGCTTCCCATCCAATATGACCAGTCCAATATAACTTGGTTAGGATCGACGCTATATATACAAGTTTCTTGACAATTTCAAAAGTAGATACCACTTAGAGATCTTGCGAATGCTTAGTAAATTTGAGTTATTCTAGCAATTTTAGTTAACTAATTTTTCTTAATATTATGAAGGATTTCTATTAGCCCTTTAACAAACTTTTTTTCTGATTTCTGTTCTATTGTTTAACATTTAATATTATACGTAATGTTTCAAATATAATTAATCTTTAAGTAATAAATATTGCTTAAACTGGCACCTATATATAATTCATATAAATTAAAATAGAAAAAAAATATCATCAGTATCAGTAGGTTAGACAGAGGGAATCTAGTGTTAACACATTCCACCGAATTCTGGAGGCATTGAGTGGCGGAAATCAACGCAGCGCTTTCTATGAATAAATTCGTATTAAATTATTATTTATTTATTTTGTAGCTCACGCTATATCTCTCACTTTGCAGTGGAAGAAACCTTAAGTCAAGCTTAGTGTTCTTCTAGCTGGGCCTCCCAAAGCCCGTTAACGCTGTAGAGGCCAGTAGGGCCAAAAGGATACTGCTCATTCAAAAAAAGGTAAAAAAGAAGGAATCTTGTGAACCTACTCTCCGTTCCCATTAATATACTTCCGTTATCCACTTTCAGCCGAATTCTGCCATTGAGAGTAGAGGGGCAGAACTCAACGCCACGCTTTGCCTCGTTACCAAAGTAAGGATGATGAAAATATTAAATATTTCATTTCCCCGGGTGGGAATCGACAAATCCACAGCCTGTCACGTTTTAAAGTCGTTATATGTAATCATTTGTTGTAATGTATTTCATTAAATCGTTAAAAGGTCTATCGTGGCACAATGATATAATATTAGTTTTGACCTTTGACGTTTTGACTTGGTTTTGAACTGGTTGTGTTAAAAATATTTTCATTTTTGAATCTTTTTTTCGGATGGAAAGTGGAAACAGCGAACCTTGACAGTAGCTTCTTTCTTCCTACCCTGACGCGCATAACAATAAAAAAGCGTTTAGCTAATAAAAACAATTAAAAGATATTCCAAAGAAAAGTAAATGATTTCAACACATATCCCTCTAAGAAAATAGAAAAGAAGAAACAAACATCTAAAACACGCAGGATATTTAAGCATGATCGTGTTTCGCACCGTAATAAAGTCCTCCAACGGAACTGGCCTCGCGCCCGTCAGCTCAATATGACGCCGCCAATAATACAGCCGCTTCTGAACACGATTAAATTTTTGAACATTTCCTCACGCGATACTGAACCACAGTCGTGTCTCGAACCGTAGGCGGACACTACTACATACACCAGAGTTCCAGGACATAAAATAGCACCACACACCCGTATGAGACAGGCGGACACTACTACATACACCGAAGCTGGGACATAAAATAGCACCACACACCTACTAGTCGTATACCAAGTCGTAGAAGTGGTATTGAATATATCAATGACCAACGCCATACAGGCATAGCTTACATATCGCAAACGTACTGCGAGACGGCATCAGCCACGACATAGTTAATGTCGCTATAACAGTTCGCATAAGCCCATCACGTCAGCTTCCACGACGTCAAGCAACATTTAATATTATAATAATGGTCGAGGATCACTCATGACCCTCAATATGTGTCGCCCCTACACATATATTGCCTTTATAAGAAATTCGATCCTAAAAGATCGTGCCATCATAGATTTCGCATTATCATATTATATTCATTATACATTTGGTACGAGTCTTTATGTGCATCATATATATTAGTACCGTAGTACTTCAAAGTATGACTCGACCGCTGCCTTCCGAGCATCACCACCACCTGTATAGACAGAACGACGGTCGCGACACTCGGGACGACTATACACGAATTAGTTTCCTTTAATATGGCATTAAGAACATAATATATAGTTTGTGAAAAATTTATTTCCCATTATTATCTATGTTATTTTTTTGCACATTGCCACACATATGTCATTCCATTTATTTATTTATTTCCAACTTATACCCAAGGTACATACTGTTACAGAGTGGAGGCTCTTTGAGGCTTTTTGAGGCCATATTATTATTATTATTTATAAATCAGCTTCACGCTGTATCCCGCACACTGCAGGGTAAGCAAAAAGAACCTAGTGTTAAGACACTCCGTTCATCATTTTCCGTGCTGTAGCACAAAGCTTTTACTAACTTTTACTAGCTTAGAAGCAAGTCTAAACTCAAGCTGAAATGAATGAATTTTCCCTAGGGTGGAATTTGAATCCACAAACTACGCTATGTTGACATAAAATAAATATTTAAAACAATTTTGTTTGTTTTTTTTTCGCTTACTGTTTTCATTTTTGATATATATTTTCGTTTTAGATCTTCAGTACCTACGTTACCTACTTACCTCGTACGCTTGAAAAGGTTACATTATAGAGATGAAATAAAGAAATCAATAATATTTTCTGGTTTATTATTTGTTATTTTATATTATTTTTATTATTTATATATTATTAATGTTGAAGCCAGTCGTGGCGCAGCGGCACGAAGTGTGACTGTAAAACCGACTGGTTGTGGGTTAGATTCCCACTCGAAGAGATGAAATATTTACTTAAATTTATATTTCCATTTCTTCGCTCTGGTGTCGAGGCTAAGCGCGGCGTTGAGTTCTGCCAGTCAACACGTAATGCCTCCAGAATTCAGCAGAAAGTGGGGAACGGAGTGTCTTAACACTAGGTTCCCTCTGCCTACCCTGCTGTGTGCGAGATACAGTGTGAAGCAGATTTAATTTAATTTTTAAATTAATGTTTTAAAAAAATCGTTTATATATTGTATAATAATAAAAATATTGCCTAATAAACATTTACTTTGATGTAGCATTTAGTTGACAGCGAATCTCTTCATTCAATAAATATTTCGCGATTGGTATATTTTGCTGTGATATAACTCATTTTCAAAGAGTCAAAACATTAATTAGAGGCCATCGTGGCGCAGCGACTTAAGAGTGTGACTATAAAGCGGCGGTCGTGGGTTTGATTTACATCTTCTGATTTCAGTATAATTAATTATCATTCATTAAAATTTGCATTTCTTCGCTCTTTCACCAACGCAAAAACCCGGCGTTGAGTATCACCACACAACACGTAATGCTTCGAAAAATTGGGCGGAAAGTGATGAACGTAGTGTCTGATTTCTCTTTACCTACCCTGCTATCCAGAATACGCGTGACTCTTGGGAGGATAAAAAAAGCATTAATTAAGCGAAAAAGATCTCTTTAGAGCCCCACCCAATTTAAATTATCATAGCTTTTGTGATTAGATTTTCATATTTCGTTATAAGTAAAACCACTTCACAAGTTCAAGTTTAAACATGCAACGGCGTCCACCATTTTGTGTCGTAAAAAGACTTTAATATGAAAATTTTGATTCGTTTGTGGTATGTGGGGGTTTTCATAAAATTCAAATGTTTATACCTTTGTAAGAGAACATTTCCTGCATATTGTCGAGGTAAAGCATTGCGTTTGTAAGCAAAAGTGGTTTCAGAGTAAAGGGACCATTCGGCGGTGTGGCAAATTGGACAATGCGTTTAGGCCTGGTTACGGATCTACTGTAGAGTTCATTTATTTTTATAAGCAGTTGGTTATTTACTTTCGTTATATAAATATAGTTTTTTTGAGTAAGCTTAAGTAAGCTTGAGACTGTTTTTACAAAATACATGGTATATTATACTATAATATTATTGAAAGGTATAGTTAAATATACTAAAATTTATGGCTTGTTATAAAAAAGCTATAAAATTACATATTTTTTTAAGCTGTATTGTTGTATCCTACACGTAGCAGGGTAGGCAGAGTAAACCTGAGAACCTAGTGTTTAAGCACTCCGTTCTTATTAAGACACTTTTGTTCTCCACTTTCTTTACTTACTGGCCTCAAATGAAATATTTTTCTACTATAAATGTTACATATAAATATAGTATAATAATAAGTATATCAAGAGTACGAGTAAGAGGTACTAGTGCAAGCCCAATCTTGTATTTCAAATGTTAAATTTGTATTACAAATTCTGTCCATTTCTCACGATAAACGGAAATATCGTGAGGCAGCGGGTATGCTTAAAAGGAATTTTGGTAACATATCATACTTGCCAACCCACAACTGCAATTATGTGGTAGAGTAAGGTTGATTCTAATAAACCATGATTTGCTTTTATTTATTTATTATAATAACTTTTAATTGAGGCAGGCAAAGACATTGAGTAAACGCTTGGTTGTGAGTTCGATTCACACCCGAGGAAAATGAAATATTTAATATTTTCTTTTTGTTGTTCTTGTGTCAAGGCAAAGCGAGGTGTTAAGTTCCGCCAATGAACACGCCATTGCGTGTACGTCAACTCTGGAATCATTGTATTATCATACATTACTCTGGAGTCATTAAGGGCTACTATTGAGCTTTATTAAAAAAAATAGTCACGAGCGTAGACTCATCAATCGGGCTGCATTCGTCAATTTTCTTCAAGTCTCGGATTTTTTCCAAAAAATTACAAATTCTCAAAAATCTGCCGAACCACTGAAAATCAGCGAACATACGTGAGGGCGATATGGACAGATACTGAGTTTCTCTACCAATAGACAACCGTCGATCCGTCGATTGCGTTACATCCTGTATAATGACATTTCATAAATATTATTTCATTATAATATATTCTAAATATATAATAGCTGCCATCATATCTAAGTTTTGAAAAACTATATGATCATTTTGTTCACTCTCACTCAGCTCTATATAAATATTCAATGAACAAGCTTTTCTAGAAGCTTTGTTTAAAAAATGACAAAATACGACTGTTGTAGTCAAAATTAGCATTTGAGTTAAAACACGATTAGTGTACGTTCGATCCCTACTCAGGTTATCATTTTCCTTTTCCTTCTACTCAGATAGACTAAGTGCGTCGTTGAGTTCCACCACGAAACATATTTTTTTTTAATTAGGCGGAAAGCAGAGAACAATATTCTTCACTCTTCAGGATAAAGAAGATGATTTTATATTTGACATACATTATTAAACAGATTTTATTACGGTTATTGTTCCATTTCCACTCGATAAATTTTAAATTATTAATATCTTTATTTCCGCGCTCTGGTAACAAGGCAAAGCACGGCGTTGAGTCCTGCCATTCAAGATGCAATGTTTCATCCAGCAGAATATGGGAATCCTACTATAGAAGGCTTCCCTTCTATAGAGGGAACCTACTCTACCGCTACTACTATAGGATATAGCGTAAAGCTGAAAAAGATACTATTGACAAACCTCGTCTACACGGTATTTGAACTAACAACCCTAGTACTGGACCATGTCGCTTATCACCAATCACTATAGCCTATAATAATTAACTCTGGAATTTATTCGGAAATTTATATATAATCATGTTCATATTCCAATTTCGTAGAGATTGCCTTTAGCGATAGCCATCTTTTATACGTTAATGCATTTATATTTTATTTTATTAATATTTATTGAAGAGAAATAAAATTTATTCGTATTGTATTGTGTTGATTTATTATAAGATTTAGGTCAAGTATTTGTTCAATTGAATGTATTTTCATGTTCATCTAATAAGGCAATCTTCAATGCTAATAGAAATATAGAGTGGAAGTGGAAGAGACAGTATTTGCTTGCTCTTTTTGTTCGTGGAAAACAGACTCTACTTTTAATTATCTCTAATAAAAGATAAGATAATATAAGTAGGTCAAATCCTGTCCAAAATTCGGCGGTAAGTGCGGAACGGAGTGTTTTAACACTAGGTTCCCTCTACCTACCCTGCTGTGTGTGTGGGATATTTTAGAATTTTCAAATCCCGTCCGTCCGCAAGTTAGGTAGGTCTCGTTTTGATAAGTTGAAAAAGTAAAGTTTTACTTGATTTTTTTTAACAGATTAAAACTAAAACAGATTATTACTATACTTTTTAAATAGAAAATAAAAATATATATTTTCACTTATTTTTCATTTTTTATTCTTCCGTCTATAAAAAGTACGAGCATCTCTTCCATTGTATCCTCGAGATGAAATACTCTCCTTCTTTTAGTATAATCAATTAACGATCAAATAACGAGCTTTACCACTCTACATGAATGGCAAAATATTTTTTTTCAGCTTAATGCCGTATCTCCGCATCCAGCATGGTAGGCAGAGGGAACCTGGTGTTTAGACACACCTTTTACTCACATTCAATATTTCTATAATTTTTCCACCGAATTCTGGAGCCATTGCTTGTTGAGTGGCGGAACTCAACGCCTACGTCTCGAATATCACTGCCAAAAAATAAAAATGGTAAACATCACATTTCCTCAAGTGAGAATCAACCCATAACCTATCGCGCACCTGTACTCCTGCGGTATGACTGGCCCAAATGGCATGGTAAAGTCATCGTAGATTAATATTAAACATTATTAACTATATTGTTTCCACATAGTCACGAGTTTAAAATATTGTCATTAAAAGGAGAGTCTTTCCGTTTGTTTATGCTAATCGAGCTGACAACTTGCTTTGATTGTGCAGCTGCCACGCCCAAGTTTACTTTAGCTTTTCCGAAATTCGATAGCTGCTCAAACATGGACGAAGTGACGCTATTCGAGATTAAAATTTCTGAAGCTGAAAAACCGAATAAAAGTGAGGCTTTCTCTAAAATGAATTCAAAGTAGAGCAAGGTAAAGCGACTAAAGTAAAGTAAATATTAATTTAGAGCTTCTAAAATATGTATAGGTATATACATTTCATAGCGTCACGCTGTGTCCCACACACAGTATGGTAAACAAAAGGGAACCAGTGTTAAGATACTCTGTTCTTTTATTTTTCGAAGAACTCTGTAGGAATTGCGTGTTAACTGGTGGATAGTCAAAGACGCGCTTTGCTTCGACACCAGAGCGATGATATGGAAATATTAAATATTTCGTTTCCTCGAATGAAAGTCGAGCTCACAACCCATCGTTTTTCACAGTCACACTTTCCGCCACTGCACCACGACTGGCCTCAAGCCCATCATATACATGAAGTATCTAATACAAATATTAATTAAGACCAAACACAAACTCAACGTTTAAAACAGCAATAAACCTATGATGGCTCTTGTCTATAAAACACAAAAGCACCAAACTCTTCAGTCGGTCGTAATAACGCTAACAATGATTAAGATTGCACTGGCAGCGCTCTCGACGATTTGAATCTACTCCAAGTCTTAAACGGATTTTATTATGCGAAATAATAAGAGCATAAGCCATGCGGGTGCCATGTTGTGATTGCGACGTTTTAAATGTTATTTATTCCTTTTATTTATGGATAGAAATTGATTTTTTTTAACAATAACATCACCTAATGTGGCAAAATAAAATAAGTAAGTTTCTTGAAGTTGTGGAGTTTTATTTATATACACGGTATATCTTAGGTAGAGCAAAAGTAGAGAACGGAAATTCTCTAAAATACGCAATGTAATATCTAATATATTATTGATCTATATTATGATATTACTCCTTGTCTTTGATTAAATTACGTAAATATTAGAATTTTAATTAGGAATATATAAAATAATACTTACAAAGATAATGTTAAAAATAATACTTTTTATAGGGCCCAACTACTAAATATATGTTCATTTTCTTAGCTCTTAAGCCTCAACTGAAAGTAACAATAAACTATTCATAGACTATAAAGTGCAAACTCGAAAGCCGCTACCTGTTAGTTAAGTTTGGATAAGTTGCCAATTCATCTATGAAGTTTCTATCGTTAAGAAGTTCAATTGTAAAACTTCGAGGTCCATCCCAGTAGGTCTGGTCCTGAGTAATATACATCTTATCAAGGGTTCACCTGCACTGCCCGTAAGCGTAAATCTTGCCTTTACGGCCTCACCTGTCGAACGAATAATTTACTGCCGGCTTAAAACTTCCAAAGGAAATCCCAAACACATCTCAAGAAATGACTGAATAAGAAATTCTCGATTGTACACACAATCGACAAGTTCTCCCCTCTGACAGGAAATTCAAACTTAAAACCTTCTCTAATGGAATGGATAAAATTTCAAATATTAAAGCTACATAATGAAATTTAAATTGTATTTTTGTAGCTTAAATTATATAAAAAAGTACTAAAAAATATTAAAAAATAATCATAATAATTTAGTTACAAAAATGAGAAAATAAATCATAAATATCAAAACATCACAAATCGTTGAGTTATTTATTGCTTATATCAATAGCCGCGGGTGGTTAAATCAATATGACAGTTACTATAATGATAATATTCGGACGAAACTGTTATAGGCGCTCTTATGCATATGAGTGTATATCGATGGATGAACAATTTGCAAGTAAAATGCGGGTGTCGGATGCACGCCGACAACGTTTCTAGGAAATAAAAAAAATCCATAGAATTTCATATGCGGATATTGGGTTGAGTTTTGTAAAATTCTTTACTGCTATGTGAAGGTAAAGTTTATTGCTAGTCTATTCAGTCATTGAATAAAATGTTTAGTTTTAAAATTACATTTTTTTATATAAATATGAATTTAAAAAAGGAAGTTAAATTAGCCATCAAAATTATGTTCAAGCGATTTGCATAAAATTATAGTAAAAAAAGTACACTAAGAGCTATGTGAATAAAAGATATGTGAAACTGTAGTAAGTGAAGACTTACTTAATAAATTATGCGAAATAGTAAAAAGTACAGAATATATTATATGTAAAGCACTTAAATAATGCGTAAGAGACATTTAAATAAAATCAACGTCAACGTAATCGAATCGCAACAGAAATTAACAATTTAACACGCTTATACAAATGCACTCATCAAGATGCAAGTCAACCATGAACTTACGAAAATAGTGATGTCTGTCAATATTTTTTGCTACGATAATATATAATTAAATTGAATATATGCCGTATTTCATCAAGACAGATTTACAATCTTAATTTGGAAAATCTTTTTTTTTTTGCAACTTCACACTGTATTCTACGTATAGCAGAGTAAACAGAGTGAACTTAGTGTATACTTCGTTCCCCACGTGATGAGCGGTGCACCTCAACGCTGCTGTTTTTGCGTTGTAATCAGAGCGAAAAAATGAAAACATAAATAAAAAATTGTGTTGGAATCGAACCCACAACCGTCAAGTTACAGTCTCCTACAAGCTTGTGCTCCTGCTCCACGACGGCCTCATGGTTCACTTGGTTCAAACAAATAAATTGATGTAAATAAATCATCAATCTAAATATAATTATTTGTCTTTTATTTTATGAATCAATTAGGATTATAATATAAAAACAAATAAACAATAAACAAATGCTTAGATTGAGTTTGCAATAAAAAAATATAAAATAAAAATGAAATGAAAAAAAAATACAATGTAACTAATAAACTTCTATTTGAATTATATTCTAGTATAGCACCTTTCTATTTTAAAATGCTAGACTTACCTAAAATATTTTATTAAATAATTTGTTTGAAGGTTATTCGGAATAGCATTGAAATAATAAAGATTCAAAATTAAGTCAGAAGCTAAAGACTAAGCCAAATAAATAAATCAGCTTCACGCTGTATCTGCCCGCACACTGCAGGCAGAGGGAACCTTAAGAAACTTTGTTGCCCACTTTCTGCCGAATTTCACACTTTGTTCCCCTGCCCCACGACTGGCCTCACCTTATTAAATGAAAATTCCTTAAAAAATATCGAAAATTAAAATTATTCTTTCGAAATATCGACTATTATACACACATCAGACACACATCCCTTGAAATATTAATATTGCATGCGACGATATACGAGCAAATTCGAACACACTATTTTCATTCAGGAGTGTTCACGGTCTAGGATTTTCAATGGAAGTATTTGTTACCTTTCCATCGCTATACTCGTATATAGAAAAAAGAATCAAAAAACCTCTGTTACCATCGATCTACTACATAGTTTAAATGACATATAATTTTATTATATTTTGCCCCTAAAACTTGTCAGATTTAGATTTTAGTTAGCAGTTCATTAATTATTACTATATGATCGGTTACATTGTATGAGACGACAATTGAGTATTGTATTGTACATTTTTTTTAAATATATCGCTAAAAGCATGAAGTACTTAAACAAAATATTTCTTTTTATGGGATGGCGCTACTTTTAAGGAACAAATTATAGCTCTACATAGTTATTTTTATTAAAATACATAATCTGATATGTATTTTTAATAGATTTTTTTTCTTTACGTGGTATCCCATAGATATCAGGGTAAGCAAACCTGGTTACCAAGTGTTAAGATACTAATGTGCCATGAAGACACTACATGAGGAACGCCTCATTCCGAGTTCTGGAGTCATTGCATTGTGAGTCACTACACACTGGAACACCACGCATCATCGCCGTGTTACGAGTGGGGATCAAACCCGTAACTTGTCGCGTTTATAGTCATACGCTTGTTCCCCTATGCTACGATTAACCTCCAATAGTTTAAAGTTTTATAAACCTGAAGAAATTAAAATAGCCCTAACTTCCTTATTTATACATTTCTTGTACTGTCCATTATAAGTTGAGAATATTTTGAAGACCAGTTCAATAGATTATCTTGGCCACCAACCGGCCTCATGTCACAGGCACTGTTCCAACTGGCACACGACGTCCTGACTCCGCAAACAATTCATTAGTGCTTCGAATTTGCTACACAAGATTTATAGCCATTGCTTGAAACGATTTGTTTCAAATATTTATATATTATTTAATGTTTTAATTTAAATTGTAGAGGCCGTATTAGAGGCTGTCGTGGCGTAAGGTGGCATGTCACTGTAACGCGACAGTTGTGGATTCGATTCCCAATTCGGGGGAATGAATAATTAATATTTTCGTTTAGTCGCCCTGGTAACAAGGTAAAAGCTCGGCGTTGAGTTCAGCTACTCAACATACAATGCCTTGAAAATTCAAAGAAAAGTGAAATGCGGAGTGACTAAACACTGGTTTCCCTATTCCTACCCGATCTACATTCAATATACGGTATATAATATAGCATGAGGCGTGATTTAAATTTAAATTCCGCCACTACAATTATCTTCATTAAATTTCAAGCCCTTTTATGGTCTTAGCATAAAATTATTCATAATGAACGAAAGAACCCAACTTAACTTTGAATGAAATACTAATGAGTAAATAGTTAAAGAAAACTTTGATGGTGAAAAGTTAGAAGTTCCGCTGTTTGTGTTCATTAAACTCACGGCATTCTGTAATATTACGTGTATTTTTGTATAGCGTCATTATGAGCAACTCTATATTACCTGTCTACAGTCATTTTTAGCTACACAGGAAGTAACGACGTTGGAATTAATTCCAAATTTTATACTTACATTAAAATAAACAGTTTCACACTGTATTTATGGCAGAGGGAACCTAATGTTAAGACACTTCGATCCCCATTTTCCACCAAATTTTACGAGGTATACCGTGTTGAGTTGCAAAACTAAACACCGGGTTTTTCCTTGATGTCACAGCGATGTAATGAAAATAATATAAATAATAATTCACTGTGGTCCCCAGAGGAGATCGAACCCACAACTGCGGTCACACTCTTGTGCACCTGCGCCACCACGGCCTACTTGCATTATTTTATAAATATTTAACTAAATCAAATCGCTAGAAACTCTTGCAGGCTCAACCATTTCATATTAAATTTTGTGATTGAACTGCCTCGCTTTTAGTGTACGCGTGCGTGACTACCTGCAGTAAATATTGTATATTTCTCTTACATATTTATTATATTAGCCGCGGTTTACAAACGAGTGACTAGGCGAATATCAAGGTTTATTTACGTCTCTTACTTTATTTTTACTAAGTTTTTATATTAATATGACATGTCTATAAAGTCTTAATGAAACCTTTAATGGTCTCTTTATTATATTTACTTATAATATTAGAGTAATAGTATAGAAACAAACGAGTGTCAAAAGCAGAACAAACCTTCTTGTCTTCAAACATACACATGTATATAAATTGTATGATAGGATCGTGCCTGAAAAGCATTACATTTAGTATCATTGAAGGTAACAAACAAATTCATTCAGACGTATTTCTAATTAAGTTCTTGCTATCTGAAATTAACTATTATTTAATTCGGATAATTCGCAATCTGCTAAGTAAATTCTCATTGATTTATTATTTCGTTCTTGATGTTAGTGTTCGATGTTTTCTATAGTCCCTCGATGAGTATAGAACGTGTGATTCACTGTCAACTCTCATCTCATCTCATTAAACACCAATTCCTTAGTCAATTTCAATCCGGTTTCCGCCTGGGACATAGTACGACTTCTGCAGTAATTAAGATTTCTGATGACATTAGATACGGCATCGACAATCGGCAAGTAATTGACATCGCTGTATTAGATTTTCCTAATACCTTTACTACCGTAGACCACGATATACTTCTAGTTGTCTTGAAATCTTTAAATGTGTCTCCTATTTTATTTCCTCATGTTCGAGCTGGTGTTCCCCAAAGCGGCATTCTTTCTCCACTTCTCATTTCCATTTTCATTAACTACATTACAAATTTGTTAGAGAATCCCTCCCTGAGTCTATAAACTCAGGCCGCCCTTCGGATTCTGGGGAGGGCACCTGTACCTGCACCTGTACGTACCTGACGTTAACCATATTGCCCAACCGAGCGACAAAGCCTATCTCCAATACTCCGGCTACAAAATAGAACATAACTTTATCCCTCATGCCGGGGTGACTGTGTTTGTAAGGCAGGACTTAAGTTTCCGTCATCTTCCCAATTTTGAAGGTCGGGACCTGTCAACTATCTGACTGATTTTAATGCGGCCAATACCAGTTGGCTTAGATCACGCACCACCGACCACGCGGTGAACGGATTGTCCCAATTGATTGAGTCACCTACGCTACTTCCAGACGTGGACAACCACAATGCCTCTTTTTTGGAGCTTCTGCTGACTTTACATCCAGAACAGTACCTGGTTCTCGTCGATGCCGCTTTGGGGTCTTCTGACTACTGCTTGGTACGGACTGTTGCGCCTAATAAGGGCGGCGGTTCAGAACACCCTGGCACTATAAGTTGTAAGTAGATTGGGATGGGATGTGTACGTTTTACTCATCTTATCAACTGTAGTCAGCTTTCGCGTCTGCCATTACGCACATGAAATGACATCTTGGTCCATATGACAAAAGAGAAAGCTGATATCCTGGGCGCTCTCTTTGCCTCGAACTCGAATATGGAGGACCGAGGAACAACGCCGCTGGCCATCCCGCGGTACCAGAGCTCAATGCCTGAAATTAAGTTCAGCCAAGAAGCTGTTAGGCGAGCTCTGTCTTCTTTGGACATCCACAACCCGAGTGGGCCAGATGGTATCTATTAAACCTTAGTGATCCGCTCACCCGATTCCGAAAATAAGGGGCTGACTGACTGACCGACCGACCGACCGACCGACCGACCGACCGACTGACTGACAGACTGATAGATGAGTTATTTAGCGAGTCAGTGAGTAAGTGGGGTAATAAAAATAAAAAAAATGCTGTTTGCTATCAACAGTATTAAACTATGGTGAATCCATCATGGCACTCCACGTTTTCGTTTCCCCTTTGTTGGAAAATGTGTGCTACGGGATACAGCGTGAAACTGAAAAAAAATAAGCATACGGAGTACAGAAAAAATAATTGCACTACTAGCATATTTTTCTAATAACTACACCATACCAAATCATCATCTAATAAATTATAGGAATATCAAAGAAAAAAATAAAATCTACCCTCAACAGACCATTAATATTCATTCAATACAAAAATAAATGATTATTGTATGTATGTATGTGTAAATACGTTTTTACTAGTATATGAGATAATGTAATTATTCCCCGTGTCCGCGCCGCGCTGATAGAACCGTGCTTTTTGAGCCAGTAATTAAAATCACGTTCCGTATCGCACTCCGCGTTACATTAAACATTATATTAATTTCGTAATATCGTTATTTCATTATAATATTGAATTTTGTGGGGTGTGAAAATAAGTGACGAATTCGATTTTGAAATAATTTTATTTATTTATTTCGATGTACAAATAATTTTTAATCTATAGTTGCGCACGTAACGTGTAAAGTAATGCAAAAAGCTTTTATTAATAACTGATATGTACTCGTATGAGTTTATACCTGTATTATGTCAGATGTAGGTTAACCTGATATTTAAACTATCTAACATTTTATTGGTTTCTTAATTCTGTATGTGTAAACACTCAATCCCATTTACAGGTATTGCAATTGTACTTATTTCGTAATACGATGTGCTACATTTTTAGAATTACACATAAGAATATTAAGGGTATGGCCCGATAAGCATGGTAAATCTGCACTGGCTTGTAATTAATAATTTTTAATATGATTTTATTGCCTTTTATCTAAAATGGAGACACACCAGTATTTCGTCTCTAACGCTTAGAGTAAGGGAGTTATCTGGGTAACAACCCTTAACGATAAAGTTTATTCTCTCTGTTTCTATTAAAGATATTAAGTATGGCTACCTATAAGCTTATTATTATTTCTTTTTTCAGAATTTTTGATTTTTTTTTTCAGAATTTTTCATTCAGACACTAGCCTGTGACTTTAAATGCGAAAGATTGTGGATTCGATTCCCACTCGAGGAATTGAAATATTTAACATTTCCATTTTATCGCTCTGACGTCGGGGCAAAGCGTGACGTTAAATTACGTCAACGCAGTACGTCAATACACGCAAATACCCCAGAATTCGACACAAATTGAGGAACGAGAGTGCCTCAAATGGGACTAAGCGTCTCAACACTAGATTCCTCTACCTACAACGCTATGTGCGGAATACAGTTTGAAACTAAACCAAATATTTTCCCATAACAAAGAATACTTAATTTACAAACAATACATAACTTGTTATATCTATTATTCAAAATTCGAGCACAATTTAGCTACGTACTAACATAAGTAAATTAATTTTGGTATGCTTTCTTATATAAATGGCCAAACATGAAAGGAAATAGAAGATATCTGAGGTAGACATCTGGCACACTCTAATTTGTTTGCAAGCATTGTCGTGCGAAATTAATATTCCAATTTATTCCATTTCTGTATCGAGGGTTGTAAATCAATATTTTCTGTCTCTCTCACAGTGAAACCCATCTTGAGAGCAGCCTCTCTATTGAAATAAGTGTCTAGCGTTCGTGAGTACAGTGCTCGAGCGAACAATAATTCTGAAAAGAAATGAGCACAAATTAAGTTATCATTTTTTTTGCAAGGAAAATAAGACCAAGGGATCGGAAAAATGCTATTTATTTGAATTTTAGTCAGTATGGAGTATTTTGTTTTCTTTTTTTTACCACAAACACTATGTACTTTAGTCATTGACATCAAGCACATACACATATTTACTCACATGTGTTGTCTTCTCTTCCATACTTTGCTATATATTTTTTTTTCTTAATAGAATATAAAAATAACACCGAATGCAGATTAATTAACACTGATCATAATAAGTTCTTTGATTTTCACGATTATTACACATTGTAAATGAAACTATTTTTACCGGATTAATCGCGTATATTTTGTATTTTATACATTTTTGGGGAACCCGACGTTTCGAACACTTTACAGTAGTCCGTGACCACGGATTAATCCGGTAAAAATAGTTTCATTTACAATGTGTAATAATCGTGAAAATCAAAGAACTTATTATGATCAGTGTTAATTAATCTGCATTCGGTGTTATTCAGATATGTAAAAACTGGGCCACGACCGCAACTAAAATGTCAAATTAAATTAATTTTATATATATTAATCCAAAAATAACCTTGCAATTTTAGTTTTTGATATTTAAAAACAAACTGTGTGTGACTACTAAAAAAATCCCAAAAAATCTGTAACTGTCCTATTAAGTGATTAGTTGATATTTCTCATATCAAATATTTAACAAAAAGTATAATTGAAAAGTACACAAAATAAATTAAAATCGTCTTTGAATGCTGTGGGTTACATTTCTATCTCATTATGAGATTGGACTTTTCTTCTGAATTCATTAAAACAAAGCGATAGAAAACAAACAGAACAACCCATTAGCAAAACAAGGGCGAATCGTTAATGTTATGTCATGCATATATATATATATATATATATATATATATATATATATATATATATATATATATATATATATATATATATATATATATATATATATATATATATATATATATATATATATATATATATATATATATATTCAATCACGAAAGCATATATAAGTACACACCTAAGCTACTGTACCTTTATAGACTGAATTGTTTTAAACGGGACAAATTGTTTTACCTTAGGTCATTGCAGAAGACGAGTATCATTTTAAACAAAATCACATATCATTTTTACGTCTATTCTAATCTGATGTTCGAAATACTGCAGTTACATTTTCTTATTAACAATATTTATTACTTTTTAGTCTCATACTGCTGTATAATGCATGTACCAGAGTAGCCAGAGAGGGCCTAGTGTTAAGACTCTCCACTTCCCACTTTCCGCCGAATTCTAAAGGCATTCCATGTTAAGTGGAGAAACTCAACACCGCGCTTTGCCCCAGCACCGGAGCGAAAAAATGAAAATATTAAATATTTAATTTCCTAGAGTGGAAATCGAAATCACAACTAGTCACGTTTACAGTCACACGCTTGTGCCTGCGCCTGCGACTGGTCTTATATGGCTACAATGAATGCATTTCAATAAAAACTTTAGTACATTTGCGTGCCAAGGTTGTTTTGATACCTAATCGTGTGTGATAAGAAATATAGGTAAAAAACATATGATATAAGTGAATGTTATAATTACATATAATTTATATTTTAGAGAGGCCAGTCGTGGAGCAGCGGCACCAAGTGTGACTGTAAGACCGACTGGATGTGGGTTCGATCCCCATTCGAGAAGATGAAATGTTTACATAATGGAAATATAAATATATTTCCATTTCTGCGCTCTAGTGTCGAGGCTAAACGCGGTGTTGAACTCTGCCACTCAACACGCAATGCCTCCAGAATTTGGCAGAAAGTGGGGGACGGAGTGTCTAAACACTAGGTTCCCTCTCCCTAACCTGCTGTGTGCGGGATACAGCGCGAAGTTGGTATATTTTATGAGATAATTTAATTGTACAGATAATACAGTGAGGTCAATTATATAGCCTGAAGCTGATTATGCTTAATATACACGTTATAATAAACACGTTAACGTTGTTTAATAGGTTAAACACGCTACTTTTAAAAAACAAATAAAAAAAAATTAAGTTGGATCGTCCATTTCCATCTGAGGACGACTGTAGGCTATATAACACTACGTTAATTGTTTCGATATAAACGACTACACCTACGGTCTGGTTTGCCTCGGGCCCTCGGAATGTGTTATAGCCAACTCTTGGTCATTTCCATTTGACTACGGGACCGCCGATAAAAGCTAGATTATTTATTAAAAAAAAGTTCGAGTATCCGTGAACTTAATGCCTTGAAGTGAAGAATTTTTTACACCTTGATTGATAAGCTTAAAAGATTCAAGACGTCTCCCAATCGTAATTAAAATCCCACCGCTAAGGGAAGGCTCAGAGGACAAGTAGGTATTATGTTACAGTAATTAATTTATCACCTCATTTTTATATCTCAACATAAGACTTCATCACATCTCTATATCCTTATTCAGGGCCAGCAATAGCTTCCCTATGACTGCACTTATATAGAAAGAAACCCTTTTAAAATCTATTTCTATTTGAAATTAAAGAAGCATAAATTATATGAATATGTAGTTAGGACTTCCTGGAAAATGTTTAGAATTCTCTTTTTATTTTATTAAATACATAAATAATTAAGAGGCATTCATCTTAAGGCTGTTCAGGGCAAGGAAATGTAATTATAAGAAACGACGATGACGTCTCGTGACCAGGTTGAAGAACGCGCGGTTGAATTACATGTTTTGATTGAAATAGTTGTATAGTATTCGCGAATTAAGTAATTTGAATAACATCTAAATGGTACATTTAACACGATATACTTTGGTAAGTGTAAGTTAAAATAATATTTGAATTTCCTCATTATTATATATAGTGAATTCGACGTAAAATGGGGAACGGACTGCTTCTGCCAGGTTTAGTTTAGGTAAACTAGGTTCCCTCTGCCTACTCTGATTTGTGTGCTATACAGCATGACGCAAACAATAAATAATATATTTTCATGTATTGTTAATGGCCTAATTAATTAAGAAGTAGATTAATTTACAATAATTTAATGTCGTATATAAAGCTACTTACAATAGTTTATTATCTTGGCTTATCAATTTCCAACCAAAAAAATGACTCGCTAAAACCTAAAAATTAACTTAGTGATATATTTCACTATTCTCCTCTCAAACAAATATATTTCATAATAGTAATTAAATTAAATCAGCTTCACGCTGTATCCTGCATATAGTAGGCAGAGAGAATCTAGCGTTAAAACACTCCGTTCCCCACTTTTTACAGAACTTTTCGAAGCATTGCGAGTTGAGTGACGTAACTCAACGCCGAGCTGTCTTGTCTTGCCTTGGTGTCACAGCGAAGAAATGAAAATATTAATCAATAATAATATATATAGTACATTCCTCCGAGTGGGTATCGAACCCATAACCATCGTGTTAAATCACGTCCTTGTCCATCCCAGCGCCACGAAGGCTTTATGTATGAGTACGTCATATTAAGTAGATATAGATCAAACACTTAGCCTGCACTTCCACTTGTTAGCACAAGTGAATACCTAGCAGCTCATAAGTTATAACTAAGGTAAATATTATCATCTTGCATATTCATGAATATACATACATATATATATCTAGCTTAGAACATTAAACTAATACTATAGTATATAAGTAAACTATAATTTTCATTCTTAAGTCAGAGTTGGGGCCAGTCGTGGCGCAGGGGCACAAAGTGTGACTGTACATCGACGGGTTGTGGGTTCGATCCTCACTCGAGGAGATGAAATATTTGCTTAAATCTATATTTCCATTTCTTCGCTCTGGTGTCGAGGCTAAGCGCAGCATTGAGTTCTGCCATTCAACACGCAATGCCTCCAGAATTCGACAGAAAGTGGGGAACGAAGTGTCTTAACACTAGGTTTCCCCTGCCTAGCCTGCTGTGTGCAGGATATATCGTCAAGCAGATTTATTTGATTTATTTTTTTATTTTAGTAACACAAATACCCGTAAACCTGTTTTTGTTTATATTTAGTACAAGTACAGAATTATTTAAATGTATTTCTTTATTTACCGAATATATTATCGGTTGCAGTAGAATAAATTGCGGAATTCAATATTCATGTATTTATTTATTCAGCTTTCCCGCTGTATCCCGCGTATAACAATGTAGGCAGAACGACTGTTAAGACACTCCGCTCTCTACTTTTCGCTGAATTCTCAAGGCATTCTCTTGTTGAGTAGCGTAACTCAACATCGAGTTTTTACCTTGTCACCAGAGCGCAGTAATGAAAATATTCATAAATAATAATTAATTTACCCGGATGGGAATCGAACCCACAACCTGTCACACTGGCATTCAAACGCTTGTGCCCCTACGCTTCGACGGGCCTCAGAATTGAATATTATTAAATTAAATTGAGTTCCGTTCTATTGTGAAATTCAGCTACGCCGCACAACGCTAGGTTTACAGGCAACGCGGACATTGTAGACAGATTTCCAAGGTTTTTCAACCGGAAACTGTACATGTGTAATAAAAGTTTCAGCTCAATCGGTAGCCATTGGCTTTTATATTTATAGTGAAAACCATTTGAACAAACCAGCATTTTGGCACACAAAGAGATTCGATAGTGAAGTCAATTTTTCACGTGTACCGTTAAAATCAATCATACGAGTATATACCTTTTTTTGGGCGTCACGTTGTGTCTCGCTGATAGCATGGTAGGCTGATGGAACCTAGTATTAAGATACTTCATTCCCCACTTCGAAATAGCGAAACATTGTGTATTGAGTGGAGGAGCTCAACGCCGCGGTTTGCCTCGACACTAGAGCGAAGAAATGAAAATATAAATTTAATTAAATATTTAATTACTCAAGTTGGGATCGAACCCAAAACCAGTCGATTTTGCAGTCACACTTTCTAACCTCATTATTAATATTATGTTAGGACACTCCATTCCACATTGTCCGCCAAATTCTGCAGTCATTGCGTAATTAGTGACGAAACTCAAACCTGCACTTTGCTTCGAAACCATAGCAAAAAAATTAATATATAAAAATTAAAATAATAAAAAAATATATGGGTATCATTTAAACGTAAATAAATGACTACGTTAGATACGTCTCACAATAACAATTAATTCACATTAACAACTTAACATTAGAACTTAAAAGACAAATTAATAAAAATTAAAGAACAATTAATAAAAATCGAATTAATTTACCATAATAAAATACCACAGACTAAAAAAAAAAACAACTCTATTTGACATTACAAATTTCCATCGATCAGTTACCATTAAAATACGAAACGAGGTCCACATCTGCGCGCTGTCCGCAGGCGTTAAAAGAAATCATAATTAATAGTACCGCCGCCGCCCGCTACTCTTAATAGAGACCGTTCCGCTTTCAGTATTTTCTTTGTTATATAATAAATTAATCTCAATTCACTCCATCCTGGAGTCAGGAGAGACACAAATAAGACAAAGAGAAGTCTTAACTTCGCGATATGAACTTTTCTGTTCTATACGAGCGTAGCGAAGTAAGTTTGCTCGCTTATTGTGTTATAGTAGTTATTTGTTCGCGAAAAATAAGCGTTTCAATGCATTTTCTGTGCTATTTTATTTTGTTTTAGAACGTTTAAAAGAACGCGTTTAGATTTATTCTATTGGTACGAAATCCTATTAAACTGAAAATTATAAATAATAATAGTGGTACAAGAGTGCCAAGTTCTGTGTTCACTCAGTATAAAATTTAAGCTCTAAATTTCACTTGACACTTATTTTCTATTATAATTTACAGGCTCTATTATAATTGCAAGTTAGTATACTTCCAGCTTGTTTTCACTATATGGGTGATGTTTGATTTGGTGCCTGGTGGTAAAAAATAGCCAAGTCAAATTAACAAATGTGCTAAATTTCATGAATGAAGACTTACGAGTTATCAAAAGTTAAAAATATATTTCTATATCAGCTTAAAATGATACTTATTGACAAGGTAAACAAAACCATGACATTTTAATTAATTTTTTTTTCATATTCTCTGAACACATTTAATTTATTTAGCTTTACTTTTAAGGCAAGCATTCTAGTCGATTACGATACGCTGAGTGTTGATGGCCAGACATCAACGCCGCGCTTGGTCTAGCGAGAACGGGAAATGTTTATATATATTTGAGGGAATATATTATAAATAATAATATATTCCCTCAAATGGCGATCGAACCTACAAATATAATTAAAAAATGCAGCTTCACGTTGTATCCCGCACATAGCAGGGGAGCCAAAAAGAACCTTCGCGTGTTAAAAGACAGAACTCAACGCCACGCGTTGCCTCGAAACCAGATCAAAGAAATGGAAATATACGTTTACACACACATAAGGTCACACTTTGTGTCCCTGCGCCACGACTGGCCTCAGGCCTCAGCTTATTTAGGCTTACAACTATATTATTTAACGTTTAACTACTTTTGTTTATTTGCGCTGAGTGTTAACTGCTATCAATTATTTTCCATAATTATGTATGCACATGACAATTACATATTATCTTGAAGTTCATAATTTTTCAATCGTTTCAAGACGTTGCGTGATATATATATCATTAAATTAAGCATAAGACTGAGATCCGGCTATATTTCTAATATAAACCTCTGCTTCTGATTTTAGGTGAAATATAAACCAACAAATATCCACATGGAGTAGAATACATCTCTAAATCTTTAGTAATGTCTTCAATCAGGTGCGTGCTCCACTTTACCACGACAATATACCATTTTCCTACAAATTGTACTGAGCCAATATATAATAAAATTTGTAATTCATAAAGTATTATAGCTTTTCATCACGTTCAAGTCCAACTTTTCTGGCAGACTATAATAATATTGCTTAAAACTAAACCCTCTTTATAGATGTATGTATAAGTAAGTTTTTGATTGTAATTTGGAAGGATGCCGAGTAGTTCACCAAGAACAATCCATTAAGAGATTCTCTTAAGTTTAAAGGACTTTTCCAATTCCAATCGAAGCTTAAATCTAAATTATAAAGTTAAATTCATAATACGTACTGCAAGTTACAAGTGTACAAGCTGTCTTCAAGCTCTTGAAGTTTATTGGGAGTGCTTAATTAAAAAACGATAAAATACAAATAAATTCATGTATTTCTTTGTTGTTGTAGTTACTTAAGTCTTTTATTTAGTCTAGTTATTCATTATTATATTCTTTTACTGCAACGTGTTATGCTTGTTTAATAAAATATAAAATGTTTTTTCCAACTTAAATTAAAATAAGTATATTTCTCATTTTAATATACTAAGAACTACCCGCTAGTGGCTTCGTGCTCTTGTAAAAAATCTACCTTATCCTGCACATAGCAGGGTGGGCAGAGGGAACCTAGAGTTAAGACACTCCGTTACCCACTTTCCGCCGAATTCTGGAGGCATTGCGTGTTTCGTCCTTGTACTTTAAAATTATTTATTTTCACATCTGTATTACTTTCATCACCTAACAACATTATCACTTTAAAGACAGCATCCATACATTGATAACTAAGGTTTCAGCGAATCCAATCATCACAGCGTACGATATTATATAAAATACAAGTGTCAGAGTGTCTAACTGTAACGGTTTTGGGTTTGATTCTCACTCGGAGAAATAAATAATTTATTTTCTTCACATTATCCTTCTTTGGTAACAAGACAAAGTGCGGCGTTACGTTTCAACACGCAATATCTCGAAAATTCGGCGGAGAATTCGGAACGAAGTGTCTTAACACTAATTTTTCTTTTTTTTCCATTTAACCCGCATATATAAGAATAAAGAATAAAAGCATGAAGCTAAAAAATATATTATATTGTTAGCGCACTCGTTTAAAAGAGGGTAGATTTAGGTGAAAATAATTATAAAAGCAGTAGAATTGTATCAATCGGGGGACATTGCGTGTAAGTGTCGGTCCTATTGGAAGGAAACTAGTGTGAAGTATTGTTAGTAGGTGATACATATCTCCTATTGCAATTACATGGTATCCCTTTCCAAATAGTTTAAAAACATAAAGACGATGTGTGTATTTATCGTGTATAAAACTATAACCGCTTCCGATTTCTATTATAATATAATATATATTTACAATTAGCTAAATATTAGCACGTACTAAAGTTATTAAATAAGTAAAGCAACTTAAGCCAACGCTATGACAAATTCGAGTTATCTTTCATGATATAATAATCAAATTAAGGGGTATTCACGTTTCATTTTATGAAATGTGGAAGAAAAGTATGAATGTTATTATGTTACGGCTTATAGAAAAAAAAAGAAACGTTAACAGTAACGACACTTGTTAATTACAATTGAAACTATCAATTGTAATTAACAAGTGTCGTTACTTCGTTCGGAATAAAGATCATTCTTGAAACACACATTTTCAAAGTATTAATTCACTAATACCTATAAATTAAGACTTGAAACAAAAAGAGTTACTTACCATAATTTTTACATTTCACACCTTACATTCTGCGGTCGAACAATAGAAATGATAATAATAAATCACTTGAAAAAATCTTTTAAGAAAGAGCAAAGGCCTCTTCGCAAAAAGTTAATTTAGGAGGGAACAAAGGTAGGTATAGTACTAGCATTTTGGCAGCCACATTGCTTTCACGGAATATATCACATTTGCAAAAGAATACTTCTTATAGTGGCTTCGACTACACTAATAAAATTCGTAAATGCTTAATGATAGCGAATTAGTTTTATGATCTGTGAACTTATATGCTTACAAAGAAATAAATATAACTTAATTTTCAGGTTCACGCTGGGAACGCACGAGAACCTGGGAACCTAGTGTTAGGATATTCCGGTCTCATTAGGACACTTCCTTTTCCCACTTTCTGCTAACTTCTGGAAGCTTTTTCTACGGCTATGTCTCGATACCAAAGCGAGGAAGTGGAAATATTAATTATTTAATTTTCTCAGGTGAGAATCGAACCCACAACCTGCAGCGATTACAAGCACACGCTTGTTCGCGCTGCGCCACGACTGGTTATATTATTTA
This sequence comes from Heliconius sara, assembly GCA_917862395.2. Classification (NCBI taxonomy): domain Eukaryota; kingdom Metazoa; phylum Arthropoda; class Insecta; order Lepidoptera; family Nymphalidae; genus Heliconius; species Heliconius sara. The sequence goes on along the minus strand of OU860795.2, from coordinate 5,972,801 downwards.
CAAGTCAAATATGAAATACGTAAGCGGTTTAAAATCGGTGCACAAATAATTTATTTTAATCCATATCATTTCCGCCTTCACTTATTTAAAAATATACTTTGCTAGAACAATAAAGAATAACACGTTTTAAATATCAAAAATTATGATGGTTTGATATGTAATGTTATGAAGCGAAGTTTATACTAAAACATATTTATACACATACATATATATTTATATATAAGAATTATACAAAACGTAAAAAGAGAGAAAGAATTTTATTTGTGTTATACTATGAAACTTATTATAATTTAATGTTAACTTGCAAGCGTGGCGCAGGGGGACAACCTTGTGACTGTAACGCGACGGCTGTGAGTTCGATTCCTTCTCGAGAGAATGAATTATTATTCATTTTTTTCATTTCTTCGTCCTGTACCAATTCAAAAGGGCGGCGTTAAGTTCCACCACTACAACAATGCCTTGAAAAATGCAGCCGAAAGTGGGGAACGGAGTGTCTTAATATTAGGTTCTCTCTGCCTAACCTACTTACTATATGCAGATACAGCATCAAACTCAAATAAGTTAATTTATATCGTATTTCCTTTAATATTGATTTATAAAAGAATATTATTAAAAAAAATAAGTCATAAAGGTCAATTTGCTCGCCTCAAGTAATTTTCTTTAGAGTTACTCGTACGTGAAATACCGTCTGATGACGTCAATCGCATGTAGAACGTACGGCTTATGGACTTTTGGATTATAAAAGTTTTCCAGAATTTAATTTATAAGTATGTGGTAAAAATAAATATCTCGATTTTTTCTTAGCTTCACGCTGTATCCCGTAGCAGGCAGAGGGAGCCTTGTGTTAAGACACTCTGCTTCCTGCTTTCTGCCGAATTGTGGAGGCATTGCCTGTTTATTGGTGGAACTTTACTCGGGGCGAAGGAATGATAATATTAAATATTTAATTTCCTCGAGTGGATATCGAACCCACTACCGGTTGTGACTATGCAATTTCTTCGTAACACATTAAAAAATCATAATACAAATATACGTAATAGTTTACCAATAGTTTATGAAGTTAGTCTTTAATAATGATGAGGTTTCAAAACAGAACTCCCTTATATTTTATTTTAATTATATTATTTTCTTTCAACATTCTCATGTTGGGGGCGGCTGACAGGAAAAGTATTAAGATTTACAACCTTGATATAATGACTTTCAATTCTTCCTCCAATACAGATATATACATGCATATGTCACTAGATGGTCGTTTTTACTTATTTCACATATAAAGATAAAAAATACATATAATAATCAAATTTCATGTAATTTTTTCTTTAATTCTAAATGTATGTAACATTTATTGTACGAATATCTCAATAGTTAAATGTCTTTGAGTTTAGCGATTTTTATGTATTTTGTTACAAAACTCTTTAATCGCATTAATCTTGTATATTTAGTATTATATATATTTTTGGAAGCTCATCTGTGTGTCAATTGAATAATTATTATATCAAACTACAGCATACGATTTCTTAATTGCCTCAAAAACTGCCCTGGATTTTTGTAGAAGGTTCCGACTTGGTCCTCTGTTATGGTGGGTTTGAGACTTCAAAGTTTTTATGGGTGGGTGGTACATAGTTTCCCTACCGTTTTCTACTATTGAAATTAATGATTTTATTGTATTTCAATATCCTAGCGGATTATTCTAATGTATATGTATTAGGAAACACATACGCTAACTTTGATATATGGCTTTTCTTGACATCGGATATTTTAATTTATAAAAACATTCGCTTTAGTCAAAAAACGCACGAAAAAATTACATCTTGATATTCATTGTCTGTGTAAAGCTTAAGTTTTAAGTTTAGCACGGAATATTGCAAAGTGTTCGAAACTTCGAGTTTCCAAAATATATATAAAAGATATAATATTTTGAAATGAAACTATCATTTCAAAATATAATATCTTTTATATCTCATAAAATATTCTAGCGAGATCTAATTTTTTTTATAAAATTATGAACATTGTAAAAATTATGAGCATTGCCTCGATAAGATATCTGATAAAGTGTATTTGTGTTCGGAAACCAATATGTTCAGTGACTTCCCTTCTGTAACTTTTGATTTTTTTACTATATATTTTATCTAAAAATCAAAAGTAGACTAGAAAATATTCAATTAAAACAAATTGATTTATGGCCATTCCTAGACGAGATTTTGTTGAAATATAAACTAAAATGTAATTGTTAAAAATATAGGACGAAAAGAAACATCGCTATCGCGCCGTTAACAAGTTTAGATTGCTCAATTTCAAAAATAAGGTTATATACTAGAGAAAATAAAAATCATTCTAAAGACATTTCCCACTGCTCGGGATCAGAAGTAATGTTGAATTTCTATTAAACTCAAAAGCAAAGTCCGTTCATACCGCCATCGCTCTCGCATACCAAATCGGGTACGGCCTTGAGTGCGGGCAACTGGTAACCTTTCAAAATGATGAGGTTTATGCTTTATTGAATATAACTTTGTATTTATATAAATAAAGTAAGTATTTTCAATAAAGTATTTTCAATATTGAGAGGTACAGTCGTGGACGCAGGGGCACAACTGTGTGACTGTGAACGCGGCAGGTTGTGAGTTCGATTTCCATTCGTGGTAATTAAATATATAATATTTTCATTTCTTTGCTCTGGTGTTAAGGCAAAGCTTGGTGTTGAGTTTCGCCACTCAATATCCAATGCTTTAAGAATTTGATAAAACCGATGAATGGAGTGAGTCCCTCTGCCTACCCTGCTGGATGCGGGCTACAGCGTGAAGCTGAAAAAAAACTTTTGTATTTAATTATTTGTATTGAATTTCGCCCCTTGTTTTACAAACATGCAATTTTAACATACTGATAGATAAGAAAACTAATGTACTCAGTTTATATAATCATTTCGAAAAGACACTCTGTGTAACCGTTATGAACTCTAACTTTTAGGGAAAGATCAAGAGTTCGTCCGTATTGCATCATGCAATTTCATCTCAACATATATGTATTAAAAGCAACTATAATTCTTGTATCAATTCTGTTTTAAAAAAAAATTATTTGTAGAGTACGTTAAACCTTGAGGATTAACCGTCGTAAGTAAATTGTATCGTAAATATCGATACTAATACCGATTTGAATATTATAATGCTTTTCGATTAACTTCCTATAACTTCTTACGTAACGAGGAACTTCCTTGCACTGATCTGTAAGGAAATCAATTATCCATATTCGGACAAACTTTATACAACTGCCTATTTACTATGTATGTATGTATTTACATTTATCTATTTTCATAGTTCCACGCTGTTATTCAACATATAGTAGGACAGTAGACAGAGGGAACCTGGGAACTTAGTAAGAAACTCCGTCGCACTTCCGTTCCCCACTTACCGTCGGAGGCATTGCGTGTTGAGTGCCCATGCGCCACGTCGGGCCTCTTATTTCTTAACAATATCAACATTTTGACGATTTCTCAAAGAAAAAAAATATCTATACTATATTTATATTGTTTTGAAATAAATAAATGACACTAATATATAACTTAAAAGTATTGAGAAACATAGAGACAATTTTCTTTAATTTAGATATAACACACATTGTACATTATATAATTCTCCATAGCACATTGTACATTATATAATTCTCCATAGCCACTATTTTCAAATTATATTTATTTACAATTTAGCAATCTAGGTCGCTGATTATATATTGTAACGTAATAAAAGACGCACTAGATGCGCCCTACTTTGGTTTTGGTTTATAATTATTTATATTATAGAGAAACCGCAACTTTTAAATAACTTACTACAAATAATATATAATATTAAAAATCATATATAAATTAAAGGTTATATGGGGCAGTAAACTGTAAACGCGACAGATTTTGAGTTCGATTCCCACTCAAGGAAAAATAAATTTTATTATTTTCATTCAAAGCGCGGCGATAAGCGCCACTCAACACCCAATGCCTTCAGAATTCGGCGGAAAATGTGGAACGGAGTGTTCAGACACTATTAGGTTCCCTCTGCCTACCGTGCTGTGTGCAGATTTCAGCCTAAAACAAATCAAACGAGTTCAAAATATGCATGGGACATTATCTTAATTTATATAAACCACCCATTATAATTAATTAAATGAAAGAAAATCTAAGAATAATAAACTCAAGTTACTATTGGTACGAATGATTTATCCAAATACACAAAAACTATATATTTCATATATATTACATATAAAGGCACGTACAATTTTAGAGCTATCTAACACGGAAACAAACATATTTCGTGTGCCCCACATTTAAGTACCTCACAAAATTACTTCACAGCCATTGACCTAAACTCGCGAATATTAACTTGATTCAATTATATCTATTTATTACATCTTATAGCTTCATATCAAATTTGTCTTTAAAAATAATCCTTGGCGAGGCCATAATCGAATTCATATCTCAAGGGATCTAATTAATTTCTGCTTATGATTTTTTTAGCGAAGTTACTCATAAATTTAAGATTAAAAAAAATATTAAATCTAATTAAAAAGCTAGACATTGTGATTAAAATTATATTACACAATTATAAACTAATCCAGTGAGAAAATCTAAAATGTGTATGTTAACTATATAACATTAAAATTTATGATATTAACGACAATAGAGAAATAACATAATAACCTAATCTGAAATTCTCATGATCTTCATAGTCGGAATGACGCATTACATTGCTTAATTATTGACTTAATGGCACTTACTCATTCAGCTTCACGCTGTATACTGCACAGAGCAGGGTAGGAAGGGGGATAGTATAAGTGTTAAGATATCCGTTCCTCATTTTGCGCTTAATTCTGGAGGCATTGCGTGTGGAGTGGCGGACCTCAATGCCACGCTTTTTCTCCATACCCGAGGGAAAAATTAAAATATTAAATATTTAATTTCTTCGTGTGAGTGGGAATCGAACTATCAACCAGTCGCATTTACAGTCACACCCCTGCACCACGACTGGCCTATTAAGTTATAGCACCAAGGTAAATTCTTCAAGTGTTTTCTACTTATTAACATTTAAAGACCAAAGATGCTTTCTAAGGATAACGACATATTCAGCCGTCAACGTAATGTTACTTCCTCGATGTACCCACCTGTATCCGTTGCTCCGTAAAATGTTAATATATTGTAGTCACCTACATGTTCGCAGTTCCACCCGTGAGCCCTTCCAATAGGCGTCAAGGCCTTTACTTGTCTTATAAAACGAGTTCACCCGCCCGCAAGTACACACTTTGTTACTTTCACGCGAGCAGTGCACATTTAAAAAAAAATGTTCAGGCTCATATTATTAGCCTTTGTGGCGGCAGTCGCGTGTCAGCAACACGAGGGTGCTAGACGGGTACCCAAATACGCCGGTGACCCCAAAACAGCTGCGATTGTGCAAGAAGCTCGGTATCTTAGTGGAAACGGTGCTTTCGGAGCAGCTTATCAGCAAGAAGATGGTATCGATTTTAAAGAAGAGACAGATGCTGACGGTAACAGGAAAGGCAGTTACTCATACATTGACCCCACCGGACAAAGGAAGACCGTGAATTATATTGCGGGTAAAAACGGATTCCAAGCTATCGGAGATCATATCCCCACTGCACCTCAGCCCGTGGCACCTACGCCAGGATACACACCTGATCCCCGTTACAACTCTCCAGACTACAAACAGTACAGTGCTCCTCAGCAATACTCAGCCCCAGTCGCGCCCCGCAACTACGGTGGAAAACCTAGCGCAGACGACGGTCAATACTACCCTGAACTTTATGAACGTGATAACTATCAAGCTCAACAACAATACCAACCTGCCCCACAGCAACAATACCAATCTGCCCCACAACAGCAGTACCAACCTGCCCCACAACAACAGTACCAACCTGCCCCACAGCCACAATACAACACCAACAACATCTACCCCGGAGTACAACAAGCCCAATACAGCGGGATCCAAAACCAACAATACAATGCGCCCCAGCAATCCCGCCAAGATTACTACGAACCGACAACACCACCTCCCGCACGTTTCTTCCCTCCAGGCAAGTTCAGTCTGAACCGTGCCCCTGATGGCTACACCTACTCGTTCCACAAAGTATAAATCTCACTTAAAAGAGGGTTCCTGGCGATTTCTGATGCCTGAAACGTAAAAAAACTCGCATCAATTAGTAAATCGCTGCGTCATCAGAGGGTAGTTGAGGGTACGTGCATCCTTGCTTCGGAAGCATTTCTTAATTGTTGTTCGCTGTGATATTGTGTGCTAATGGACAAAGTATATAACGCTGTTGGTATCGTTATTCAAGTGTCTGAAGCAATGAATGCAGTTTGTAAATAAATTTATTATTATCTTATTATTTTTAATTCTTGTTTTATTTCATATACAATACCTTAATGTTAAGGAATTAGCTTCATTTTTTTAACTTCACACATCTATAGCAAATGTATAGTGAAGTAGACAGAAATAACGTAGTACTCGTTTCTAATAAATTAATATTATATTATATTTTTTTATATAAATATGAAATTTATTGATTTATATAAAATTTAATTAAAATTCCTTCATTCATTTCCTTTCCATTTACCTTCATCAATTCAAAAAGACTGATCATCCTCTTCCTTTATTTTGGAATATGGTTTGATATAAAAAAATCTAATCGGAAAAGGTCAACATAGCTAATTACCATGACTTTGTGAACATAATACCCGTGACATTGTGACCTAAATACCTAAGAATTACGTTCAAACTCCGTGTATATAAATTAAAATAATTATTTCAATTATAACACTAAATACGATACTACTAACTAGGTGTTATGATATGCGCTAAAAATTAATCAAGAAATAGTAAAGTTTTCAGATGTTTTTACAAAATTGACCATAGTTTACGATCCAATTCGACAGACAACCAATCTAACTTGCAAATCAAGTCATCACAATTCTTAAATGTTAATCAAAAAAAGTCACAAAATTAACATTTTTTTAAAATTGAAGGCTTACCAAAAAGATAAAATATTAATATCCTATTATTACCTTACAACTATTATTAAGTTGTCATTTCAAAAAAAACGAACATAAAAGTTGCTTTCAACTTCCTGCTGCCCAAGGTTCCAAGGCGTGGGCGTCCGCATTCTACCGCACTTGCAGACCTATAACTAGATCACCTTACTACTAATAAAATGGATATTATATCGCAGAACGCCACCACGCCTTTCCATTTACCTGCTCGGTCCAGCTAATATCACGACTGATTCAAACAAATTAGGACTTTATTAGCGAAGAATATGGTTCAAAATGTATAAACTTGAAATGTCAAAAGTTGCTGACATTTAATCAGATACCGCTGGGGTTTGTTTATAAATAGTAGGGGTAAGTATTTTGATAGTCTACTGTACGGCAATGATGTATTGGATAAAGTTTTTTATGGTTTCATACGATAATTAAGGTTGTAGGAAACCGATTTCCTAATAAAGATATATAAAAGATAGAAACCACCGACCGATTTGAATCATAATTATTAACATATTGGATTATTTTATCACAAAAAAATTATATATTGTTAAATACATATGTTTTAGTGTCACTCTAAGCTATAAATAATTTAAATAACAGCATATTTTATTCTTGGAACTTAATAAATATTACTCGCACAAAGCCGCAATACAATGTCGTATATAGTATTTACAAGGTGACTAAGATATCAGTTATACTAGAACATTCGAAATAATATTTTCTAAATAATGTCGGAATATTATTTTTAATCTTAACTACTTTAATTTTAATCTTAACTACTTTCTGACAAAACCTTATTAAATTTTTTCGTCCTGATTTTATTCATGTTTTCTTTCATCTATATTAATAGTCCATCACAAATCATTCTATTAATTTTAAAACAATATATAGAAAAGTTATGACAACATTTATATAATACATGCATGTTTTTGTTTAAATAATCTATATACAGCCGTAATACATTGCAAAATTAATTTTAATATATAGAAAGCACACACATAACTCAGACGATGTATTGTGTAAAATGTAGAACAATAAGTATATAAGTAGATTTTGAACGTAGGCTAACCTTTACCTCAATTGGTCACACTAGCGCTCCCAATAGTTTGATTAACGGTGATTGTTCTTGTATTGTTTTGTATTCGCAATACTCTCGTAACAATGTTTCATATTTCAACATTATATTGTTGGATAAAATATGTATGGCATGCGAAAATATTTGCCAAAATCCCACGTTTATTCATATAGATCTAATTAGATAATGATAATATGTTTTATACTTATTGCAAATTTAGTAGGAAAGTTAAGTATTTAATGGCGGTTTGGTTGTTAATTGATTTGATCCCGTGTCTGTTGGAAACCGTCCAAGCTCTTCTACTAACCCATACGTTCTCTTCGAGCTGGGATGGAATTTTAAGCCCCAATTACTACTTACTTATGTTGTCAGCTTCTCTTTACTCTGTAGGGAGGTTTTTACAAATTTACGCTACTCAAGAATATTTGCTTTATTTAATTGTGGAATAATATTTTAAAAATGGGATAGATTCCTAACTTACTGCAAAATTTCGAAATATTTTAAGAACTGAATGGCGAAATTCAATAACGCACCTTGCCTATGATACTTACTAATTTAAAAACAAGCAATCATGTGACAGTGGTGATATTCAAACACCGTCACCACCACTGCCGCTACGATGCCCTCAAAATTCTTACGATTCTTTATTAAATATAATGCTAGCGGCTAGCTATAAGACTACTTCGCCCGGATTCCATCGATAATATTTTTTTTAAGCTGCAGTTGCCAACAGATTGATTCATTCAATCACGAACAACTTGTTTTCATAATTCTGAAAAAATGTAAGCACTACTTGCGGGACTCGAGCCTAGGCTTGCGGTCGTAAACACCCGTAAACGTATCATTATTATTGTTAAACCTAACAGTTACATCATAACGTTATATAGTTTATAGCACTATATATATATTGAAAAAAATACGCATAATTTATTAATTTGACAAGATATAGGAACCGGCGACTAGAAAAGCGGCGACGACGGTTGTGAGTTTGACTCTCACTCGTGGGAATGATATATTTGATATTTTTATTTTCTCGCTCTGTTAATAAGGAAAACCGCAACGTTAAGTTCCACCATTCAACACGTAACTCCTGGAGAATTCGGCGAAAAATGGGAAACGGAAATTCCTAATGGGAATGGGACCATTTCCATTAGGAATTCTGTCATAATTATCTGTTTTAGGTTCAAACATATGTACACGATATTAAGAGATTTAATATCAAAGTGCGCTGCTTTTCACTTTTCGCACCAATTCAAGATCAAGCAATGAACGCACAACGATCTCGCCTTTAGTTAAACTCTACCATGGCCTGTGTGCTATTACATAATAATTTAAATTCCATTTGTGGATATTAATGTATAAAATATAAAAATTTTCGCGACCTAACTTACAAAAGGGTTCTGCCGTGTTGTGATTAATAAAACTAAAGGCTCGAGCTTATATAAAACAAATAATAATGAAATTAATTCAATTCGGGCAGAAAACGGAGAACAAGATGTCTTGACGGAAGCTCTCTCCGGAGAGAAAGTGTGGGGCTAATGTGTACCTTAATTCCGATTACGTTAACTTTGAGTTATTTATGAATGGAAGAATGGAATATGTTCTTGTTATCATTAAAAAAATTCAAACGTATTAAATAAACATAGTGGAATTTGTGCTTACTTCCGCTTTGATAAGTTTATAATTCAATTAGTTCACATCCCGCTATGTTAAGACCTTCGTGTTGAAATAATTAATTATAAGTATTTTGTTTATTTTTTATGCTTACGTTTAATCTATACATATTAAAAAAATTGTAACTGATCGCTGTCTGTATGTAGAAGATAGAAGACCCAAAACAAGGATTTTTTTTGTCTGTTTGTCTGCGCGTTTCTTCACGTTAATCTCAGAAGCAGTTTAAGCGATTATTTTTTTTAATTTTATTATATTTTGGAAAACTGTTCGTAACTTTTAGCGTTTGTTTTCATTCAATCAGTATAAAATTAAATAGTTATGTCAATATAAAGTATTCATTGGTCAATATTGCTACAAAATAAGTATTTTATAGTATAAACTGAAGCTTTACGTAACAACATTTGGATATAATCTTTAAACTCAGCTTCACGCTACGCACGTATTCCACTCAGCAGGGTAGGCAGAGGGAACCTAGTGTTAGACCTGGTATAAGACACTCCGTTTTCCACTTTCCGCCGAAATCTGTAGGCATTGCGGGTTGAGTGGCGGAACTTAACGCAGCGTTTTGCATCGACACCAGAGCGAAGAAATGAAAATCCACAACTAGTCGATTTTACAATCACACTTTGTGCCTGCACATGTTATTTATATGTGATAATGAAGAAGAGATCTCGAAAATAATTCATAAAATAAAATTAAAAAAAAATAAACAAGCGGGCGAAGCCGCAAGGGGGTCGCTAGTAGCAAATAAAGGTTGTTAATATGAAAATTATAACAAATTACTAGAGCGAAAAAATTTTGCATTCCTTTAGCAATTTCACAAATTGAATAATTATATTTTAATGAATTACTATTTTAATATTACTTTCAATGTTACATAAGTTTCTAAGTGAGAATATATTAGTGATTTCGACGTAACTATGGAATATAGAAATATTAATAGAAGACTCAAGTTAAATATTAAATTGGTACTTATAATTGATTTGAGTTAGCATGATTTCTTTAATGCGATTAAAGCTACAAATAAATACAAAAAAAAAACTACCACAAAAAAGGGTCTAAACTAGCAACAAAACATTAAAAAATATTTTGTAACGAAAAATTAAACTAGGCAACATTCAACGACTAAAAGGTACTAACCCGTTAAAATGCATTAAATGAAGGAGAAAATATTCTTAAGTTACAGCGATTCAAATCACCAGAAGCGATTTAATAAACTTATCTATTAACAATTTCATTACACTGGGAAATGGAAATCTGAACGCAGTTAAATGTACCTGGGTCGGAATGAAATGCAAAAATCTATAACTGAGAGGTAAAAAGCGAAGAGCGAAGTTAGCCTATAAACTAATATTCCTCCGCTAACAGCAATAGAGTACCTAGCTACTAAATGAAAACCTATTAAACTGCCTCCGTCTCAGATTGAAATGTAAAACTCGGTCACTTCGTTTTCTTAGCATCGAGTTCAATTTACCCGGTAATGAGGTTCTAGTGTCAATTGTGATATTAATATAATAAATAATAAATATAAAATAGGTTAAAATATTTATTATAACATATATACATTAGACAGTAGTGCCGCAAAGGACCAAAGGTGCGAATGTAACCGTGTCAGTTGTGAGTTTGATTCCCATTCTGAAGAAGAATATATATATTTTATATTTTTATTTCTTCGCTCTGGTTTTGTTTCGTCTGGAGACGCAAAACGTGGTATAGAGTTCCGTCACTCAACACGCGATACCTTCAGAATTCGTCGGAAAGCTGAGAACGAAAGTACTCTAATGGGAACATATGATTTAACACTATGTTCCAGGTTCTCTCTAGCATCGCGATAATCAATATAAAATTATTTTTTTTGTAATCAGTCTCACGCTTTATCCCGCATATAGCAGTGTAGGCAGAAAGAACCTAGTATTAAAAGACTACATTCCTTATTTGCCACCGAATTTTCGAAGCATTGCGTGTTGAGTAGCGGAACTGAACGCCCCGCTTTTCCTCGACACCAGACCGAAGAAGTACAAATATTAAATATTTCAGCTCCACGAGTGGGAATCGAACCCATGACCTATCGCGTGTACAATCACACTTTGTGCCACGACTGGCCCCAATATATAAAATTACGTATTATGCTCTGTAAGACTCATTCGACCCGTTCCATTAATAAATAATTTATTATCAGAGCGTGTGTTATTGCAATCGACACGTGTACACAGCTTTGCAAGCTTAAGTCTACTTAATAAATTTTAAACTCAGTATTTCTACCTTTAAAATCTGGACCAAAGCTTGTAATGAATTTTCTCAATTATTTATTAGTTTTGTGGCCGAGATTTTGCTCAATTATTTTTAGCTAGTGGAATGGCAGGAAAAAATATATTATTTGAAGTTACAAAAGTTGACATGATTCCAATTTATACTTTATGCCGGCCGGTGATTGTCAATTAATAGTGGAGTTGCTGATGTCAAAGGCGTGAATATATAAATTCGGAATTTATATTTTATTTAAAAAATCAACAATATAATTTTTATTTTTGTGTTTTAATATTAATGTATTCGTGTTAAATGCTATGTGAATACAATTTTACAGAAATCGATTCTTTAATTTGTATAAAAAATTAAAAAAAGACGAAAAAATGATAGACGAAAAGATGAAAAAATTAAAAAAGACGACACGAATAATACAAAAAAGAGTGTAAGTACTAGATTTTCGTCACGAAATATGTCACAAAGTATAGTATATACTCAACACGCAATGCTTCCAGAACTTGGCAGAAAGTAGCGAACGGAGTGTCTTAACACTAGGCAGGGTAGGCAGAGGAAACTGCCTACCCTGCTGTGTGCGGGATACAGCGTGAAGCTGTTTTAATTTTTGATTTAATTTAATTTATCCTACTAATATTATAAATGCGAAAGTTTGTGAGTATGTATGTATGTATGGATGTTTGTTACTCTTTCACGCAAATACTACTGAACCGATTACGATGAAATTTGGTACGTAGGTAGCTGAAGACCCAGAATAACATATAGGCTACTTTTTATCCCGGAGTTCCCACGGGATTGATTCCTAATTGAAAATAGATACATATATCTGTTGTGTCCGTTTTGCGAATTTTCAGTTGTTATAAACGCATTGACGTAATATATAGGTCCAAGGTTAGGTTATTGGCAGATTATTTTTTGTATGATACCTAATTTTTTTAAATTAATAGACTCACAGAAGCGTAGTTTTGTTTTCAAATTGGCTAATTAGAATTGTTTTTTGCCTATTAATTACTAAAAGCTATAATTTTAATTAAATAGATAAGTGTTGCATTTTAAACGTATTACGTGTATTTGTTAAGAAAAGTACTTCATTTTTTTAATTCTAATCATAGGAGCATACTGCAGTAGCTACCAATATTTCTTATGTTGATAATATTGTTACGTCATTATAGGGTTTCCACTCGGATGAAGTCGCGGGCGGCCTCTAGTGTATGATAAATGTTACCAGAGCAAGCAAATGAAAATGTTAAATATTTCATTCCACTAAGCGACAATCGAACCTACAACAGATGGGCTTACGATCACTCATACATAATAATCCATTTAAAGTAAAAATACAATAAAATACAAGAAATCCATACATAAAATTGGAAAATGTCAATAATAAATAATGAAGGACGCAGAATATATTGCACTTCAGAAATAGCTCCACAAAATACGTGTTCTCAGCATTTAAATCTCTGCTGAATCACTGTCACTTACTACTACTACTACTATTCTACTATATCTAGACGATATAGAAGAAATCACAGCTCACAGGATCCAGTTCACTTTGTATGCATTGTGCATCCGACTACAGATCACGGCTGTGATACGGCAAACTAGTCAATTGCTGATTCTACTACTATTTTATTTGTTTAGCGTGTATTGAATTTTAAAATTAAATTGGTTTTGTATATATTTTTGTATAAATAGCATTTAAGTAATCTATACTTATAGTATAAAATTTAACATTTTGTATGCGTTAATATCAGGAGATGAAATCAAAAATCAAATCAGCTTCACGCTATATCCCGCACACAGCAGAGTATGCAGAGGGAACATAGTGATATGACATTCCGTTCCCCACTTTCCGCCGAATTTTAAGAAAAATTGCGGCGTGCGGCGAAGTTAAGTGGCGAAACTCAACGCCGGAATTTTGCCTTGGTGCCAGAGCGAAGAAATTAAAATATTAAAAAATAATAATTCATTTCCTCGAGTGGGGATCGAACCCACAGCCGTCGCGTTTCAGTCACACCTTCGTGCCACTGGGCCACGACGGCCTCAAAATATCAGGAGATAATAGTTTGAATTAAAAAAGGCTTTTTGGGTTGGATTAGATATTACATACGTCGAGGAAGTACTATAGTACCTGAGGCCAAAGCGGACAAAACCGAAAGTAATACATAGTAAAAACTATAATTATTATATTTTAGCTTTACACTATATTCTGCACTCAGCAGGGTAAACAAAAGGAACATGGGAACTTGTGCTAAACAATTCGGTTCCCCATTTTCCTCCCGAATTTTTGAGGCATTGCTTGTTGAGTGGCGGTACTCAACGCCGCGCTTAGCCACGTTAACAGAGGGAGGGAATAAAAATATTTAATATTTCATCTCTGCAATTTTAAATTGAACCCTTGTGCCATTCTCCATTATATATATGTTACCCACCTTTTATATTGTATTATAGTAACGTAGGATTTTAAAAACTATGTTTTTTTTTACATAGAACTCGTTAGCTTTAAAGCTGTTCTAGTAGATAAGGTTCTCAAACAATTCTACTAAGTGTTATGTTTATACATAGCATAGACGTAGTATACAGAATTCTTTTCTCATAAGATTTTGATAATAGTTAGTATAGACTATGTGATAATAATTAAGTAATAAAAAAATAAATAAATCAGCTTCACGCTGTATCCCGCACACAGCAGGGTAGGCAGAGGAAACCTAGTGTTAAGACACTCCGTTCCCCACTTTCTGCCGAATTCTGGAGGCATTACGTATTGAGTGGCAGAACTCAACGTCGCGCTTAGCCTCGACACCAGAGCGAAGAAATGGAAATATAAATTTAAGTAAATATTTCATCTCCTCGAGTGGGGATCGAACCCACAACCAGTCGGTTTTACAGTCACACTTCGTGCCGCTGCGCCACGACCGGCCTCAATTAAGTAATAAATTCTAAGTTATATTATTTTTTAGAAATCCGTACCTCAAAATGAAGAACTCCGGTTACTGTCGACTCATACGACGATTTTTTGATTGAGAGATGTAATAGTGCATGCTTCATTTATTGTCATACATATACATGAAATCATTTTTATTTTGGTTGAAAAACCTCAAAATGGTCATCTGAATCGTCATCGTATTATTGTATCTCGTCCAGTGATAAGAAACTGACCAAAACCCAGGCTCAAACACTTTGGACCATAACCCAAATCGAAATTACCTAATTATTGTATGTTACGATACACTTAGGTACTTCCGACCACTTTCTTTACCTCCTGAAATCTTCAAAATGTCAACTATATCATGATATCTTATTTTGAAGTCTATCAAAACTGTTTGTCTTCAACGACCCAATCAATAAAACAAAGTTATGTGTGTTGAACACAAAATTTCTTTTAATGTCCTGAAAATTACGAAACGGGGCTCACTACAGCTTTACAGCTTTTAAATTAAAAGTCAGGACATTATAAAATTTGGTAGATATTTTATGAAGATCAATAAATAATACTAAAAAATAATATATATTTAATTATAAGGATAAGTGTACCAGATGTGTGGTTGTGGGTATGATTCTCACTCGAAGAAATTCAATATTAAATATTTTCGTTGCCGAGGTAAAGTGTTGCGTTGAATTCCGCCACTCAAGACGCAATGCCTCCAGAATTCGGCGGAAAATGGAGAACGAAGTGTCTTAATATTACGTTGCCTGTGCGTAAATGTTAGCCCTCAACTATGGCGTAAAACAATAAACACAAAAAACTGAACCATAATTTCAAGTTTTATACTATAGTTTTATACTACTTTATACTGAATTCAAATTATTCGTTTGTTTAAAATTAACTTGGCAACTAAAAGATGTTTGCATTATTCAAAAGCCACTTTCTTATACCTGTAACAAAGACATTTAGAACTTGGAATATCGCATGTACCGTCTGTCTGTCCGACGCCGTCCCCTGAGACGCCCCTTGAGGGACGTTCTTTGCAATAATATTAACAAGAGAACGTTAAGATAATCTATAATAGTATTGGATTACCTTTCTTATTATAATATAAATTAGTACGCTTTCGTTTTAAACAATATATATGGATTGCAGTGGGACGGTATCTGATTGTAAACGCGACGGTTGTGTAATCGATTCTCATTCGGAAGAATGAAATATTTAATATTTTCATTTCCTCGCTCTAGCAACAAGACAAGGCGCGGCGTTGAGTTTCGCCACCTAATAAGCAATGCCTCAAAATTGGGCGGTAGGTGGGCAATAAAGTGTCTTAACAATAGGTTCTCTCTGCTTATCCTGCTATGTGTTTTAAAATGGATATAAAACGACGAAAACCATTAGAAATTACCTACTTTAAAAATAGATTTCAATTTCCAACATTTATTATTAAAAAGTTTTATCGTTTACATTATATATGTTTCAAAGCCTGCAGGGGCAAAACTCTCACGAGTAAAGTTAAGCTCATAAAACATACTCATATTAAATTTACGTAAATTGAATACATTAAGAAACATCCCAACAAATATATCAATTTATATAAAAGAATAAGTATAACTAAGTTGTCTTGATACAAGCCATCCATTTTGAAACACTTTGTAGGTACTTTTACTATTTGTCGAAAAGTGGTTTTAAACTCAAAATTGTTGTTGTTAAAGTCGTTATAAATAAATATTGAAAAAAAATTAAAAATACTTTTATTTCTTGCTAAACAATTACAAAAAATAATGTCGTTTTTTTTAATTAGCAATATTATTTTGTTTACAAGAACCCCTTTTCAGGTGAACACCTCCTCCAATGCTTGCCAACGTTCTGTATTTTGAGCAATTTTAGTCCAAGAGTGACCAGCCAACCTAACTATCTCGTCTTGCTATCTCGTTAGCGGCCTTCCTCTGAGTCGCTGGCCAGGTCCTCTCTAGGACATCACCCTTTTCGTCCATCTCTCGTCTTGCAGTCGCGCTACATGCTCGGCATACTTCCATTTCAGTCGTAGTGAATGTTTGAGCGCGTCAGTCGCTTTACTAATATTTCTTATTTTTGTGTGTCGTATTTTTCTTACATTTAGCATACCGCGTTCCATTCCCCGTTGATATATTGTGTCAAATAGTAATAATAATTTTAGATTAAAGTAATGCTACATTTTCATATAACGGTTATTACAGATATTAAAAGTCAGGAATCTAGGTGATTTGTCTTTCCATCTTCTCTCATTTCTATAAATTTAAGTTAAATAAAAAATATATTTTTTTATCAGTTTTAGTAGGCCAGTGTTGCAGGGGCACAAAGTTTGAATGTAAAAGCGACTGGTCGTGGGTTCGATGACCGCTCGAGGAAATGAAATATTTATTTAAGTTTATATTTGCAATTCTTTGCTCTGGTGTCGAGACCAAGCGCGGCGTTGAGGCAAGCCCCAAGTGGCGGGACTGTGATCTTGACCTCACGCCAGGATTTGCCTAGTATCCAGAGCCCTTAACCGTCTAAATACATGTATTTATTTTTAACTAAGTTACATAAAGATAACT
This sequence comes from Heliconius sara, assembly GCA_917862395.2. Classification (NCBI taxonomy): domain Eukaryota; kingdom Metazoa; phylum Arthropoda; class Insecta; order Lepidoptera; family Nymphalidae; genus Heliconius; species Heliconius sara. Next base: position 5,955,252 of record OU860795.2, on the reverse strand, counting down.
CAAAATTCCACATAAACTAAACCACAAAATAAATTTAACCGCAAAGGTAGTAAAAATACCCTTTATCTTATTTCCCCATACCAAAATGGCCGATAACTAGGTATTATGTTTCCGGCCCCATTACGCGCAGCCGACGTCCCCTCCAGGGACTGGACAAGGAACACTATATTTGGTATAAGTCTTTATACTTAAGACTTACTTACTCATAGATAGAAATTAATTTATAATATTTAACATATTTTAATATAGTAATAGCCATGGTGGCGCATAGATGGTACTAAGCCGTCTATTGCTACTAATTTGCTTCACAGAGTAGTCACTCTCCATACATCTCCAAACCTCTAAATCGCTGGTTTTAGAAGAAATGTACTTCTAATAACTCAAAGATTGCTTTATTTCAAAAACGCATTCATTTCTAATGTCTCCAGGAATCAGCGGAAAGTGAGGAACACAGTGTTTTAACACTAGTTTCCTTCTTTCTACCCTGCTACATGCGGGATGCAGCGTTAAACTGAAAAATAAAAATCGTATTGACTGAGGTAACCCAACGCCGCACTTCGTAAATCATTCCCCCTAGTTTGGCTCAAGCCCACGATCAAGGCGATTACAGTGACTGTTTGTGCCCCTGCGCCTCGACTGGTCTCATTATTTTTTTTTCAATGTTTATATAATCAGCTTTACGCTGTATCCCGCACGCAGCAAGATTGGCAAAGTGAACCTAGTATTAACACACTCCGTTCATCACTTTCCGCCGTAATCTGGAGGCGGAACTCTACGCCGCCTTGCCAATAATAATAATAATGTAATGTTTATATTTTTTTAAATCAATATATAAATTCTTATATATATGTATATAACCATATCACTAACAGAATTGTAACTGTCATATACTAATTGTTATTGATTATACACAAAACAGTACTACTAATGGCGGCGTCGGTAATCACATTATGTTCAGAATTCAATGCATTGATTTGCCGCAACACAGCAGACACAAATTAACTTCCAATTTGTTGGAGGTAATGAAATTAGTTATTTTATGAAAAATATTTATTTTAGAATGACAAAAGAAAGGTAAACTGATACAGGTAATAGTGGGGATTCTTTTCCATTTTTACCCCATATTATTAAAGACTAGCGGCCCGCTCGCGGCTTCGCCCGCTTAAACCACAGAATTATTTGCTTAATACACTAAAATTATGTTCGTGTTTTAATATACCTATAATGTATGTTTGCAACGCAGTCGCATTTTCGTACCACCCATAAGAGAGATGCAACTGTCAATATATTAATTTCTTTAAACTTTTGCCTTAAGGAGTCATTAGGACCTAAGTTATAGTTATAGATATATAGTTATAGTAATATCGCTACTTACAATAAAATCCTAACTCATCGGTGTCTGTACGTGGAAGATATATTAGAAAAATTATTTTTACGGACATTTAACAATGTAATAGAACTTGGTCAATTTGTCTGTTTATCTGTGCGTGCAGGATAATCTCAGAAAGGGCTTAACCGATTTAAGTAACTTAACCTAACTTTGTGCCCCTGCGCCGCGATGGCCTTTAATATTAATACAGAATGGAAGCGTCAGCGCTCCTTTTACGGGGGCAATATATAGGATAAAATATTTTAAGCCCATACCTAAAGAAATTAATCAAGATACCTCAACAGTTACAAACAGTAGACAAAGACTTTTTTTTTCATTTCACGATCGATGTTTATCCATGTACCTGTATTTCGTGTGCCGCAGTTACGCATAGATACCAATAACGTTAACACATACTACTACAAAAGTATTACTAAAGGTTAAGCAACTTTGAACTTTGTCGCCAATACCTACGACTCGATTTAGGAATGAGGCGTATGCGGCGGTTTCCCTTTGATAGGCTTATGCCTGTTTGCGTGTTTAATGACAAATAGCGTTTTATTTTAATATCAACGATAATATATAATTTATTTTGTATGAAAAATAACTTTTTCACTTTTAGGATTTTTTTTATTGTATTAGGCTTTTATAGAGTGATTAACTATGGTTTCATTTAAAGTGGTGTTGACAAAAACACAAATTGAGCATATTTAATATTTATAGTGATTTTTTAGTGAATAAAACTAATAGTTATTACAATACTTGCGAAGAAAGCATATTTTAGACATTTTTTAAATTCTTATACCTTTTGAAAAACTACCAACATTCTTATCGTTAATAAATTATTTTTTTTCAAATTAAAAAATTGTCTAAGTTTTTCATCATAATGGCACGAAAATATTTAAAATGTTCAAAATTAAAAGTTCAAAAATGTTGATTAAAAATAATTATACTGCAGGAGGATACGTTTATATGTACTGTTTTTATATGATATAATGTAGAATACTCATATTCTTCATCTTCTCTATTCCGTGCTGTTTAATCCTTGTACTCCTCCTTATCTGAAGAAACAATTCAGATTCCTACATGATGTCCACTCACTTTCCCTGCGTTCCCAGAAAAATTTATTACTTGAAATTTCTCCTCACTCTTCTTCTTTTCTGACTAACTCCTTTACCATTAAAGCTGCCCGACTATGGAATTCCTTACCGATACCCGTCAGACATGCCAAAAGTTTACAGAAATTTAAAGCCTTACTTAAAAACCACTTTATGAATATTTAATTGAGCCTTTGTATATTTATTTATTTATTATAATAATAATGGTTACATATATATATGTATATGTATGTGTATGTGAATATATATGTATGTATATGTATATGTGTATATATATATGTATGTATGTGTCTATGTATATTTATATATTTTAATCTTCAAATTACTTTTTATAAATGTTGTTTAGTGTTTATTAATATATTTATTTATAATAATTATATATGTATATGTATGTATTTTATTATTATTATTTTAATTTTTGTTTATTTTTTTATTTTTGCTATTAAATATTCTCCTGCCATTTACTGCACCACCCACACTCTCTTTTTTATACAACTCCAGCGACCAAAGGTTGCCTGGAAGAGATCGCTTTAAGCGATAAGGCCGCCTTATTGTACATGATGTTTTTTTTACTTGTTTTGTACATAATTTGTTCAAATTTTAAGTGCAATAAAGTATATTGTATTGTATTGTATTGTATTGTAGAATAATATATTCTATAAAGAAATCACACATTCCTCTTCACATTTTTTATTCTTTAACTATACGTAAATATATATTTTAGAGGTTACTCTGTACTAAGATGGCAGCTCTGTTCCCGTATTTACGTCCCACATATATAGAAATATAAATCATTGGAAAGAAAAGCAGAAACGTAATTTAATGCATTTTTTCTTTTTTTCATACTTGAAACGTATTAATAAATTCACATACAATTCATTTGTTTCGAATATAACATTAAGATTGATTCATAAAATAAATTTGATATTTCCTAACATGATTATTTCATGTATTTTTTTCCATACAAAGTTTTGATTATGTTCTCTTGAGAAATATATCTACTATAAATTAATATAACGTACCTACATGCCAATGATTAAAACGTATTGACATCACCACGTGATCCATCTATTATAATCACAACATAAAATTTTATAAAATACAGCAACCAGCTCGCGGCTTCACCCGCTTAAATTTGTGAATTATTTGTTTGTTTCGGTACAGGGAATTACGTTCCTGTTGTAGTAAATAATGTATGCTTGCAGTGCACTTATGATTTCTAATGTGAAAATGATTAAAACCATGACATTTTCGATTTTCATTAAACAAATAATTATTGGAGCAATTAACAAAGTAACAGAATCAGCAACAATAATATTTATAAATTTTGTCGGTTTCTTGGTTTTTCTGTTAGTCGACGCTTATCTCAGAAACGACTTAAGCGATTTAAAGAGCTAAGACGTGAGCGCGGTGCGGGAGCGGTACAATCGGCTTAATTGTTTTTATTGTAATATTCGTCATGTATGAATGGTGAAATGATTAAATAACTGACCTTTATAACTATTTATTTATATCTTCATAGAGAAATGATAGCTTTGTTGGACACTCCTAATTTTTAAGAAAATAAATTTGATCAAAATACATTTAATTATTTTAAGATAATAATTAAAGTAACATATAAAATCTTATCTATTATGTTGTAATTATTACAACGCATGCAAGGAAAAATCATTTTATAAAGTTGTTTAATTCTATTAGAATTATAAAACTTACTAAAAAATATTTAATATATTAAATATATAGATATCACATTAGTATCGATACTTTACTGGTAATAATAATTGAAAAAAAAATACACTACATCCATACATCCATACATCCATACATCCACACATCCATACATCCATACATCCATACATCCATACATCCATACATCCATACATCCATACATCCATACATCTATACATCCATACATCCATACATCCATACATCCATACATCCATACATCCATACATCCATACATCCATACATCCATACATCCATACATCCATACATCCATACATCCATACATCCATACATCCATACATCCATACATCCATACATCTATACATCCATACATCCATACATCCATACATCCAAACATCCATACATCCATACATCCATACATCCATACATCCATACACCCATACATCCATACATCCATACATCCATACCTACCTACCTACCTACCTACCTACCTACCCACCTACCCACCTACTCACCTACCCACCTACCTACCTACCTACCCACCTACCGACCTACCTACCTACCTACCCACCTACCTACCTACCTACCCACCTACCTACCCACCTACCTACCCACCTACTCACCTACCCACCTACCTACCTACCTACCTACCTACCTACCTATCTACCTACCTATCTACCCACCTACCCACCTACCCACCTTCCCACCTACCTACCTACCTACCTACCCACCTACCTACCTACCTACCTACCCACCTACCTATCTACCTACCTACCTATCTACCTACCTACCTACCTACTTACCTACCTACCTACCTACCTACCTACCTACCCACCTACCCACCTACCCACCTACCCACCTACCTACCTACCTACCTACCCACCTACCTACCTACCTACCTACCCACCTACCTACCTACCTACCTACCTACCCACCTACCTACCCACCTACCTACCCACCTACTCACCTACCCACCTACCTACCTACCTACCTACCTACCTACCTATCTACCTACCTATCTACCCACCTACCCACCTACCCACCTTCCCACCTACCTACCTACCTACCTACCCACCTACCCACCTTCCCACCTACCTCCCTACCTACCTACCCACCTACCTACCTACCTACCTACCTATCTACCTACCTACCTATCTACCTACCCACCTACCTACCTACCTACCCTACCCACCACCTACCTACCTACCCACCTACCTACCACCTACCTACCTACCCCCTATCCTACCTACCTACCCACCACACCTACCTACCACCTACCTACCTACCACCTACCCCTACCTACCTACCTACCTACCTACCTACTACCCCACCTACCCTACCTACCTACCACCTCCACCTACCTACCTACCTACCCCACCTACCCCTACCTCACCCACCTACCCACCTACCTACCACCTACCTACCTACTACCTACCTCCACCCTACCACCTACCTACCTACCTACCTACCACCTACTACCTACCACCTACCCCCTACCTACCACCTACCCCTACCTACCACCTACCCTACCTACCTACCTACCTACCTACCCACCTACCACCTACCCACTCTACCCCCTACCTACCCACCTACCTCCTACCTACCTAACCTACTCTACCTACCTACTTCTACCTACCTACCTACCTACCACCTACCATCTACCTACCTGACACTTAACCTAACTCTGACCTACCTACCTACCCATCTACCTACCCACCTACCTACCCACCTACCTTCCTACCTACTTAAAATATAAAATAGATAGCGTTTCTAGTATCGAGTTCTACTATCTCAAATATAAGCTTCTTGGAAACTTAAATACTTATATCTTTTGATAGAGTAAAGCTATTACAATGAAATAAACACTAAATGTTACCTTGATTTACTGGTAATTTTTACGTATAAAACTTGCTTAAATATGTTGTGTACTTTTGACGTGATGCGTGTTCACATAAACAGGAAAACAGACAAACAGACAAACAGACAAACAGACAAACAGACAAACAGACAAAAATTCCAAAAATGTTGGAAATGGATTCTGTTAGTTATCCTTTAATACCCTAGCTAATTTTTTTTTAAATATTTTCAATGTACAGAAACGACTTTTCTACAGATTTATTATAAGTATAGATAACAAGATTTTCCCGACTGACAATTATTTTAACCTTTAACCAAAATTCCAATTTAATAAACAAATTGGTGATAATTGATTTAACAATTGATTGAATTTATTATTTTTAAGCGTAATAGATATGATTATTAATGTTGATCAATTTTATATTGTGTAAATTTTCTGCGTTGAAAAGCTTATAGTTTATAAATGATATCCCCTAAAACGGATTCTTCTACAATATTAACGTAAATCTCAAATTGTAATTATAATGACAATTTTAGAGATAAAGACGGCAAAAACTATACATCCACTTATAAATGTGTAAATGCGCCACTGAAACTACCATAGAGAACATGGAGAATTGAATATAGCTACATTCAATATAATTATTTATTTGTGTGTTTTTAAGTTGAACAATTAAATTTATAGTGAACTTGTTACTTTAATTTAAATTTAAGGTACTTTAACTTTAAATAAGCAAAAGCACGACCATTGAGAAGTTTGTAAATAGTCTATATATCTCCGTATATCAGTTAATTTATTACAAAACTTATTAAACATATAATACTTTTTGAACGCTTTCTCCATATTACTGAGTGAGCGAAATTATATAAAAGTAAATCAACTTTCAGCCAAAAAGATAACTTTATCGTTCGAATGTGATGAGAAATTCTTAAGCAGTCGTTAAATTCAAGTTAGTAGCCATCTACGTAGGCCTTCAACTCGTAAGTAGCTAAACTGTTTAACTTCATTACGGGGTCGACTCGACGCGACCGAACTCTGAATTACGCAGATTAGCGAACAATTTAAATATTTTAATTTTCATGAATCTGATTACTCTATTGACTCGACTTCTCATAAATAGAACATGAAAAGTTCAAGTTGTTGGTAAGTGTTTGTTATATAAAACGATATTTATATTTGTTTTGCCAATTAAGATTTTTTTTTTGAATAAATGTTAATGAAAGAGCCTATGAAAAAAAATCAAGAAAGCAAAATAAGTAGTATAACAGTTTATAATTTATCTTATGACTAAAATACATTTCGGATAGGTCAATCTGTACAGCGGACCTAACACTAAGTTTTTTTCTGAATAACCTGTGTGAAGCAATGTAGCTCTATATTAAGTAACAAACAGTTGCAAACTTAAAAAAACTTCTTAAAATAATATTTAAGAGGAGCCCGTCGTGGCGCAATAGCACAATGTAAACGCGATGGTTGTGGGTTCGATTCACACTTAAAAGGAAAAAAGCTTCGAAAAGTGGGGAACAGAGTGTCTTACTACTAAATTACCTCTGCGTACCCTGCCATATGCGAAATACAGTGTGAACTGGAAAAAAAATACATTTAAAAAATATACTACAAATATTCTGCGTTAGAGTCATACGAGTGCGAGTACCTACATAAAAACTAAACACGTTTATTTGGAGCGTAGCCCTAACGTAACAAGACTTAACGAATAACAAGCTAACATTTTGTTCATCCTTTTTGCTTGTGCGTTTAATGACGTAACTACCTACCTGAAATTCCTGACAACGGAAACGTTCAGTTCAAAGAGAAATTCTCATATAAATATTTGAGAGCAACATGAGAAAATTGTGAAAATGTTTCAACTTATGGATTTAGTTCTGCCTTTTATAAATACTTTTTGCTGCGAACGCTAAGTTCTTTTTTTCAGGTACTGGAATAGGATATATAATAAAAACAACAATGTGGAAGCTCACATTCTATCGCATACTGATTCTGTGCGAGACTTTGAATACACGTAGGCATTTCCATATCAAGCTACAGTCTAAATAAACATTTTAAAAACATATATATTTTTTGTCACGTCTATTACTATAATTTTATGTTGTTTATAACATTATATTCTACGGATCGTTCTAATCTTTAAAATTTTGATTGCTTTGTGAAATGCGACATGAATAGTAGATAGATATAATAAATATTAAAAACATTATTTATTTTAATAAAATTTATATAACAAAAAAAATTATTAAAATTTTTAATGATTGAAATTTATCGTCTATTGACGCGTACTTCCCGTTCTTGCCTCGCTAAGTATACTTGAATAATTTACATTTTAATCTTAGCTCATCTTCTTTGGTAACTAACCAATAGAATACCATAGCACAAATATTATCATACAAATATTATAAATTGAATGTAAGTATGTTTGTTATGCTTTCACACCAAACCTACTTAACCGATTATCAAATAATTTTATGCACATTTTCTTAGAGATACGATACGATACTTTCTAGTAAAAAATGTATTAATAAAATATTATGATTTGGTTGTAATATAAAAATAAATTTAAGCGAGTGAAACCGCGAATCCCTAGTACACTATAAAGCTTAAATTAAGTCTACGAAACAATTAGAATTTACTTATAAATTTATTGTATAGAAACAAAAAAAAAACGATAACATTTTCTCAATATAGGTGCAGCATTGGAGGAAAAAACATAGTACGCTCGGGACATAAATCCGGTTAGCGCGCCTTACCACACGATACAATTAACTTTGGACAATGTAGCCTTTTTACCGAAGCGATGCAATTTACGGTGTAGCTCCTTTCATGGATAACTAGGGGAGGGGGACGAAAAAGCTGAGGTGTGACCATTTAATAAGAGTTTAATACAAGTGGTTTCTATTAATATTTCATGTGTCATATTGAGGGGTACAAAGAGGGAAAATTTAGTGGTAAAACACTCTGTTTCCACGATCGGTCATTAGTATGCTTAGTTTATAACAAAAGATTCCCATTATTTTTTAATTTTTTTTTTTAATATACAAGATAACAAATATTACTAATAAACTTTTAAAAAAAATTGTGATAGGTACAACAAGTATATCAAATATATACAAAAAAGACAGATTAGTTAAGAGCCGAAAAAGTTCTAACCTTTAGATTTTATAATGGCTTTTGAAAATGTATACTAGAAATTAATAAAATTTTCTAACATAACCTTTAGCAGAACCTAAGCTTTTCTTATATTGAACCAAACCAAAACTAGTACTTCAGTATATTACTAACTTAATAGCCGAGACAGGCAAATACAATCAAAATATGTCATAATTCGTCCAATGAAAATAACAATTATTATTTGTTGATTAATCGCCCTAATAACGGAAATTGTTACGGGAAAATGTCTAACGTGGTACATTCACGCCACAACACAATAATATTTTTATTATGGCAGTAAATAAAATGGAGGCAACTATTATAAGTTCGAATATCGCATGACATGATTCTTATAAGATAAATGGTGTTGCCACAAATATAAAACTAATGACGCACTATATATAGAGAACAACATTTTACTTACTATAAAAAGTAAATTTTCTTCTACGAACTTATTGTTGTGTTTAATGTATAATATATAACGTGTTCTAGAATTCTATTATTATCGCGTATTATAGGATAGTCTAAAACTCTTAAAGTAATCAAGTTTTTTAGTATCACCCTGCACATAGCAGGGAAGGTAGAGGGATACCAGGTAACGTAGTGTTAAGATACCCCGTTCCCATTCAAACACTTCATTCTTGTGCCCCAATACCATATCGTCGGCCTAAAAAAATACAGGCAGCAAAAAGTGCGATATAACTTATTAAATCTTAAATTATTGACGCCAGTCAGAGGTGTGGATGTTGAAACACAAGAAGTTGTTGAGATAATGAATTATTAAATCTTAATATTTTCATTTCTTCGCTCTGGCACCAAGAAAAAAAAATCGAAAAAAGTGGGGAACAGAGTGTCTTAACACTAGGTGCCCTCTGCCTACGCTGCTGTATATGGAGTACATCGTGAAGCTGATTCAAATTTTATTATTATACAATAATTAATTTTTAATAATGAATATTAATAAATTCCTTTACTCGGACAAGGCAACGTTAATGCTAAAAATAAAAGCTTTTACAGTCACCGGAGATTGTATTACTAAAAGTTATTAAAAAATTAAACTACTTTCCGTTGCTTCGATACAGAGCAGAAAGCAGTACCTACAAAGACTATGTTTCATAATGGCTTACAGCTTATGTTTAAAAATTCTAATAATTTATTTTTAATAAAATTTACCTAACCCTGCTAATTGTTACTTATTGTACCTGTGAACGTAAAGAGGAGGATATAGGGTAGGGTAAGGTAACTTTGTATAAAATGAAGTTCAAATTTAATTTTGTAATATTTTTTCTTTGATATATCGTAAGTTATGCTTTACCTGACTATGCGGCCTGCTACTCCTGCAACAATTTCATTGTAAGTCTCGTATCCCGCATTTAGCAGGATAGGCAGAGGAAACCTAATGTTAAGGCACTCCACTTCACTCCACCCCACTCCACTTCACTCCACCCCACTCCACTTCACTTTCCGTCAAATTCTGAAGACACTGCGTGTTAAGTGACGTAATACAACGCTACGCTTTTGCTTCGGCACCAAAGCTAAGAAATAAAAATATTAATCGAACCCACACCTGTCACGTTTACAGTTACAGTTTACAGTTTTTTTCTTATAAGACTTTATTTGTACAATATAGTGATGTCATAAAACTGCTTAGAAACACATAATAAAGCCATACAACATTAGTAAGCCCAGCAACAAAGAGATAGGGCATAGTATATAAAGGTTAACAGACAGACATTTTTCATTTTCATTATATATTTGAGCAAAACAGTTTCCACTCAGAATTCTTAGTCGGTAAATATTAATACAGTCTCAACGTTATCTAAAAGTGTATACTGCAAACGCAGTCCGTGCACGTATACTTTCGTTCAAATGAAGTGCAACACTAATTTACTTTAAAAGATTATTTCCTTGCACATGTTGTCTTATACTGTTTACACTGTAATCGAAATACTTTTAAATAACAAATTGTGTTATTTTTTTTAAATTATTTATAGGTTCGATTTATATTGTATTTGTAGTTAAATAACATTTGCTGTTTAATTATTTTTTTGGCCATGTGATCTTATAGAAGACTATTTTTATAGGTATGACGCCAGCAAAATTGTTTTATACCAAAAAATTACTCATACGGACGGGTGAAGGACGATAATTTTATGTAATATATTATATATATAATAAATTTATTTAAATTTTAAAACTTTAAATTTTTTTTTTTTACTTAAATCATACAAATACAATGAAAGGATGAGAGAGAGAGATGTCATGCGTCACAAGCCGAACACTTAGACTGATCGTGCATCTCTGTCGCTTGTTCCGCACTCCCGCTCGCACCTTCTGTTCAGGCGGAACGTGACAATGAGGTATGCGTTCATCGATTTATAAGACGTTATCACGTCAAAAATATGTTATGTGAACATTTGTTTTAAGAAAATAATTTGATTTTGGTTTGTAAAGTTTTCACATTTAATTTTTATACATTTTAATATCTTGTCATATTATTACCCAACCGCAATGACTGTGTGTAGATGCCACATATGCTAGGTACACTAGAGCCGTATTTTGTGCCTCATTGGCCTGCGTCTTCCCACTAGTTTGTTTAGGGAGGGTGCGACTACCACGAGATTTGCTGCACCTGCTGTTTAATTCTTTGATTACTTCTGTCATTAATACTTGTCCATTGAAGTGGTCCTGCAATTCTTATTTATTTTTGTATTAATGGCTTTGGTTCACAATTTTGTATATGTTGTTTTATTTTTTAATGATAATCATATGTTAAATAAATATAACTCACAGTTAACTTAGCCTTAACTTGGAGTAATTTAAAGATTTTGTGCTTAAATTAATTATATTATTGTACAAAAAAATATCGGTTAGATTCAGGCGTCACCGTCAGACCAAGGGTCCTGTACCAGTTTCATGAAATATTTATATATCAAATTTCATATTTCTAGGTCAACGGAAAGTAAAATTTAATAAGGAACGATGCATAACTTCACTTCACTTTGAAGCTCATTTTTTTCTGTGCTCCACTGGTCCTGCATATTTGATAATAATATCAGTTATATAGACAAATAAACAAAACGATTCCATTCTTTTTCTTTTGAGACAACGAACTCTCTATAAACTGAATAAGATTATTTAATAAAGAAGAACCACGAATCTTAACATAATTATCTTATCTAAGTACAGCAATGTACTGTGGGAACACCACGATGATAGCAAAACGTTTAAGCTATCATTCGGGTCCTGCAGTCATTACGCGAGGTCAGCTGGTGTTCTCTCAAGGTTTTTGCTCGTATGTCCCTGGGGGCGCTTAGAGCGAAATTGTTTTCTTGCATCAATCGTTGTATAGTCAGCTAACGACCGGCACTTAGCATTTAGATTGTACTCATGTAAGGTGTTATTTTTAGTAAAAAAAATATTTTATTGTCATGTGATATTATTATAACTAGGTCATAGTGAAGCAGTAGGAAGGAAGTTATACTATATACGCGATGCTTATGGATTCGATTCACGTTTGGGGAAAAATATTAAATTTATCTTCATCTCCCCGCTGTGTGAAGACAAAGCGCGGCGGGATATGGGATAAAATCTAATAAATCAGCATCACGCTGTATCCCGCACACAGCAGGGTAGTCAGAGAGAACCTGGTGCTAAGACACTCCGTTTTCCACTTTCTGCCGAATTCTGGAGGCATTGCGTGTTGAGTCGCAGAACTCAACGCCGCGCTTTGTCTCGACACTAGAGCGAAGAAATGGAAATATAAATTTAAGTAAATATTTCATCTTCTCAAGTGGGGATCGAACCCACAACCAGTCGATTTTCAGTCACTAATTTTAGATATTGTTCATCTATACTAATATTACAAAGAAGAAAGATTTGTATTTTTGTATGTATGTATGTATGTTTGTAGAGTTTTCACACAAAAACTATCGGACTGATTTAAATATTTTTTTCACTATTAGAAAGCTGTTTCATCACTGACCAGCATAGGCTATATTACATTTTTTAAAAAAAATAGAGATCCCTAATAAAAATGCAATAATGTAACCCAAGGTGTGAAAAAATTAATCTTAACAATTCTATCATCGCGTGCGCTGCGAAAACTATTGATGATAGAACAAAACAATGTTCTACAGTATTATAGAACGCATCAATATCTATATAAAAGTCCGCGATAGCATATGTCCAACTACTGTAGTTATGACAATGTAACCCTTTTTTTTATATTTTATAAGTTAACAAAAGTGTCGACAATAATCAAACTATATTATTCATACCTCTGCATTAATCTATATTATGGGATAAATTATATTTTATTAAAATAATTTCAATACCTGTAAAATCCTTTTTTATTAATAAAATCGGACATCCCATTCAAAAGATATAACGAATTTAAAAATATTAATCTAAAGAAAATCATGTAATAATAAAAAATGCGTAGTATATGCCGTGTGGCCTCGCGCACCGTGGCGAGTAACTCTGCGGGGGTGGGGGGGAGGTGCATCGATATCACTAAAATTATTAAGACAATCGATTAGATTTTTTGTTTCTTTATTTGAATTGAATAGGCCCCGAAACTACGGGACCGATTTGGAAAATTCTTTTACATTTCGACGATTAAGGTGTAAAAAAAATACCAAAAAAAACCTTATATCGCGTACGCTGTGGAAATTATTGATAATAGACCAAGTGATGTACTACAATTTTATAGAAGACATCAATATCTACAAAAAAGTATACGATACCATGTGTAACTGTTAGAGTTATGTTACAATAACTAATTTTCAAAGGAAAATGTGCACAACTAGAGAACAGAGCCGCCATCGTAGTACAGAGGGACATCTAAAATATATATATTTTATATTCTGTCATAATGAATAGCTTTAAACTTTGCATACAAAGGTATCCTGTACGTAGTATATCATTTTTTTCATTTATTATTACCAGTACAGTATCGATACTAATGTGGTATTTATATATTTAATATTTTTCTTCCTTTAATGTTTTTCGAGAAAATAATTTGTTCTCTATAAAAATGTTGGTAGTTTTAATAATTCTAATAGAATTAAACAACTTTCTAAAATAATCTTTCCTTGCATGCGTTAACTATTGGGAGCTATTAAACAAAAAATACACTCTCATTTTTATATATATATATTATATGGTATTACAATCTATACTTATAATAAATCTGTAGAAAAGTCGTTTCTGTACATTGAAAATATTTAAAAAAAAATTAGCTAGGGTGTTAAAGGATAACTAACAGAATCCATTTCCAACATTTTTGGAATTTTTGTCTGTTTGTCTGTTTGTCTGTTTTCCTGTTTATGTGAACACGCATCACGTTAAAAGTACACAATATATTTAAGCAAGTTTTATACGTAAAAATTACCAGTAAATCAAAGTAACATTTAGTGTTTATTTCATTGTAATAGCTTCACTCCATCAAAAGATATAAGTATTTAAGTTTCCAAGAAGCTTATATTTGAGATAGTAGAACTCGATACTAGAAACGCTATCTATTTTATATTTTAAGTAGGTAGGTAGGTAGGTGGGTAGGTAGGTGGGTGGGTAGGTAGGTAGGTAGGTAGGTAGGTGGGTAGGTGGGTAGGTGGGTGGGTAGGTGGGTAGGTAGGTAGGTAGGTAGGTAGGTAGGTAGGTAGGTGGGTAGGTAGGTGGGTAGGTAGGTGAGTAGGTGGGTAGGTGGGTAGGTAGGTAGGTGGGTAGGTGCGTAGGTAGGTAGGTAGGTAGGTGGGTAGGTGGGTAGGTAGGTAGATAGGTAGGTAGATATGTAGGTAGGTAGGTAGGTAGGTAGGTAGGTAGGTAGGTGGGTGGGTAGGTAGGTGGGTAGGTGGGTAGGTGGGTAGGTGGGTAGGTGGGTAGGTAGGTAGGTGGGTAGGTGGGTAGGTGGGTAGGTGGGTAGGTGGGTAGGTGGGTAGGTAGATAGGTAGGTAGGTAGGTAGGTAGGTAGGTAGGTAGGTAGGTAGGTAGGTAGGTGGGTAGGTGTGTGGATGTGTGGATGTGTGGATGTGTGGATGTGTGGATGTGTGGATGTATGGATGTATGGATGTATGGATGTATGGATGTCTGGATGTATGGATCTATGGATGTATGGATGTATGGATGTATGGATGTCTGGATGTGTGGATGTATGGATGTGTGGATGTATGGATGTATGGATGTAGTGTATATTTTTTTCAATTATTATTACCAGTAAAGTATCGATACTAATGTGATATCTATATATTTAATATATTAAATATTTTTTAGTAAGTTTTATAATTCTAATAGAATTAAATAACTTTTTAAAATGATTTTTCCTTGCATGCGTTGTAATAATTACAACATAATATATAAGATTTTATATGTTACTTTAATTATTATCTTAAAATAATTAAATGTATTTTGATCAAATTTATTTTCTTAAAAATTAGGAGTGCCCAACAAAGCTATCATTTCTCTATGAAGATATAAATAAATAGTTATAAAGGTCAGTTATTTAATCATTACACCATTCATACATGACGAATATTACAATAAAAACAATTAAGCCGATTTTACCGCTCCCGCACCGCGCTCACGTCTTAGCTCTTTTAATCGCTTAAGTCGTTTCTGAGATAAGCGTCGACTAACAGAAAAACCAAGAAACCGACAAAATTTATAAATATTATTGTTGCTGATTCTATTACTTTGTTAATTGCTCCAATAATAATTTGTTTAATGAAAATCGAAAATGTCATGGTTTTAATAATCTTCACATTAGAAATCATAAGTGCACTGCAAGCATACATTATTTATTACAACAGGAACGTAATTCCCTGTACCGAAGCAAACAAATAATTCACAAATTTAAGCGGGTGAAGCCGCGAGCTGGTTGCTGTATTTTATAAAATTTTATGTTGTGATTATAATAGATGGATCACGTGGTGATGTCAATACGTTTTAATCATTGGCATGTAGGTACGTTATATTAATTTATAGTAGATATATTTCTCAAGAGAACTTAATCAAAACTTTGTATATAAAAAAATACATGAAATAATCATATTAGGGAAATATCAAATTTATTTTATGAATCAATCTTAATGTTATATTCGAAACAAATGAATTGTATGTAAATTTATTAATACGTTTCAGGTATGAAAAAAAGCAAAATGCAATAAAATTGCGTTTCCGCTTTTCTTTCCAATGATTTATATTTCTATATATGTGGGACGTAAATGCGCGAACAGAGCTGCCATCTTAGTACAGAGTAACCTCTAAAATATATATTTACGTAAAGTTAAAGAGTAAAAAATGTGAAGAGGAATGTGTGATTTCTCTATAGAATATATTATTCTACATTATATCATAAAAAACAGTACATATAACGGTATCCTCCTGCAGTATAATTATTTTTAATCAACATTTTTGAACTTTTAATTTTGAACATTTTAAATATTTTCGTGCCATTATGATGAAAAACTTAGACAATTTTTTAATTTGAAAAAAATAATTTATTAACGATAAGAATGTTGGTAGTTTTTCAAAAGGTATAAGAATTTAAAAAATGTCTAAAATATGCTTTCTTCGCAAGTATTGTAATAACTATTAGTTCTATTCACTAAAAAATCACTATAAATATTAAATATGCTCAATTTGTGTTTTTGTCAGCACCACTTTAAATGAAACCATAGTTAATCACTCTATAAAAGCCTAATACAATAAAAAAAATCCTAAAAGTGAAAAAGTTATTTTTCATACAAAATAAATTATATATTATCGTTGATATTAAAATAAAACGCTATTTGTCATTAAACACGCAAACAGGCATAAGCCTATCAAAGGGAAACCGCCGCATACGCCTCATTCCTAAATCGAGTCGTAGGTATTCGCGACAAAGTTCAAAGTTGCTTAACCTTTCGTAATACTTTTGTAGTAGTATGTGTTAACGTTATTGGTATCTATGCGTAACTGCGTCACACAAAATACAGGTATGGATAAACATCGATCGTGAAATGAAAAAAAAAGTCTACGTCTAAACTGTTGAGGTATCTTGATTAATTTCTTTAGGTATGGGCTTAAAATATTTTATCCTATATATTGCCCCCGTAAAAGGAGCGCTGACGCTTCCATTCTGTATTAATATTAAAGGCCATCGCGGCGCAAGGGCACACAGTTAGGTTATGTTACTTAAATCGGTTAAGCCCTTTCTGAGATTATCCTGAACGCACAGATAAACAGACAAACTGACCAAGTTCTATTACATTGTTGAATGTCCGTAGTAACATTTTTTCTAATATATCTTCCATGTACAGACACCGATGAGTTAGGATTTTATTGTAAGTATCGATATAACTATAACTATATAGCTATAACTATAACTTAGGTGATAAAGACTCCTTAAGGCAAACGTTTAAAAAAAAAAAATATATTGACAGTTGCATCTCTCTTATGGGAGGTGGGAAAATGCGACCTAATGTTTACATAGGTTAGGAGTAATCCCAATCCTGTCTGTTAGTCTGTGTTAGTCAGGTAGTCTGTTGCTTATAATTTCTTTCGTTTAAATTTTCTGTTGTTTGTGTCATTTGTTTAAGTGTGTTATTTTAAATAATTGGAACATCGATACAATAAGAAATCATAATAATACGAAAATGCGGTTTGCATTAAGGTTGAAATAATTTTCATATTAGTGCGAGTAATCTTAAGTGCTTTGCAAACATAGGTACATTATAATATTAATAATTTAGTAATTAAAGCGGGCGAAGCCGCGAGTGGGTCGCTAGTTAAGAGAATATTTTCATTAACCTAGTAAGGCTTTTTTGTACTTGTTTTTATGGCTACAGTAATAAGATTTAAAAACTACAGAAACAGATTCTAGTCCATGTATTGAGTTATATAGTGAACGCTTCGTACTTATTTATACAACATATTTATCTACTCATACATACATACAACACCGGTCAAAATAAATAAAAAAAATAACATAATGAATAAATATAGGACTAACCACTCAGACGAGTCGCTAATCAAATTACATTACTAAAACAACACAAAAAATTTGTAACGAAATTAAAAGCATAACAACAGGGAGCATAATATATTACCACGCCCACAAACGACCGTTTTAATGGCCAATTTAATTTCATGTAACGGCGTTATATTTTCATATGAGAAACATATTTGGCGGTGCGTTGACACGACATACAATACACGGTAGAGTTAAAAAAAATGCATAGATTTATTATGTTTACTATATTTTGAGGCCAGCAGTGGCACAGGTGCACAAATTGTGACTGAAAACGCGATAGGTTGTGTATTCGATTTCCAATCGACAAAATTAAATATTGAATATATTAATTTATTTGTCGCTTTGGTGATGACACAAGCGCGGCGATTCCCGCCACTCAAAGAGCAATGTCTTCAGAATTCGGCGGACGATGGGGAACGGAGTGTCTTAACACGGTTCCCTCTGCCTGTCCTTCTGTGTGCGGGATACAACGTGATACTATTATACTTTAGCCGTAACTCCGCCGCACACATTAGTGAAAGAACAATTAAACTTTTTGTACCGGTACGCGCGGCTGCATCCGGCACGTCTCGGAATTATGAGACGATCGTGACTCCGCACTAGTGCTGGCCATCGCTTTGTTTTGTAAAAATATCGGTGCATTCACGTAAACGTTGTTCTGGGCTTTTAATATTTTAAATGTTTTCTTTATTTGTTGTGTATAAAATATAGTCTTATGTATAATCGGATAGATTTTTTAAATAAATTTTGTGCAAAGTATATAAAATACTTAATAATGTAATTATAAGTAATAATATTCATTAATTATTATTGTAAGGCCGTCGTGGCGCAAGAGCACAAAGTTGTGTTGTGGGTTTGATTCCAACTCGTGGAATTTTATGGGTGGGATTATTATTATTTAATAATATTATTATTTCATCGTTTCATAAAATACAAAACTCATGTAAAAACTAGCAGTTCAAAGAAAAACATTTTTTTTCAATCGAGGAGATGTAATATTTACATAAATTTATATTTCTATTTCTTCGCTCTGGTATAGAGGCTAAGCGCGGTGTTGAGCTCTGCCACACAACACGCAATGCCTCCAGAATTCGGCAGAAAGTGGAAAACGGTGTGTCTTAACAGTAGGTTCCCTCTGCCTACCCTGCTGTGTGCGGGATACAGCGTGAAGCTGATTTATTTGATTTATTTTTTTATTTTTATTCACGAAATCTTAAATTTTGCTATCCATTTACTTTTTAACATTATAAACAATTATTATTATAAAAACGATGGATTACAAAATTATTAATACAATTGTTATTTTATATTTTTATCATGATACTTTGATTTTAATAAGGCATTTCCAATTTGTCAAATTTAATTTTCCGCTTATATTTTCTATAATGTTTTGCCCGGCTTATTAAGGCCTAGAGGATTAAGCATCCACGACGGAAGACATTTATTATAAGACTACATAGTGTATAATAAAGTACTCCACCTCTGTCTTGTGTCTTGCTAAATCTTCTTCTTCTAAACCACGCAACGGATTTTGATGCGATTTTCAGTCTTGGAGCAGGGGCACAAAGTGAGACTGTAAATCGACTGGTTGTGGGTTCCATCACCATTAGAGGTAATGAAATGTGTATTTACATTTATATTTCCATTTCTTCGCTCTAATGTTGAGGCAAAGCGCGGTGCTGGGTTTCGCCACTCAACGCGAAATTCCTTCACAATTCGGTGCGGTATTTGACCGGGTTTTTTTACTTATTAATCTATCAAAAAGAGGCCAGTCGTGCTGCAGTCGCACAAGGTCGCGTAAACGCGTCAGGTTGTGGGTTCGAATACGATGGTGATCATTTACCATAAAATGACCCGTAATGAACGCTCGTTTGCTTTCTCTTTCCCATAAAAAAAATGATCGTAACGACTCAACAAAGCTTTCAAAGTAAACAAAGCTTTATGTTCCATTTCAAAATTACATTAAGTAAATAATTGAAACTTACCGTTTCTCATTAACAGTTCAAAAGCTTATATCGAATTGAGAATACGCCAAAACATTTTTCGTAAGCGTCTAGCTAATTAGTATTGGCGCAAATCTTCTCTGTCGTAACTTTTAATGACGTCGAATGAAAGTTTACATGTCTTTTAAGTTTTAGCACTTGCCGTCCGTGAATATTGTTGGGTTCATTAAGAAGTTACCGTGAATTTTCAAGTTGTACCCATTATTGATAATATGCTTTTAAAAGGAATGGCGGCCCATTAGGTGATGTAAACGCGTTCTTGTTATTTTTCGAGAGGTATTCTTCGAATAGGATGTTCTCGTTGATATATTATATATTATCCGTATAATTTATTTTATTATTCGTTTTTTTTTATTAAATATAATATATTTCTTATAAGCATTTTATATTCAAATAGTATCAAATATTTGAAGTTCAAGAGTGCCTAAGTTGTCTATTTGATCTTTGTTTTAGTTTTGTACAACTAAATTAAAGTCAATGAAACTTCTTAATTATTTCTTATATAATTTGTTTTGATACTTTGTATGTTTTCTATGTTTTATTATTAACGGCGTTGAGTTCCGACACTCAAAACGCAATGCCTCCAGATTTCGGCTGAAAGTGACAAAATGGGAACGGAATAACTTAACACCAACACTAGGTTTTATTATATCTAACAAAATTAAAAGTTCAGATAGCATATAGCTATAAGGATACACACCTGACGCACGATGTTTCAATACGTGCGGAAATAGGAAATCCGAGTGATTAGTTTCAAGATTCACGCCCTTTACCTCAGAACAGTAATGAACGTTGCTTTAAGAATTCAATGAGAAAATAAAATATTCCTTTTGTAGTAAAATATAACGTTTTTTTTTTGGATATTTTTTAATGTAGCGGTTTTCTTAATAAATTAATGATAATATGAGTTATTTTTACAGATTTCCGCTGTATTTCGCATTTAACAAGGTAGGCAACCTAGTGTTGAGACACTCCGTTCACCTCTTTCCCTCCGAATTTCCCTCCTCCGGCATGCGTGTTGTGTGGCAGAACTCACCAATAATGCAAATTATAAGATCTGCAAATAATGTTAATTATTTAGTAGTTCGGTTGCCTCCTTTAATAAATAAAAAGGGGAATAAATGAAAATGGGCAACGGATAATCTTAGCACTAGGTTCCCTCTGCCTACCCAGCTGTGTGTGGGATGCAGCGTAAAACTGATTATAAATAAAAATCTTATAATTTGGCTTTCATTACTAAATGTTGGTAAATCTGAGTTTTTATTGAACAATTATTATTTTTCAAAGATTCAAACTTTTACAATGACTTATAGGAACATAAAAAACGCAATAAGGTGTAAGAGGGTAGGTGTGTAAGCCTTTCCCCGGCGTGTCAATATCAAAGCGATAAAATACCATTAAGTTATGTGAATTGCGCTCCATAAAAATATATTGTTTCTCTACATTTACAAGTGTCGCTATTTTTTTAAATGTTTTTAACAGCATATTTTAGAAATATCTAGACACCATCGTGGCACAGTGGTACGAGGGTGTGACTGTAACGGAACGGTTGTGGGTTCGATCCTCACTCGGGGGAACAAATTAATAATATTTTCATAATAATTCATTAACGTTTTCATTTCTTGATTCTGGCGCCACGGCAAAAGCCCGGCGTTGATTTCCGCCACTCAAAATATACTATACAACATTTTACAAATGCTTAAAAAATATTAAAAAAAAAAAATAGTATTCTCTCTTGCCAAAAACCATAATTCTTAGTAATTATCTTTGGGTAGCGGAAATTTGAAAAATCTCCCTACAGAGATGCTAACAACATAAATAAGTTGTAACAAGCGTATAAGAATTTCGACGTAGCTTGGCGAGAACGTACGACTCAGTGGTCAGAGCGCCTGGTCGGTTTCCAGGAGGCGCGGGTTCGAGTCCCACAACGTTCAAAAAAAAATTTTATACGTTTTCTAAATAAGTATGAATGAAAAGTCTTCCCTCTGTCTACCAACGTAAAATAATTTTGCAATTTTTATAACTAAAGTAGATATTAAAAGAAAAGAATTTCAAATAAATAAAATAAGGGACAATTATAAGTATTATAAAAGTCGTTTAAGCATTACGCTATGCAATAAATTCAAAACCTAAGGACATTGGAATAAGGAAGAACGCACATTTAGTCGTAAAAATGTATAAAGTTTTCCTTGTTTTCCGTCACAAGTCATAAAATAACGACAATATGTTTACGATCCATAAATCTCCAAATAAAGCGTAAAATTTCATTGTCTCTCCGCTCTCGATTTAGCTTTCTTGTGAATGGTTGATTTGATAAATTGGATATACGACAAGTATCAAATATTATATAATAATTTGAAAGAAAAACACAAACATTGTGAAATTCTTAAAACGTATTCTTAATTAATTTACCACCCACCCATATAAAGTAGATGAGTATAATTTCAAGAATATATAATATATTTTGCATACTAAAATATAATTATTAAAATAAGCATTTTAATTAACAATGCCATATAAAGCGTTTTGCGACAGAAAATATGAAAAAAGATAGTGAAAAAAAGAATTTTATATTATTTTGATTGAACTTCCAGGCTAGTTACTACTTAGAAAGAGGCCTATCATAACGCAGGAGTACAAGTGTTGGTCGCTATTTAAACGCGACTGGTTGTGAGTTTGATTCCTTGGATTTCCGATTGGAAATGATATATTTAATATTTTCATTTCCTCGCTCTGGTAACGAAGCAAAGCGCGTCGTTGAGTTCTTTGTTTGTCAACTCAACACGCAATACTTCCAGAATTGGTGGAAAATGAGGAGCAGAAGTGTTTTAATGGGAACAAATTGTCTTAACAATAGGTTCCCAGGTTCCCTCAGTCTATCCTAGCTCCGTACGAAATACATATTAAAACAAAAAAAGACTTTCAATTTTTACAAATATTAAATATAAAAAAGTATGTTTACCATAACAATTGTTAAAACTAATTAAATAACGAACAAATCTGTTGCTTTTATTTCTTTTCTAATAATTATATAGAGAAACCATTGGCTATTTGAAACAATGAAGCATAGAACAAACGGAGTACGCCATAACAGGGTCGTAGATGGAATGCAAATTGAACGGCAAAGTTCTCCGCCGCGGGAATAGAAAACGTCAGCAACTCGTAGAAAGGCTATTAATTATGAGAAAGGAAATTGAAACCCCAGTGGAAATGGAAAAGTAATAAAATGCAACAGTGATTGCAAGATGAGTACGGCCGAGCCCATTTCAAAGTAGGGCAATCTGTGCCACCCGCTTATACAATAAACTATGATTTACCACAAATAATGATTGTTTTGTTGCAATTTAAAATATTATGCTGTTGTTTGAGACACTGTTGGCTACTTTCCTGCATTTTATCTGGAAATATATTATAAGTTTCGAATTTGGATTGCAATTTAAGAAATTGTACTGCAATATTTAGTATTTATCTTTTGTTTTGTCACGGTCATATA
Source organism: Heliconius sara (assembly GCA_917862395.2). NCBI lineage: Eukaryota > Metazoa > Arthropoda > Insecta > Lepidoptera > Nymphalidae > Heliconius > Heliconius sara. The sequence continues at coordinate 5,931,550 of OU860795.2, read as the reverse complement.
ACTGAATAACTAAATACAAAAACTGGTCAAATGCGAGTTGGACTAACCCACCGATGGTTCTGTAGCAATAAGAGAATTTTAGGTCAACGGGATGTATTTATAATAATAAGCGTGGACAAACTTAAGTTTCAGAAGGCATATGCAATCATTTTCTATGAAATCAATTAAAATAATAAATATAAATTTATGATGATTGTTTTTATCTATAAATTATCACTTATTGGATTTATTCCTTTATGAATATTATAAGAAACAGATAAATGCTCGTATCTTTTGATTGCGTTGACTTCGACAATAATTTTTTCTGAGCTCCAAGGGATCGTTGATTTAAATATTTGATATTCATTTCAGCTTGATACACGATCTCAAGTCTTGACAAACGGACATCCTATAAGGACCCCTTTTTTACCTTTTAAGGTGTGGAACCCTAAAGATTTTAAAAATAATAAAATATTATAATTTCCAAAACACACAACTCACATTATACAAAGAACTGTCTGTACATTAAGATATCTGAATAACTTGCCTGTAACCGAATGAGCAAACCATGAGTTACAGCCTAAGCAGAACAATTTCGAATATAAAGTATACCTAAATGACGTCACGTTTCATATTAAATAACTGGAATACAAAGGAATCGTATAACAAACGTCAGCCCGCACCTAAAGGTCAAACGGGATTTCTGGATTAAAGTCCATTTTATTATTCTTGTTTTACAATATGTACCGCTCATTATGTTATTTGTATCGGTTAAAGCGTCTCTTGTAGCTATTGATATGGGTGCGATGCTATTGAAATATTTAATATTTTTTTTTTCGCTTTTTTATTGTATTAATATAAATATTTATTCCGAAATGTTATATTAATCACTAATGCCAGTTTAATTATTACCAAATTATTATTTCCCTTTGCTCCAGTATCGAGGTTTCAAATCGTGGCGTTAAGTTCCGCAGTTCTCAACCTCCAGAATTAAGTAGAAAGTGGGGAAATGAAGTGGCGTAATGGGAACTGAGTGTCTTAATACTAGGTACCCAAGTTCCTTGCTATGTGCAGGAGGGATACAGCGTGAAGCTAATTACCCAAAAAAATATTTTTTCATTTTATCTTAATTATGTTATGTAATTTTAAGACAAACTTCAAGCCCAATTAATTTATACCATCCATAATATCAATTATAAAATATATACTAAATAATTTCAAAATATCAGCTATAATTGACAAACCATTTAAATATCATACATAATAATAATAATAATAATATAAATAACTTTATAGCACAAATAAGAAGATAAAATGCAGTACATTATAACAACGATTAACCAGAGTGCAATGGCGGTCTTATCACTAAAAGTGATCTCTTACAGGCAACCAAATAACAAACCTAAGGATTTAATTTATAAAAGAAAGCAGAAAGGTGCACACAGTGAATACAAAATTGTTTAAAACATACATATATACAGACATATATACATACATACATCTATACAACAGTGAAAAATAAATATTTATTAAGTTTTAGTATAGAATTAATAGAATTAAGTTTACATACTTATCGTATCAAAATATAATTAAAAAAAATAATTCAGCTTCACGCTGTATCCCGCACAGCAGCAAGGAATATTATATTATTTTTTATCTTATCAAATCTACTAAATTATAAATAAAAGCTATAACAATACAAAATATATCTAAAATATAAAAATACAACATAATAACTTATAAATCTACACAGTGTCATAAACAAAACACATTCAGAGCACACGTCCCGCGCCGTAACAACGTTTTCAAATTGTTTCAATAAAGGCGGGCACGCCCCGGACACGGGTGTTTAATCCAGATTTGTTAACGGGTTAAAATAATGCCGCCAATTTTTTTTACGGATTTTTTCACTCGTATGTAGGTGTTCGTTGGCTTTGTAAGTATTAGGTAGAAATTGTTTAAGTATTATTTATTAACTCGTGAAAAAAATTACAAAAAGGTTAAAATGACATGAACGTAAATTGCTGCTAATTGTGAATATTTATATCTTTTTTGTATCTTCACACTGTATCCCGCATATACAGGTAGGCAGAAGGAAGGTGGTATAAATTAATTGAGCTTTAAGTTCTTAATTAAATATATCCTTCGTTCCCTAACGAGAACGGAGTGTCTTGACACCAGGTTCCCTATGTCTACCCTACTGTGTGCGAGATACAGCGCTGAATGCAAGCTGAATTAAATTTTGATATTTTATATCTGTCAATTATATAATAATTTAAATATTATTTAATTTGCTTATTAGATGCAGTGATTAAAATAATATTTAAGTAAAATAAATTTTACGCTATATCCCGCATATAGCAGGGTAGGCGGAGTGAACCTAGTGTTAAGACACTGGTACCAAATGGTACCAAAGGTACCAGAGCGAGAAATTTAAAAATTAATAAATAATAAATTATTCCAGCAAGTGGGAGTCAAGCCGACAACCGTCGCGCTACAGTCACATACTTGTGCCCTGCGCCACGACGGCCTCTGTGAATATATAATAATTTACAAATTACCAAAAATAATTTGTGATTGCTATTTTAAAATCAATATATTTATTTATTATTTTGTGCCGTGTGATCCCGGCCTAGAATAGGATCATCCTGGTACTGGTGGTGTCGTAAGAGGCGACTAAAGTACGTGTGGTAGAGTCACGTCGCCAGCAATGGCAACACGCATGGACAGACTCGACCGGATCATTACCACCCCCGGCATTTAAAACCGGCGTGAAGTAGTGGCTTTATGCCACTGCGTTTCGCATCAGGTAATGCCGGGCCCCGGCGCCCAACCCATCTTAAAGGCCGGCAACGCACCTGTAACTCCTCTGGGGTTGCACGGGGCCGTGGGCGGCGGTATTCACTTACCATCAGGTGACCCGCACGCTCGTTTGCCGTGTCTTTTCCATAAAAAAAAAAATATCTTACTATTGACCTCACAGAGATTGGATCTATAAAATAAAAAATAAATCAGCTTCAGCACACAGCAGGGTAGGCAGAGGAAACTTAATTCTGTAGACATTGCGTGTTGAGTGGCGGAACTCAAAGCCGCGCTTTGCGTTTTAGATTGGATCTATGAGTCTCATATTTGACTCTAAGTAATATTATGCTAGGTTTTGTTTTATTCAAATTTTACAGGCCATATCGATTATAATTATGAGCTTATACTGGTTATATTTATCTATTTTAAAATTCTTGGACAGGACGGACAGACAATGCACAGACGAAACTAGTGGCCGTAAAAAAACTGAAATTTGCATATAGCTTCCCGGTGAAGTATAAAGTAGGGGATCACTAAGAGAAAATTATCGGAAATTCTGTTGGAAACGGGAAAAACGGGTTTTTATCTTTTGTACTCCACGCAATTTGTAAGAATTACGATATGTAAGAGATGAGCAAAATAAGGACAGTAACAAGTAGATTCTTAACAGTATGAGTGCGCACTTATAAAGTATGGTTTTAACGTTGTTTTCACGTATTAGAAAAAAAATCAATATATATAAATATATTTCACTGTACCACGAAAATAATGTAACGAGACTCCGTTCCGCTTACCGCCTTAATTCAAGACATTGCGTACTGAATGCAACTTAACGCAGTATTTTGTCTTACAAAAATAGACATAAAAATTTCGTACAATTAAAATGAGATTATAGAGCCCAAAACTGCCACTTTTACAGTCAAACGCCGAACCACTTCACCACTACGGTCCAATTTCAAAATATTTCTCTTAAAAGCTATCTCTCAATAATAATAACAACAAAGACATCTATCTTTTGATGTAATTGTATTACAGTTTCTGAGAATATCAAAATAGACGAAATAATAGAATGATATTTTATTTTGCTCCAGTTGACATTTATTAACCAAACAGACTTAATAATTGCAAAATATTAAAGAAATGAAAGAATCTGTTATGTAAATATTTTATTTTAATAAATAGTTTATTATTTTACCTACATACTTTTATATATGTATATTAATAATTTTAAAAAATCAGCTTCACGCTGTATCCCGCACACACTAGGGCAGTTGGAACCCAGTGTTATAAGACACTCCGTTCCCCACTTTCTGCAGAATTCTGGAGGCATTGCGTGTTGAGTGGCAGAACTCAACGCCGCGTTTTGCCTCGACAGCAGAACGAAGAAATGGAAATATACATTAAAATAAATATTTCATAACCTCGAGTTGGGATCTAACCCACAACCAGTCGATTTTACAGTCACACTTTGTACCACTGCGCCACGCCTTATGTTATTAATTAATAGATATATAAATTTATACACAGTCACTACAATAAAACAAAACTATATTCCATTGCCTGAAACGTGTAGGATTTATTTACATATGATATGACTGTGTAGGTTCGATTTTCAGTCGGGCAAATGAAATATTTTAATTTTCTCGCTCTGGTAATGAGGCAAAGTGCAACATAGTGTCCCGTCACTTAATACTCAACGCTTCGAGAATTCTTAAGATGTGATAGTGTCTAAAATAATTTAAACGCTTCTTTAAAAAAAAATAATTAAATAAAACAACAAATCGTGTTATACAAACAAATTATACAGAATTACATTCTAAAGGGGTTTATCTCTAATACAATTAGATGCGCACAAGTACTTAATGTACTTGAGTATAACGCAAACTGTCTACTTGCTCGTAATTGAGTACGAACGTATTACTTTGATTTACAACCCTTTAAAACAAACCCTTAGAATTCCACCCTTAAATCTTAACTTTAGTTAAACTTCGCTATATCTTCCGCAGCGGGAGATTCGGATAATACAATAATAATAATTGAAGTAGATGAGTGAGGGCTGTAGAAATATATAGCATTATGAGTAGACATCTCAAGATTTATTTATAATGTCGTTTATTTTCTATAGTTTCAGCTTCGTACTGTATCTCACATGTACCAGGGTAGGCAAAGGGAACCCGAGAACCTAGTGTTAGGAGATTTCGTTTACATTATCAACCATCTCTGGTTAGCCGCTTTTGGAACGGAACTCAACGCCGCGTAGTTTAAACTTATATTTATTCAAATTATAAGTTAATTAGAGCTCTATACAACATCAATGGAGCTAAATTACTAGTTTTAAATTGTATTTACGGTTTTATATTTGACATATATTTTTCTATTCGAGGCCGGTCGTGGCGCAGCGGCACAAGGTGTGACTGTAAACCGACTGGTTGTGGGTTCGATCCCCACTCGAGGAGATGAAATATTTACTTAAATTTATATTTCCATTTCTTCGCTGTGGTGTCGTGGGCAAAGCGCGGCGTTGAGTTCTGCCACTTAACACGCAATGCCTCCGGAATTCGGCAGAAAGTGGGGAACGGAGTGTCTTTCACTACGTTCCCTCTGCCTACCCTGCAGTGTGCGGGATACAGCGTGAAGCTGATTTATTTTTTATTTTTTTATATTTTTTCCACGCTTGCCTCTTGATAAACATAAAACTTAAAAAAGTATATAAATATCTTTTTGTAGTACGCCTCACACACAAGTCAACCAAACAAAAATTACACTCGAAAAACATTTTAGGCCAATCGTGGCGCAGGGGCACAAAGTGTAACTGCAAAACCGATTGGCTGTGGGTTCGATCCCCATTCGAGGACATGATATTTATTTAAATGTATATTTCCATTTCTTCACTCTGATATCGAGGCAAAGCGCAGCGTTGAGTTGCGCCACTCAATACGCAATGCCCCCAGAATTCGGCGGAAACTGGGGAACGGAGTGTCTTAACACTAGGTTCCCCCTGTTCACTCTGCTGTATGCGCGATACATCGTGAAACTGAATTTATTTTTTAAAAACACTAAAAACACACACAATTTCAGCACAAACCCAAAGCTAAAACACGTACGACACTAAAACAAATCCCGGGAAAAACGATCTTAGCTAAAGTAGTAACGCAAACTATTCTCAGAGTAACACTTATCTAGGAGCGCACTGTGCTCCTCGAACCTGACCCAAATAAAACACCGCTATCCGACGTGGATTTGTTGGCTGAGTAAAGAATTTACTGCTCACCTCTGTCCCGGGTCGAGCGTCCGGCATGTACCAGGAATACGGTTTCACTATTATGAACGTCTCCTTACTTAACATCAAACGCGAAGGTTCCTCAATTCAGTGAGTTATTTTTGACTTATTTGTCATCTGTTTAATATTTCTTATATACTAGCGACCCAATCGCGGCTTCGCCCGCTTGGACTACGTAGTTATTAATTTAGTAACCTGCATTATTTTCTTTTTTTAATAATAATATCGTTTTAAAAACAATATCCATATCTATAATGAAAAACCAGTTATGTAGAGCAATTTTTTCAAGCAACGTTACCGGTAATTTTTTAGTAATTTATAAACAAATTGAAATAATACAAACACTAAATATTAAGAGAATCTTGCCAAAATACAATAGTCGCAACTGCAATTTCTGAGATTAGCGTCAACCAACAAACAAACAGACATTTTTTTTAAAACCATTATTATTGATTCTACTTCTATTATAATAATATATTATTATACGCAACCAAAAGCATATTTCCTGATATTTATTCCATGTACAGACCAATCCTTTAGGATTTCATTATGACTAATCAAAATATTATTAAGAATCTATTGTGTCTTACACAATACTATCTATATATATATATATATATATATATAGATATATAGATATATATATATATATATATATATATATATATATAGATATATATATATATATATATATATATATATATATATATATATATATATATATATATATCTATATATATCTCTATATATATATATATCTATATATATATATAAAAGGACTTGTTAATTATAAATACAAGGCGTTATTAAGAAACAATACTGTCAAATTGTTTTATCAAGTTTCATTGAAATATTTGAAATAAATTTGAATTATAATAAAAGCTTCAAAATTAATAACAAGTTATAATGAAACGAATCGTGAATCAAATCATGACAATATTAAGTATAATTTTAATAGAAAATAAAAATCTACTTCAAGCTGTATTCCCACGGTAGGGTAGGCAAGGAGAACCTAGTGTTAAGACACTCCGTTCCCCATATTCAGCCGTGTTCTGGACGCGTTGTATGTTGAGTGGCAGAATTCAACGCTGAGTTTTACCTTAACACCAAAGCGATGAAATGAAAATTAATAAATAATTCATTTCCTCGAGTGAGGATCGAACTCAAACCAGCGTGTACACATTTGTGCCACTGTGCAACGACGGCCTCACACAAAATTGAAATACAGAAAAAACCTAAAAACTAGTAGTTTTTAATTACCTTTTTTCTAAAACTGTGAAACCGCTGGCTACTACTTTATAGCCGAAAAGTGAACTCAATTCAAAATGAAACACACTCGCAACTGGAGGCTACCAGGTAATTTGAACAGTGAACGGTTCTGAAAAGCTCCTAGCAGTTTTCAGCAAACAACATACTATATAGTAGAGATTCCTACCCCATTTCAAAAATATCAAGGGTAGTGTTAACAACGAGTGGGGGTAGCGGCCGCAATGTGCCCCTACATGATTTTTATTTACTCTTTGAGGTATAACTAATGTGACCAGACGTCCCGTTTTGTACTGGACTGTCCCATTTTTCGCTTGTGTGTCCCGATATCCCATAACCTGCTACAGGGACGCACAAATGTCTCGTTTTTCAGAATGGCATGTGAATTTTCGCAATTTGATTATCGCAGGACGCTATTTTCTAAATTAAAGTGTCAATTATATCTAAAAAAATCGAAAGCACTATCAGACGTCAAAAAAAATTAAAGCTATCCCAAAAAAGAACGAAAGCCTACAATGTCCCATTTTGAGCCGACCGAAAATTGGTCACCTTGTGTATACCTGAAAAAAGTAACGGCGACCAGTAATTCACTACAACGTGACATGCAAACCGTGCCACCTGAGTAATCACATTTCGTGCTTTGTTATGGGACACTCGGACAAAAACTTGATGATTTGTTGTGAGCAAACACAGTCGCTATGTGGAGTAATACAATAGATAACTTCGCACGGTCTGTCTTTGAAAAGAAATTTATTTGTTTTTTATATAATTTATAAATAATAGGGGCCCATGTTGTGGCACAAGCATGTAACTGTAAACCCGATATATATATAAATATATATATAAAAAATCGAAAAGTCATTCACTCACTCATCACGAAACCCCACATTTTCAAGGGCTTTATTTATATCATATAGGTGCTAACTAAGACGGCAACTTGCAATTTAGAACTCCTAAGGGTCATAATAGTTCTCGTAACAGTTTATTAATATTTCCGCAACGCAGTGTCCTAACACTAGGTTCCATCGCCTACCCTGCTATATGTGGGATACAGCGAAAAGCTAAAAAAAAACAAAAGAAAGTGTTGTTTTAAAAGGTGAACATTTCATTCGATTGGAACATTTTCCATTATCGAATTACCCAGACACAGCGAAGTCAATCTATGATACTAGATTGAATGAAATGAAAATTAAAATGAAAGTAGCCGTTCGGACTTTTTATTCAATGACCCATATGACGATAAAACCTTATTGTAAAAGTGTTTTCATTTAAAACGTTCCGTATGAGGCCAACGTGAATACAGATTGGCATTATGCCGCTAAGGGTTTTAAAGCTTACTAGCAACTGACCGTAGCTTCTTTTCGATTGTTCTATTCATAACAGTTTTCATCAATTCGTTTTCAAAAATTATATTTCTACTAGGCTTCGCCAGCTTAAATTTATTGATAAATTATAGCCAAATTATATTATAATTTTACACCACTTGTAGCCTATTCTGTTGTATAGGCTATAACTACTAACTGTAAAACTGAATCTGAATCTGTTCAGTAGTTCTTGCGTTAGAGCGGAACAAACATACATCCTCAAAAACTTTCACATATTAGTAGATTAAATTTATTTCTTTTTCTATATAACTATTATGAAACTGTAAATGCTGAGATGAATACTAGAAGTTTCATGTGAGTTAGTTACAAGAGATTGAAATTCAACGTTCCAACATTGACACTTTTATTAGAATATAAGCTTGAATAGAGCAGAGTAGACACACACATCCGTGGTGAATGTCATATATTTGCAAGATGTACCAAAATTATTTATAGTACACAGCGTCAGAGATTATAGACAGATAGTAGAGAAAAGCTCAATAATTTAACTTATACTTAATTATATGAACTGATAGGTACAGGACAAATTTATATGAAAAAAAAAATAAGATTTACTATGTTTAAACCATTAAAAGATGCATTAATATTAATCTAAAAAATATATAATAACCTTTTTTTTCGAACAAAAACATTATAAATATAAAGAGTCAATATTTTTTTTATCTAGAACCATAAAAAATGGGTCACCATAAAGTGACTCTTGAAGGAAACATCGATCGTATTCATAAGTTTTTCTCTATTTTCCTTCGCAACTTCTAAACGAGTATTCCGTGTATTTCTGAGTTCCATCCGCCGACAGCCGACACACAAGTCGTTCAGAGGCGTTGCTACTCACATCTGAAAAATGTCGGATTACGCGCCGCGGCTGCAAACGGAAACTTTTATCCTTTACCGTTTTTATATCCTCTAAAACGGAGTCACAAGTGTGTGACTGTAAACGCGACTAGATGTAAGTTCGATTCTCAAGTGGAGGAAATGAAATATTTATTTAAATTTATATTTTCATTTCCTCGCTCTGGTGACGAGGCAAAGCGCGGCGTTAAGATCCACCACGCAACACACAATGTATCTAGAATTCGGCGAAAAATGGGCAACGGAGTATCTTAACACTAGGTGCCATCTGCCTTCCCTACTATGTGCAAAATACAGTACAGTAACGCTGATAAAATATCACCTAAAAGTGGTGTCTGCGTAAATAACTTCAAAATTAAACAACATTTCCGCAACTCGCAAATCTGTACGATACAAACGCGTACCGCGACACGCATACTAAATGAACGAGACGTCAATTATTGCTTTTTACAAAGTTGGTTAACGAGTCGTTTTACTTTCTTACTTAATAACCAAATATTCTGAGAAAAAAATATGTTCAGGCCACTTGGCACAAGGGTGTGATTGTTGTGGGTTCGATCTCCACTCAGGTGAATGAATTATTATTATTGGTACTCTTATTTTCTTCTTCTCCACTGGCGTGGAAAATGGGGGATTATCTTAATTCTAAGTCCCCTCTGCCCACCGTACTACATACGGGATACAGTGTAAAGCGTGTTTTTATTTAATATTTTTTAAATTATATTTGCGTAAATAAGCACAATCTAGCCGGTTATCTAAAAAAGAAACCGTTAAAAATATAACCAAAAGGTACTTTTATGCTCGACGTGTATGCAAAAGGGATATAATTTGTACATAAAAGCGGTAAAAAGACTTTTATAATACGCGGTAGGGTCATTACACGGTCGTTGAGTTCGCAGCACTCGCAAAAACAACCTCGATATGAGACGCACTGTACGTTGTGCCGATTATATGTATATTATATTAACTTGAAAAGAGATATGAAAATTAATAAAAATATTTAATTATTATTTAGTTAAAACTATGCTAATAGAATATTGTACATGTTTTTTTTAAGTGCGCTGTTGACCTCGTATAGCGGGGTAGGCAGCGAGCTAGTGCTAAGACACTCCGCTCTCCATTTTCCGCTGAATATAAATAGATCTTCTTAAATAAAGGTTATTTTGTATATTTTTTGCACATTAAAAAATAACTGTAGCAGTTAAAAATGAGATTATAACTAATGAAACCAACGCTTCCTTACTTTGTAATGAAACACATCACTTCACCCGTTAATAGGTCATTTGCATTCATATGAGTATATGAAATATTGAAAAATCTACACCAATCCGTCTCTGTCACCATCCCTCGTTCTCTAACTTGTATTAATGGCCAGCATAATTAAAGTAATTAACACCAGGTGTGCTTTTCAGCCTCACCCAGCGAACTAACAGCGTTTGTGCGTATAATACGAGACGTACTAGAAAAATGGGAAAAAAATCTTAATATACTACGCTTTCAAATCAGCTTCGTTAAAGAAACTTTTAGCTTATTCACAGACAACATTAAAGGTTGATTCCTACGTTTTAGGTATGTATAGGGTGTTATTTAGGGGTAACTTTAATTATTTAGAGCGTCTAATACGGCTTAGTGGATTTTAGTCACATGTTGCCTACATGTTTCTGGTTACATGAAAATGCTAGATGATTTAAGCTTATATAATAATAATAGTTTAAGCTTATATTTTATTTAGTTTCAATTGTGTATTTTAATTTGTTATCTTTAATATTTTTAACATTTTTAAAGTGTTATTCCACACTTAGGAAAGAAAATTAAAAAAAAATCAGCTTCACGCTGTATCCCGCACACAGCAGGATAGGCAGAGTGAACCTAGTGTTAAGACACTCCGTTCACCACTAAACGCCAAGTTCTGGAGACATTGCGTGCTGAGTGGCGCAACTCAACGCCGCGCTTTTGCCTCGACACCAGAGCGAAGAAATGAAAATATAAATGAATACACATATTTCATTTCCTCGAGTGAGGGAGGGTCAACCCACAACCAGTAGATTTTACAGTCACACTTTGTGGTCTCAAAGTCAATGGAAAAATTAAATCAATATTTTTATTTTATTAAAATGAGCCATTTTCATCATTTTAAAATAACGAATTGACCCATATAGCCATAATATTTTAAGTTAATTAATGAAGTAGGTACCTATAGATAATCTAAAATCTAAATGCTGTAAAACTGAACTTAAAAGCACATACAAATAATATTCAATCACAATGACATAAAAATAACGTCAGCAAAAAAAATATACCAAATAAACATTAAATAATAGAATTTGCTGTGACATTTAATGAGTGAAAAATAAGAATTATAATTAAACTTATTTGTATGTGTTTGTAAGTTCAGTTTAAGGGTAAACAGTCTCTATATAAAATCAAAAAATGCTATAATCTGTGAATAGTACTTTATATCTAGTATAAAACACCGATTTAATTTTTCATCCTCTCCAGCTAGGCATTTCTTGTATATTCATTTTTATGTAGGCTTGTGAAAAAATTCTACCAAGATACTAACTACTTTAATAGTTCTTCTAATAATTATTAATAGTGTAAAAGAACTCAAAGAAAAAGAAATATATTAAATTAATGAAAGTTTCCTTTTCATAGACCACAGCAAAGATCGCATTAAAAAAAATACCACATCACATGGAAGTGATCAAAATCAAGGCATAACTACTTAGACTCTAATCATATTATCTAACAATCTATCAGTATATTAATCAATTTTGCCTTACCCTATATAACTAAGGACTTGGGCCCTCTGAGATTCATTTTGATTATGCCAGATTAAGGTCTAAGACCCGTGAGATACTGCACATGGGGTCCCACTAACCGACGATTAAATACGACCTCGTTGGATTATATACAGCTTTACCTCAATAAAAACCGGATACAATTTACGTAATCTGATAATGGAACTATAAAAAATCAGCATCACCCTGTATCCCGCACACAGCAGAGTAGGCAGAGGGAACGTGTTAAGACACTCCAGTCACCGTTTTCCGCCGAATTCTGGAGGCACAGCGTGTGCGGAGCTCAACGCTGCGCTTTGCCTCGATACCAGAGCAAAGAAATGAAAGTATACATTTAAATTAATATTTCATATCCCCGAGTAAGGATCGAACCCACAACCAGACGCGTTTACAGTCACACACATATGCCCCTGCACCACGACTGGCCTCAATATCCCTCAATAACTGGCCTCAAGATCTGAGGAATGTTGTACAATAGCAATGAGTAAAATTCTTTTAAATATTACCATTATTGTGTGACATTAACAAAAATTGCCTTATTTTAGGAGTTGCACATTTAATAAAGAATTTACAAAACTTTTTAGGTGCCTTGCGGAATAAAAGTTACGATCACTTCCATACATAGATAAAAAACGATATTAATGTTACTAAAATTATTTTTATTTTACTATTTCGCTGTGTATTTAATACTATCTAAATTAAATTGGAACAGTCGTGGGGAGCAACATAACGGTTGTACATTCGATTCCCATTCCGGGAAATTATTATTTTTAATAAGTAGGAAACGGAGTGTCTCAATACTAAGCTTCCCTCTGTGAGAATGAAGTTGAAAACCAAATAAATATATACACAATCAACTTTAATGAACTCATACAGTCATACTAGTTGCATTGTGAATTCAGTTTTCCGCTATACAATTGACGGAGTTATTTGGCAATGGCAATATAAAATTCACAATCCAAATAATTAAGCATAAATAAATGAATTATAATAAAACTGATTTTGATTATTCATACCCGATACAAGGGTGACATGACAGTTATAAGTGAACTTCAAATAAATAAGTTATTTAAGCTATTGTCACATTAAAAAAATGCAAGAGATATTCTCGTGACCCATTTTATGTTAACATTTATATTCTATATTTTTGTCAGCTAGTAGGTAAACCCACTTAGGCTCGCCGTCTACGGCACGTACACGTACGGATGCGCCACACAGCATTCTCTTCTATTTTTATTTTTTTTGGGTTAAACTATTGTTATTGAAATCTCGCTACAAATATTCATCCGTGTTTTGTTCTAGAGATACTATTATTTAGATGATAAAAAGTACGGATCCATTGTATGTATTTTTTCATTCTTCATATTGCGTGAGAAAATGTAAAATGATAATATTTTTCGCTTCATACTGTAAGCTTAATAATAAGTCATTTCAAGTCCAGTTGAGGCCAGTCGTGGCGCAAAAACACAAAGTGTGACTGTAAGTCGCCTGGTTGTGGGTTCGATCCCCACTCAAGGAGATTTAATATTTACTTAAATTTATATTTCTATTTCTTGACTCTGGTGTCGAGGCAAAGCGCGGCGTTGAGTTCTGCCATTCAACACGCAATGCTTCCAGAGTTCGGTAGAAAGGGGGAAATGGAATGTCTTAATACTAGGTTCCCTCTATTCTGCTATGTGCGGAATGCAGCGTAAAGCTGATTTGACTTAGGTCAATTTTAATTTTATTATTATCAACATACATATATCTCGCCTGTTTTTGCTTTTGTGAGCTCTTTCATTTGATATCCATATTAGGTTAGTTTATTATTACACTTTTTTAATGTAACTATTGAACTGAAATAATTGCGTATAATTAGTATTATATATTTTTGTGAACCCGGCGTTACGAAAACTTTATATATAGTTGTCTCTTCTTCGATTTCTTAATTGACCGCGTACTGCCCCGGATTCTTACAGAATGAGCTGGCTCTATCTCTCTATTGAAATTATGGTGTTTTTGTACTTCAAATAGTGTCGCGAATTATTCTTGTATTATATATGTTTTCCTTAGCGAGGATTTGGAGCTTATACTACTGTAGAAATGGATCTCATATTACCAGTTATATTGACATATAACTGGTAAATTATCATATATTAATACTAAACATAGCTATTAGCTTCTAAATTCAACGTTTTACGTCTAATAGTAGTTGGTTTTCCCCAAATTACATACACTGTGCTCTTAATTGTAACACTTATCTATGTAACTAAGACGTTTGCACGTACGTGTTCGTGTTCGTACATTATGAATATGGCACTTAAAACATTTGAACTAATATCACTAGCTGGTTGCTGTATCAAGATGGAAGTGTAAGTGTTCCATTAACAACTCGTGTAGTTAAAGCATATATATGGAAATAATATACGAATTAAATTAAATATTATTATTATATATATCTTAAAAAGCTCACGATTATTACAAGATAATAATTAATAGTCTACATTTTAGTAAGCTTTTTATTATTTTTTTTATATAAGAACTACAATAAATATATTTTTCATTTTTTTTAATTATTTTAATTATTATTAGATTGAAAATATAACGCAATTAAGAACCAATTTTAACCAATTAATACGTAACACGTGCATTTTAATTACTTTTATTTATTAATTCTAATATAGAAATCGTTTCACCGTACTGACTACATTTCATAAAAGTTTTTTTTATTTTAAAATGTCAATACCAGTTGGCTAAAGTATAAAGTATAAATGTAAAATGAAAAATGAAATTATATAAAAAATCGAATGTATTAAGAATTGAATTTTAAATCTTTTACTCGGCACTATAATTCAAAGCACGGCGTTGGGCCCCGCTATGACAACAAAAGACATCTCACGCACACAGCGGGAGGCAGAGGGAATACACTCCGTTCCCCACTTTCCAAATTCTGAAGTGTTGAGTGGCGGAATTCAACGCCGCGCTTTACCTCGATACTAAATCGAAGAAATGGAATCATAAATTAAAATAAATATTTCATCTCGTCGAGTGGAGATCGAACCAGTCGATTTTCAGTCACACTTCGTGCCCCTGCGCCACGACTGGCCTCATATTTATAATATATTTAAATGCTCAGTTTATAGTTTATATACTGTATTTTCCATATACATGCATATATCGATGAACAAGGCATCAATTAGTGTTAATACCGAATACACCATCACTCTACAACGTCGATCCAGCCAATTAACCTATAGTCCGGCAGAACTGAATCAGTTATTTCACATCGCCTCTGGCTGTAGCATAACGAGAGAGTCAAACAATAGACACATACTAGTACTTAATTGTTATTGTTGATAACAAAGCATACTATTAATAATTTCATGAATAAATATGGCGGGTATTAATTTAGTAGATAAAAGTTTTTTTTAAATAAAACGTCATCCTTTAGCAAGATTTATATTATAATTTCTACATCATATTTGTCGACTGTCAAAAAATCCTTTTTTTTTTGTTACACGCTATAAATGGGGAGCGGAGTGTCTTAACACTTGGCTCTCTCTGCTTATCGTACTAAATGCGGGATACACTCAATATTCAAACAATAGCATGTAACACATTTTAGGCTAAACGAGCTAATTGGCTAGGGTAATTACTAATTCATCTGTTTATGTATATATTAATAAATCCTATAATCGTTTGGCCTAATAGCGATTTAATGAAATAACAATATAAATTACCATATTAGCTTTTACGACAAAGTTATTTTCGGTTAAATTATATTTAACCGAACCCGAAGGTTCTGGTTTCAAATCCCAGTAGGTACTCAGTATCAGTGGTGTAGCGTGGACTTATATGGACGTGGGCGAAGTCGTATAAGCGAGGTCCATAATTTAATATTAATAAAATCTATTTTACCAAAGATATTTCGACTCGTCGTCATGAGAGTGATGACGAGTGGTGTCCAATCTTGCGTGGTGACAAAATAATGAAAAGCATGTAGGTTTGAAAAAAGCTTTTATGTTTTACAAAAGTAATGTTGTTCGGCTTATTTTATTACTGAATTTCTATATTAATAATGATTTGTAATCTAGTTGAGCCATAAAGCTTCTACGATACAGCGTTGCTGTGAAGAGTGTGACCAATATGTTTTATAAATCGATAAATAAAACTTTACGCCACGATTGCAGGTTACTACTTAATAACACTTTAATTTATTCGCTCTGATACCAAGGCAAAAGCGCGACGTTGAGTTCCTCCACTCAACACGCAATGCCTTGAAAACTTCAGCGGAAAATGAGGAGCTGAGTGCCTTTACACTAGGATCCCTCTGCCTACCCAGATGTGCGATACAGAGTGCAGCTGAAAAAATACCTTTGTTTCATTTGGTTAAAAATCATTTGACATTAGGTTAAAACATCCATGTAGGATGCAATATCTGTACATGGCCGAAACGAAGAGAAGAAATCAGTCTATTATTGTTATTTTTGGATTGACACCGTTATAATGGGTGAAATTTGTGATTAAATGTCATTCACTATGACGGGTTAACTATTTATAATTTTAAACACAAACTCAAACTCCAAATACTAAAACCATAAATACTGGTATTGCCATTTTTATAGTTAAGGCGTTTAAGCTTGGCATTAAAATACTCTTTGTATAAGTAACACTTAACTTGTTGGAAACTTGAATCAGCTTCACGCTGTACCCCGCACGCAGTAGGGTAGGCAGAGGGAATATAGTGATAAGACTCTCCGTTCTCCACTTTCCGTCGAATTTTCCGAGACATTGACATTGTGTTAAGTGGCGAACTCAAAGTTAAGTGGCGGGCTTTTGCCTTCGTGGCAGAGCGAAGAAATGAAAATATTAAGAAATATTAATTCAGTCCCTCGAGTGGGAATCGAACCCACAACCATCGCGTTTCAGTCACACTCTTGTGCCCCTGCACCACTACAGAAACTTGACTAATATAAGTAAATATGACCACGGGCGTAGAAAGGGAGGGCCCTGGGTGGACCGTGCCCACCCCAGAATAAGATACGCTAATGATATAAACCAATTGCACATCGAAAATTATTTATTAGATTGATTGAGTATTACATCGAGCAATACACAAAAAATTAACTAAGTTACACACAAAAAGAAAACGTCAAAATCATTTGTAAGGCACTCAGCTAACAAAACAATACTTGGTTTCCCTTTACTAGAGGATCGATATCTAAATACAGCCATCAGACGTTTGAAAAATGAATGAAGCTATCAGTAGAGAGGGAAATAATTGAGAGGAGGTACAATCGAGATATGATGGATCTCACACCTTCGCCCTATCAAATAACTCTTCAAAGGGTAAATCTATATTTAAGTGCTCCAACTTCATACTTGTAATTACATTTTTATGTTGTCGAGGGCCCGGAGTTCGAACTAATGCCTCTTACAAATGGAAATATAATAGAGACGGGACTTTGGTTCTTGATATCTTTTTAGAATTCAAACAAATTGAGTAGTGGTATTCTTTGAGACGTTTTTTTTGCTTTCTCAATTGATTTTTTTTATAAATTTGATAAGATCTGATTTTTAGAAAGTTATGAAAGATAATGAAATATATCATATACAAAATAAAAACTCCACATTGTTCCCACATACGGCGAGATAGGCGGAGAGAATCTAATTTCAGAACAATCTGTTTCTCATTATCTGCTCGAAACCCCAGTAGCTCGTGAAGTGAACGAACTCAACGCCGCACTCTATCTTACCAGATGAAGAAAATAAAAAAAAATCTTTATCCCAACTGTAGATTGAACTCATACCTTTTTAGCTTCACTATATATTCCGCATATTCGAGAATAAAAATCTTAAGGCATCGCTTGTCGAGTTTCAGAACTCAACGCCGCGCTTTCCCTCTTTACCGCAGCGACGAAATGAAAATATTAAATAATTCATTTCTCCTAGTGGAAATTGGACCTACAACCGTCGCGTTTACACTTCTACGTATGTGCCACTGCGCCACGACGACCTCAGTTAATAATTATAATATAATATTACGATTGTTTCATGTTTTAAAAATCAATTATAATAATATAATGTAATCGGTCTCACATAACAAAGGCAGTTAACATTATTGACATTTAATAATAAAAGTGTAAGTGTAACAAAACAGCTGTAATAAAGCACGGTAATCCTTTGCAGGGTTTTGTGCCATTTTTCAGGGCTATCAAGACTAGAATTATCTAAAAATAGCGACCTACTCGCGGTTTTCCCCCTTGATAATTTTTTATTAATAATTTACTAATGTACATTTCAATATAAACAGAAACAATGTCTATATTTATATTGAAAAAAGTAAAGTTTCAGTCATGTCAATAAAACAATTGTTTATAATAACTTTTTTATTTATAAATCATTTGAAATAAAACAAACACGTAAACAATTAATACAATCAAATTCAAACTGTTTAGGAGATTAGCGTGATCAAACCTAAAGACAAAGAGGTAAAAAAATTAAAAATCATTGTTTTTAGTTCCATTTTGTAATTAAGTGCCACTAATAACAATGTTTCTTATATATATCCATGTCATTTATTAAATCAGGTTCACGCTGTATCCCGCACACAGCAGGGTAGACAGAGGGAACCTAGTGTTGAGACACTTCGTTTCCCCACTTTCTGCCGAATTCTGGATGCGTTGCATGTTGAGTAGCAGAACTCAACACCGCGCTTTGCCTCGACACCAGAGCGATGTAATTAATAAATAATAAAATAAATAATGACCTAAATGTAAATTTTATAAATTTGTATTGATACGTAATGATTGAAGAAAACAATATTACATAAGAAAACAAGATATTTTTTTAGGCTTTTAAAAGTATGACATCCCTACAAAGAAACCTTACTCGCACTTGTCGCGCCATGATGGCGGCTGAACGTAATTTTTTCTGCTTACACATTTTTTTTATTTGTTATTTCATTAATTACTTACAATAATAACTCCAAGAAACGATAAAATACTATAAATAAGTCTCTGAAGACTTTGAAAAAAATTAAAAATATTTATTAATAGAAAGCAAAAAACAAAAGAATGAATGAATTGTCATAGATTATATCACTTATTACAATAAGTGATATAATCTGTGACAATAAGTTATAGTTGTGTTTGTTCCCATGGAATTTGTGGTTTAAGTTCTAGAAACTCGGAGTAATTCAATATAATATACTAACAATTCAATATATAACAATTAACAATAGATAAATTTATCTTTAAAATAGGCATACTAAAGAATAATGTAGGTATAGGATGTCGTTGAACCTAATCCATGTAATTGAAATAAAGTTTTAAATACTCTTTATTACGTCTTACAATTATAAGGTAAATTAATTTACCAAAAAGGTAAATGTGCATTTCTACTTGGGGAATGCGTTATTAATTTATTATTATTTACGAATATATTTTGTTTTAGTAAATAGTAATTAATTCGCGCAGTACACACACGCAGTACTCATCACACCCAATGGCTTGAAAATTCGGCAGAAAGTGGAGAATGGAGTGAAATTAAGATTTTAATGTTAAATATTACATACAAAGAATAGAAGTAATGAAATATATACTATTTTTTAACTCTAATATTGGGTACTCTTCAATTCTTATAGTATTTGACAAAACGTTTGGTCGTTTCGTCAGAAACTCATTTAAAATGATCTCTCAAATTACTTATAAAAATTGTTTTTTTAATCGTGTTTATTATTTCAATCTAATTGTATAGCATCTAGTTTTTTTCTAGTAAAGTTAATATTGTGTATTTTTAAAACATGGGAATACCTGTGAAGAAATAATTATTTTCTTCCATATTCATGACTTAATGAATATTAAACGCCTGGTAAAAATAAATAGCTCTGTAGCTTTTTGCCATTATTGTTTCATGAAATAATAATGATAATATTAATTTTCTTTATTCTTTTCTTAGTATCCTATATCTGTGGGTAAAATGTATTTTTATATTAACTCGAAATAATAATTAAATAATTTAGCTTAATGTTGTCAGTCTATCTTTACTGAATTTTGAGTACAGCGTTTTTATTTAGACTAATTATAATTTTATCTATTATTTTATGTTTTAGTCGTAGCGTAGGAGCACAAGCACAAGACTGTGAACGCAACCGGTTGTGGGTTCTATTTCCAGTCGAACAAATTATATATTTAATATTTTCATTCACTTGCTCTGGTAGGTCATGCCGTGATTTGCATCGTTCTAATCAAAACACAATGCTTTCAAAATTCGGCGGGAAGTAATGAACGGAGAGTTTTAAATCTAGGTTCCCAGACACTTTCCGCTTACCCTGCTATGTACAGGTTATATTATGATTTAAAGATAATACAGTAAATATAACCTTAATACACGTTGGAATTTATGATAATAAACCAAGACGGCTTATATGGATCTATACTGCACGCTAATCATTTATATCTATATTAATTTAGACCTTTTAACTATCACAAAAATGATTCGTCAAAACAATTTATATGTAATTAAAATTTGTTTAGAAACTTCCATCGGTCAGTTGGAGTTAATTAAAATAGTTCAGTAGTATTACATTTCAATGGGCCAAAGGGACAGTTAAGTAATGATTACTATGTACAGTGCGGTTATTGTTTTGTAGGAAATTAGTGACGGTCGGCCGCCTGAGAATAGTTTCCAGTCTGGAGAATTCCGTTGGAGTGGTTCTAAGCCCGTATTATATATTCCACAAAGTTTAAATACTTAGTATCGGAGAGTAGAGAGATTGCAGCTTAGAAAGCAGGCAAAATATTAAATAGGTAAGTTTACTTAGTTAAATACACTTTCAAAGTAAATGATGACGGAGAGCTGTGATCTTTCAACATCAGTTATATGATTATATGTTTTTTTAGGTTCACACTGTATCCCGTACATGGCAGGGAAGGTAGAGGGAACCATTTCCCATTTTCCGTTCCTCACTCTCATTGCGCGTTAATTGTCGGAACTCAACTCAGACTCAGAGCGGAGTAATGAAAATAATAAATATTTCATTTCGCAGAATGGTAATTGAACCCACAACTATCGCTTTTACGAAGGTATCTACAATTAAATAGGTTTATAATGACATTATAACAACATAAAATTTTCTGCAAATTAATATATTAATTTGTATTTGATTATAATCGAGTATTTGAAACCAATAATTTATTATCAAAGTTTCGTATTTCGTACTAACTCAAGCATTAAACTACATTTATATTCATAAAGCGATATTATTTTATTATAGTACCTAATAAATGTTTTACGACTTCAAGAGATAAACTCAAATATTGCAGCAAGATAGCTAGCGAGAACCTAATTCTCCGTCCCAATTCAAGACAATACGTCCCAAGTCAAGACAATTCAAGACTTCAGCAGAACTCCACGCCGCACTTCGTCTTACCCGCAAAAAAATGTCTTATTCCCCTCTCTCCTCTCTTGACATTGTTATACAGTCATTTCGCTTCACATTTTTTTATAATTAAAAATACAATATACTATCTTCGTCAACAACGCCGTGAATAGGAACATTTTAATTATGCACATGAGATATTACATTTAAACTGAACTTTGTACTTTTTAATCAGATAACTACGCACGCTCTGCACATTGTTTATTGAGGGTTCATTGAAACTAAGAGAGTATAATTAATTATAGCAAAAATATTATTCATTTTTATAATAAAAAGCACAAGCAATAATTTTTATTATGATCTATTTCTAAACCTTTCAATACTATCTTACTACAATATCATTTAATATATTCATAAATATGTATACAAACAAACGCTATCAATACTCAAAACAAAACATTAAACAAAAGCCGGTTATAATCGTTCCCTACATAAGAAGAACGAAGTACATTTTACACAGGAATCGGGGTCACGTTCAATGACGTCGTCCTCAGTCAGTCAGTCACAGAATATTTTCGTGTGTTACGACACCACCACGCCGTCAGCGGAACGCTTACCTCATACCTACCTATTATTAGTTGGACACCAACTTCCATCAATACCCTAGTAACCACGGAGCCGCGCTACCAACCGAACGTACGAAATGACTAAACTCACGTACTTCCTATATTATTTCCTCGCGCACGCTCTAGCAGTGCAATCGTATAAAATACTCGGTATATTTCCCTCTTTGGATCGTAACAATTACTTAACGTACCGGGATCTGTTCCGGGAGTTGGCGAATCGGAACCACGATGTGACTCTCATCAGCCATTTCGAGCTTCCGAACCCGCCTGTCACACATCGAAGTATATTACTGAGTGAAAATAAACAAGTTTACAAAAGAGCATCGTTCGAATCGGTTATAGTGAATGAAATATCGCGTGTGCCGTTCGAGACGTTAGTGGCCACTAAAGCAGGCAACGACGACTGCAAGATTCTGATGAATAACAACCAGGTGTTACACATGATAAGAACTCGACCTAGATTTGATGTGATAATTGTGGAGTCCTATAATAGCGACTGTGCGCTCGCTTTGGCGGCAAATTTGAGTGCGCCGTATATTTCTTTCAATCCACAGACAACACAGCCCTGGCATTACAGTAGATTAGGTATTAACTTCAATTCCGCATACATTCCGCATTCTCTACTTCCGTATGGAAAGCGGCCATGGTTCTTCGATCGAGTGAAAAGTTTCATATTGTATTACGTTTCTAATTGGGTGTACTATATAGGGTCGCAAGTGACGGACCATGTTTATTTGTATAAATATTTGGGAGACGATCTGGCTACCCTAGAGAGTATAGCGTCGAACGCTAGCATGGTGTTTGTGAACACACACAAATCAGTTTTCGGGAGCGTTGTGCGTGCTGATAATGTTGTGGATATAGGTGGAATACACATAAGACCCCCGAAGGTCATACCCACGGTGAGTTAAACACACACATTGGATATGAAAAATTATCGGTATAGATAACAATAGATAATATTTGTTATTGGTATATAACTCTCGCCTGTCATTATAATAAACGGATATTAAATAAACACAATAGAGATATGAAATTGAATAGATACTAGATACAGGGAATAGAAATGTACATTCTATTGTATGTTCTTATGTAACATGGTATTTTCTATTTTTTGTTCGTCAGTGAGTGTTTATATTCTGTCTTTACTTTATAATTCATTTATTTCCTAATAAATTTTGTTGGTCACTAAATATTTTAAGTAACCATTCCAGCGTTTATTGATTATTTCTATATTTAAAATGTCCATTCATGGCGCAGTGGCTCGAAGTGTAACTGTAAAACCGAATAGTTGTGGGTTCGATCCCCACTCTTTGCCTCGATACTCTAGTATATTTTTTTTTGCCTTGCCTCGATACTCTGGCGATGAAATAAAAATATTAAACATTTCATTTCCTCGAGTAGGACCTACAAATTGTCGCGTTTACAGTCACATTGTTGTGCCACTGCGCCACGACGACCTCATATAATAGTAGGTATATGTAAATATTACAGACTAGACTTGGTAAGTACATGTGTGTAACATACATGTGTTTAATAAATGGACTTTAAAACGTATTTTTTAATAGTATAATAATATGAATAATTGCAGAGAGACTTTTTAGTATCTTAAGCATTATGCAACATTTTATAATTAATAAAAAAAACAAAAACTTCATTGTAAATACATTCGAAAGTGTCTGATTTTACCTACCTAGACGATAGTATGCAAGCATAGTGTAGGTTCGATAACCGTCGCCTGTAAGAAGGTGTAACCTTCTATGTTTTTATTAATGGCTGGGAAACTGAGAAACAGAGTAAGGACAGAGAAGACTAGACTAATCGAAATGGTGTGGGTCATGTAGGGGTACTACATGACCCATACCATTTCGATTAGTTTATTTATATCTTAATATATAAAAATTCTAAAATTAACTTTATACCGTAGTCAGGGAAGGCAGAGAGCCTAAATAATGTTAAGACATTTTTGCCGCCCCGCTTTTTCCTGAATTCGAAACACTGCGCATTGAGTGGAGTTTAACGCTGCAGTTTTTCAACCAAAGCGGATAAATGAAGATAATACATAACAGGATCGCACTTATTATCATCATATTTGCTCTCATCATTTTAATATATGGATGTCTTTATTTATTTAAAACATTCAATATATTTCAGGAGATAGAAAGATTTATAAACGAAGCTGAACATGGTGTCATTTATGTAAACTTAGGATCCACTGTAAAGGACTCTACAATGCCGATAGAAAAACTGAACGAATTGGTATCAACATTCAGAAAATTACCACTCAGGGTGCTGTTCAAATGGGACGGGCAGAACCTGGAAAACTTGCCAAGAAACGTTATGACTATGAGATGGTTACCGCAGTACGATATCTTAAGTGAGTATTGAATTTTAAAAAGTTTTGTTGAGATATTCTTTTAAAATGTCTCAAATTGTACCGACATATTTGAACTTTATTTATATGTTCGCAAAAACGTTGAAAATATTCGATAATTTTATTTATTTATGTATATGTATGATCGACGTATAAAAGGAATACAAGTCTAAGACATTATAAGAATTTTAAAAAAGTAGTAAAATTTCAAAACTGGAACATACCAAAAATTTTGAGCATATTTTTTTTACTTGGTCAGTCCGAAAATCTTTATACAATATTTTTGTGGTATAATCTTATCTTTTATGGTAGGTAAAAACGTCTGTGATCATAAAATATAATGAAACGTTAATGAAATAAAACGCTAATATAATAATGAAAGTAAGGAAAACAAATATCACATAAACTTAAATTTATTTAATAATTAATTACCTTGTTATTTTATGGAACATCATAATGTAAAAGTGTTTATATCGCAAGCCGGAATACTTAGTGCGATAGAAACGTTAGATGCGGATGTGCCGGTAGTGGTGAATGGCGATGCCGCTATTCGGTCACCAGTAGAGTAATGCTACCACTAGTCGACAAATTGTGGGTTCGATTCCCACTCGAGGAAATGAAATATTTAGTAATATTTTAATTTCTTAGTTACGCCACTCAACACGTAATGAATCTAGAATTCAGTAGAGAGTGGGGAACATAATGTCTAAAAACTAGGCTCCCTCTGTCTACCCTCCTATATACAGCGGGATACAGCGAGAAGCTGAAAAAAAGTATATAAAAAATATCTTTTATGGTACAGACACAAAAATAAATATCAAATAAACATAAAATTATTTTAAAAATTTCTTGTAATTTTGCAGAGCATCACAATGTAAAAGCGTTCATATCGCATGCGGGTTTACTGAGCACGATAGAGGCATTGGATGCGGGTGTCCCGGTGGTCGCGATACCGCTATTCGGTCACGAGTACGGTAATGCCGCCACGCTGGTCGACGCTGGTATAGCTACTATTGTTAATTATGAAAATTTAAACAAACAAATACTTTTGGACGCGATCAACGATGTCTTAGATCCGGGGTTAGTATTGTTTTATTTTTTATAACATTTGGTGAATGATTTTATGAAATGGGTCTAATTAAAATTTTATATCCATTTCAAACGCAAAGCGCGGTGTTGAGCTCCACTACTCAACACGCAATGTCTCCAGAATTCAACGGAAAATGGGGAATAGAGTGTCTTAACAATAGGTTCCCTCTCCCTACCCTGCTGTGTGCGGAATACAGTTATGTCTAATGAATGTTCTTTATTTAATAGAAGAAGACGGAAAATCTATTATAAAAAAAATATAGATCAAGGTCTAAATTTTAGATTCAAATAGACCAAGGTAACATCATTATTTTCGGAACTTCAGTAACAAAAATGTTGAATATCAAAAGTTCCACATCTTTTTAATATTTAAATCGAATACTGCAGTATATAAATTTTGCGCGTTACGTAAGCAAAAAGACCTTGATTTTTAAAACATCGCTTGTAGATGATATCAACAACCAAACGTTAGAATGACATAATCATACTAAAAATATTTTTATATTTTTTAAATAGAATACTAATATTATATTTTTTCACTTGTAGTAAAATAGTTTTTTTATTGTTTTACTTAATTAAACATACCTAATCTCCATTGAAGTTATGTAAGGAATTTGTACATATTACCACATAATTTGTGATATAATCGGGAAAGTGAAGGATTTGAAAGTGAAGGATTATACTGGGAAAGAGGGTTATTATGTAAAGGATAACCCTTTACGGGCCCCAAATAAATATCAAATTTTATCGCCAAATACAAACTATAGAAAAATTTATCATCATCATCATCATCATCAGCCTTTCCTAGTCCACTGCTGGACATAGGTCTCTCCAATGGCACGTCATTGCGCTCTAGCTTGAGCTCTTTGCATCCAGCCTAGAAAAATTTATCAATGGTCAGAAAATGTAAAACAAGAGTCGTTAAACTAATACGACTTAAATTCAAAGGCTTAACTTCGTAAACAAAAACTTAACATTAGCTCGTATATCGAGAATTATAACAGAAGTTAAGGAAGCGCATAAAAAAATATTAGATGTTTTTACATTTATATTTGTTCACATTTTTATTATAAAATACTAGTTTGGTTTGGTTCTTAGATTAAGGTTAAATTATATTAGTGAATTAAATAAATATTATGACAAGTAGAAATTATGAAAATACGTCATATAAAGAAACAAATTCTATAATTATACTCTTTATATTATAAAAACATAAATAATATTAACACTATAATATTTATTAATTTTACAGATGGCAAGAACGTGCAAAATTAGTTTCTCGAATATGGCATGATCGTCCCATGTCGCCCTTAGAGAGCGCCATCTATTGGATAGAGTACGTAGCAAGGTACAATGGAACTCCCAACTTGGCAGCGCCGTCAGCCTCATCACCTTATTACCTACAACTTCAACTAGATGTCTTAGCGTTTGTGGGCCTTGTTTGTTATATTCTTTTGTATGTGCTATATAAAATATTGAGTATATGCTGCTGCTGCTGCTGCCAGAACGAGCCACAGGTTGACGAAGTCAATTTGAATGAGAGAAGAACTAAAAGAGTGAAATTTGAATAATATTAAAGTGTGTTATAATAATATTGGACAATAACATAATATTTTATGTATTTTTTTTATTTGTTGATTATATTTTTACTAAAACCATATTGTGAAAAATTGCTTTGCAATACAAATAATTAAAAGTCTAAATACGAGTATAGATAAGTACTTAATATTATAAAATAATAGACTGGTCATAAATTAAACAAAAATCTTAAATTTTAGACATTTTCTTTTATTATTCGGGACAATATATTTTTAAAAGTTTAATTCCCTTTTCTTTCTTGGAAAATATAAAGATATTTTAAAACTTATTAGCGCAAGAACCTAGTTCAATTGATTACGTTATGAATTTAGAAAAGAAAATCGACTTTGATATACAATAATCTACGTTCCAGAAGTCATAAAATATTGTAATTGTTGAATGAACATAGAAAATTTTGTATGTTGCTTTATCATCTTAGCCATTGAAACATCAATTAATATTAGTATAAATATATATTTCACAGACCGCGGCCCGCGGGCCGTAAGCGTCCTGCCGGTCGAATAATGGGGGGCCCGCCGACAGCAAAAATAATACTCTCGTACATTCGAAGAATATTGAATTCTATTCTAGAATAAAACAAAAAAAAAATATGAACGAAACTTCTGGCGGCCGGCCCGCCATCAGTTCATGATTTGCCCGAGTGGCCCCAAGGCTAATAAGGCTGTGCAACCATGTCATAATGTCTCTTAAAAATGCATATACCTCCATTTTATATATATACCTATGTGAAAAACTACCGATACTTACTCGGTATTGGTCGTAAAGTATAGATAGTACAGAGTATAAAGTATAGATAGTACAGAGTATTCATAAAACGTTTTTGTGGAACGGAAAATTTTGGGACCAAATGTAAAGAGTTGAGATATGTTCTAAAAAATTCATTTTTTTTATTTTTGATTACTTAAATCAGCTCAACTGACAATCTGGAGATAAGTGACAAAAATAGTTTTAGATTAAAGATCTCTATCGATATAAATAATTGATTATGTTACTATGAAAGTAGAATATTTGTTATTTGAATATTTCAATTAATCGAATTATTTTAACGCGCTTATGAGTGCATATAATTACAGTATAAATAAAGATATATCAATAAATTATTAAAAAAAAAAACAAAAAGAAATCAATTTGAATCAACTATATTATATAATCAATCATATTTTACATGACACATGTCACAGCTTATTGACACCTTATCTAACGATTTTTGCATTTTTCCCTTTACCAGTTTCGTTCGTTTGGATGCGTTTTGAGTGTTTTTTCATATTTTCAACGAATGCTTTTCCTCCTTTTTTCCACGAATTTTATTCTAATTGACTATCAATTTCAAAATTATAGAGGTTGATTGTGCTGTACTTAACCTTACTTTTACCAATTCTCTAATAACGCAGCACCCAGGTTGCCAAACCTGAGAGAATTTTCAGGGAAGGAATGATGTATCTTTTCAATCAATTTATTAATCGTACCACTTTCATCTCTTTTTATTCTGGGCCCAAAAATGTAATCGTTTCAATCCTTTAGAATTAAATAGATAAAAGCAACCAATATTTGCTTCAGCTTCACGCTGTGTCCCGCACACAACATGGTAGGCAGTGGGAACCTAGGGTTAAGACACCCTGTTCCCCACTTTCTGCCTGCACTTCCGAATGCCTCCAGCATTGCTTGTTGAGTAGCAGAACGCCGCCGATCGCCGCGCTTTGCCTCGACACCAGAACGAAGAAATGGAAATATACATTTAAGTAAATATTTCACTTCCTCGAGTGGGGATTATGAGTTATGCAAAAATTTAATATATTAGAGTTAGAGAGAGAAGAAGAGAGAATATATTAGAGTTATGGAAAAATTTAATTTCTAACAACAAAAAGTTATAAGTAAGAACGTGTGAATGCAAATTCCATATAGATATGAACGAATGAAAAGAGCATAATTTAAAAGTCAGTATGCAGTGTTTATAGATAAACTATAGAGCAATGCAAAATTTTCACTGGGACTCGTATCTATCCCGCAACATGTGGGAAACGTACATCGTGTAATAAAAAAACGTTGGATTTTATTATTACACATATCCCGCATTATTCTTTATTTTCACTTATTTAAGTCTGTTAAAATTGTTTTGGTCATTCTTTTTTCCTTTTTTGCTCATTTAGAGACATTAATATATAAATCGCATAATCATACAGCATTATGAGAATAACTTGTATAAAAACGTATCGAATCGTACGATCAAAGAAAATCTTACGTTTGTTTTTTTTTAATATTTGTAAAACATAAAAGAGGTTTTTTACATACATATGTATATATAGCAAACGCGCCCATTAAGTAATCACTTTAGTTATTAACGCACTAATTGATTGTTTCAATTGCTGTTTATTCAAGCTACAAATTCCAATTTGTATGACATGAACTATAAATAACTAACTATAACTTATGTTATATATATAACTAAAAAATGAAAAAAATCAAATAAAGAATATATATATAATATATATTATTTATTTGATTTTTTTTTTCCTTTTTTTGATGTTTTCCTTTATTTGTATTCTTAGTTCACACTTCGCGCTGAATTTCGTAACTGTAGACCCACGGGAAGCACTTTATAAGTTAAGATTACTCGGCGAATGTGATACAAAATGTAGAAAAAACGATGCATAAATGCTCATATTTTTAGATTTTTATCATTTCAATTTCTGTGCTTCATACGTGAATAATTCATACTAATCTCAACTGGACCCGCCCACGCAATCTCGAGATAAACGATCTTGACAGACGGACAGATGGACAACAAAGTGATCATAATAGGATTCCGTTTTTGAGGTACGGAACTCTTAAAATACATTCAATTTATAAAATAAAATTAACACACACTATCATAACATGTATATCAAATGAAAATTTACACTTTTGTAAAAATAATGATATGTATACAAGCTGCTAAGGCAGAGCGTATTGAAAGCGTCAATTGGTTCTCTACTAATTATAAGTAATTAAAATTATGATATTGCAAAAGCCAATACTAACTATGTATTCATAAATACAAACTTATGCATATTTACCTATATTTATTTGACAACTGTCTGCTAAATTCGTGGGTAGATAAAATTCGGTTGCAATAAACACTATTGACGTAATCTATAATTTCCTATTTGAAGACAGGATTGAAATCCTTGGACTCCTGGATCAGGGGTTCCCAAAATTTTCTGGATCAAGGACCACTTTTATATCATTCTTGGTAGCAGGGACCACTATGCATGTAGGTATAATAAAAAATATCTGTGATAATCAAACAGAGACTTCGCCTCACCATCACCAGTTATAAAATTAAAATCGTTCGCGGACCATATTAGGCTTTTGCGGACCACTAGTTGGGAACCAGTTGACTAGATCTTGCATATTTTCCGATAATAAAGAAAATTTCGAGGCAAGTTGTGGCGCAGCGTGCGACTGTAGACGCGAAATACTATGAGTTCGATTCCCAACCGAGGAAATGAAATATTTATTATTTTCATTTCTTCGCTCTAATATCGAGGCAAAGCACGGCGTAGAGTTCTGCCACTCAAGACGCAATTCCTTCAGAATTCAGCGAAAAGTGGGGTGCGGAGTGTATTTACACTAGACTACCTGTGTCTAGTGGCTACACTGCTATGAGCTGGATATAGCTAGAAGATTACAAGTAAAATTTCTTAAAGCGTTTCTTTTCTCGAAAACTAATAGTTTACGGTAAAATTATATTTACAATAATGTATACAAGGATAACATAACATATTATTGTTAGTACCTACATAGAACTGACATCTATTCAGTCCCGTCAATTAAATCGATGACAAAGTTTTCAAAGTGTCACAAATAAATAGTCTTGCTATCGTCAACACCATTTAAAAATTTAAGTATCTCGCAAGTCACGGCGAGCGTTAATGGTAGTTGTCATTTAAAGATATTTATTTATATTAAATGGGCAAAAAAAATGATTTATCGCATTCAATCGGAGGTATTACTATAGCGCGGACGCTAAGCAAATAGTGACAAAATGCAACCAAATTTAGTATTCATATATTTTTTATCTTTAATATTTGCACGTTTTGTTCAATCGCAATCGTTAAATATTCTCGGTGTGTTTCCATATCAAGGCAGAAGTCACTTTTTCGTTTTTAAACCATATCTTGAGGAGCTGGCGCGGAGAGGGCATAATGTTACAGTTATTTCATATTTTCCAAGTGAAAAATCATCACAAAATTATCATGACATAACCTTGAAGGAACATTCTAAAATCTTAGAAGATGTGTTTCCAATGCAACGATCATATTACACTATATTTCAAATTAGTTTGTTCGTATATTCGACTGGTACGGACAATTGTAGGATTTTGCTGGCTGATAAAAATGTTCAAAATCTTTGGAAAATCCAAAACTAAATTCGACCTCGTCGTTGTGGAACAGTTCAATAGTGACTGCTCGCTTGGATTAGCCCACGCTCTGGAAGCTCCAGTCGTTGGTTTGACTTCCCATGGTTTAACGCCGTGGGCCTACGACAGGTTTGGAGTACCCTATAACCCATCTTATGTATCATTTCAATTTTTGGAAGGAGGAACAAAGCCGACTCTTTATCAGCGA
This sequence comes from Heliconius sara, assembly GCA_917862395.2. Classification (NCBI taxonomy): domain Eukaryota; kingdom Metazoa; phylum Arthropoda; class Insecta; order Lepidoptera; family Nymphalidae; genus Heliconius; species Heliconius sara. The sequence goes on along the minus strand of OU860795.2, from coordinate 5,899,529 downwards.
ATAGAAAGAACTATATTGAACGCGTATTTGAAATTCGGCTTCAAATTCATGTGTCAATATGTAGATCAACGAACACTTGCTCAGTATTTCGACAACGTACCACCTCTTGAAGAGCTAGCTCGTAATATAAAATTTCTTCTTGTTTACACACATTTTGTATTAACTGGCCCAAGTTTATTACCTCCTAACGTGATAGAAGTCGGTGGCTATCACTTAAAAAAAACAAAACTTTTGTCAAATCTTAACCCGGTAAGTATTGTTTGTGTTTTAGAAATTTCGGCGTCACTTACTTATTATTAAGTTGTTTATTCTATTAAGTAAAATAATATATAATAATTTCGACGTAGCTCGATGAGAAGTCGGTTTCCAGGAGGCGCGGGTTCGAGTCCCGCTACGTTCAAATGTTTATACGTTTTCTAAATAAGTAAGTAAATTAAGTTATACAAGTCAAATGGAAATATAAATTTAAGTAAATATTTCATCTCCTCGAGTGGGGATCGAACCCACAATCAGTCGGTTTTTCAGTCACACTTCGTGCCGCTGCGCTACGGCGGACCTCATGGTTATAGTTAATGGTTATATTTACCAATTATTCACTGTAATGTGACGTATGACATAACATTGTTATAATTCTGAATATATAGATAGTTGTTCTTTTTCTTATTGTGAAAAATATAATTTGTGATAATAAAAAATTACAGGAACTACAAAAATTTATTGATGAATCTGAACATGGAGTTATTTATATAAGCTTTGGATCAATGCTTAAGGCTATCTCAACGCCAAAAGAAAAGATAATTGCCATAATTAATACCATATCGGAACTTCCACAACGAGTTATATGGAAATGGGATGAAGATACATTACCTGGAAACCCCAAAAATATATATTTATCTAAATGGTTGCCACAAAATGAGATCTTAGGTTAGTCATTTTAAAATTTTTACAATTTTATTTTTACAAACAAAAAGTACTTGAAAAGATAAAAAGATAAAAAAGAATCCTTATAGGATCAATTTGCTGTCCATCTGTCAAGACCATTTATCTCGAGATCTTGTAAAGGTATTGCAGGGATATTGCCCAATAATTAATATTATTTAAAAATAACAATTTATAACACTTTATATGAGCGTATTAAATTTATTCGCTACAAATTGTGAAATTATTTTCCGCTATTCGTTTTATAGCGTATAAATAACCAAATGAAATAATAAATATTACAGTCATAGAGGAGTTAAAAAAAATATCCCAAGAGTGAAAATTTAAAGGTATTTTATGTAAAAAAAATCATTACAAACTTATATTTGTAGTTGGTTTCACACAAAATGAGTGCGTATATCTTCAAACTTAAGTTTGTAAATTTTTATGAGTTGAACTCGTTGACTTACAATCCTCAAATACCCTACCTAGGAGGAGGTAGGCAACTAACTATCCGTTTTCGAGAGGGACCTCTCTATGCATATAAATAAAATTGATATGTCTCTCTGTAATTTTAACATAACTTTTTTATTAACAAGGTATATAAACTGCTTTTTATCCCGGAATTTTGATAGGATATGGATGGATTTACACGGGAAAAGCAAGAAAAAAATAACTAAACATTTTTCAATTAATACGAAATTTTTGGGAGCAAAATCAAATACAATCCCAGAAGAGACTAAAATTACAATTTATTAAGTGTAGAATAGATAGCCGTACTAAAATGATTAACCATTTTTTTCTGAACATACTTGATTCATATTAAATAAAAAATAAACGAGCAAAACTGCACAGGGGCCGCTAGTCTTTTAAATACTAGAGGGACTTATAGAAGGGTAGTATCAAGTTTTTTGGGCTGAGGATTGAAGGAATAATTTTAATGTTTAAATTGTGTCTTTGTACTTTCTCTCATATTCACTTGTAAAGATTACAGATAATTAATGAACTAGATAACTACGTGAGCAAAGATGAAGATATTAAAACTAATACAATAATATTAATTTTTAATCAATTTAAATAAAATCAGCTTCACGCTGTATCCCGCTCACATCAGGGTAGGCAGTTTTCTGCCTACCCTGCTGAGACGCCGCGCTCTGCCGATTTCTGGAGGCATTGCGTGTTGAATGGCAGAACTCAACGCCGCGCTTAGCCTCGACATCAGAGTGAAGAAATGGAAATATAAATTTAAGTAAATATTTCATCTCCAATTCAATCAATTTAACTTTTTAGTTTACTGTTTGAAGTCGGGTTTTTTTGTTAAAAGTTTTTTAAGTATTTTTTTATTATATAGTACTTTATAATTCTTCTTTTGACTCACATTCTCATTTCAAAGTTAAGAGAATTTCTTCCTTTCCCTTTTTAAACTAAAAATTAAATTTATAATTTTCAGCGCATCCAAAAGCTCTCGCGTTTTACTCTCACTGTGGGCTATTAGGGACCACAGAAGCGATTTACCATGGCGTGCCAATGGTGGCGATGCCGATATTTGGAGACCAGCCAGCAAATGCCGCTGCCGTTGAGGAGAGCGGGCTCGGCGTCCAAATACAAATAGCACAGCTAACAAAAGATAATTTGTTAGAGAAATTGAAAATTGTCCTCGATCCACAGTACGTCTAATATTTTGTATTTTTTTGTCATCACATGTCATTTTCATGCTGTATACAGCCACAGTTTTAACTACTCTATAAAAGCCTAATATAATTCGGAAAAAAATAAATTACCAAAAATGACAAAGTTTTTTTTCAAACAAAATAAATAATAAAATAATCGTTTTAAAATAAAACGCTATTTGTCAAGAATATTATAAACACGCACACATACGTGCACATTAGCCTGTCAAAGCGGCAACGTCGCACACGCTTCATTCAAGAAATCGAGTCGCAGCAACTAGCGTAGGTATATAGCTAAAGGCGGCGAAGTGATGTTAAATGTTACACTTAGGAATACACTTTACACACACTTTTATCATATTATTCCTGTCCACTTATTATTTACTACGTTTTTAAATTCTCAAAGAGTCCACCTTGCTTATGAATACATAAATGGCACCTGCGTAACAAATTACGTCTTACTTTATTCATTAGATCCCCCCGCGCGGCTAATTCTTTAATTTTATCAAAAGTACGCTCAATTCTTTGCCGGAGCTCGTCTTCTGTATGGACTGCTGACGCATATACTTCATTTTTTCTTGCCCCCACAAAAAAAAATCAAGCGGCGTGAGGTCCGGGGAACGGGCAGGCCACCGCCGAGGTCCATACGTTTCGATCCATTGTTCGCCAAATATGCTCGCGAGCGTGTTTCTAGCAAGCACTCCAGAGTGTGCGGGTGCTCCATCTAACTGAAACCACATCTTACGATATACGTCTAGGGGGATTTGGTCGACATATTCTGTTACGGGGCCGCGTATGAGGTCTAAAAATTTCATAGTATTTAAATTGCCGTCAATAATAACTGGCCCTAATATTTTATTTCGATGAATTCCAGCCCATACATTGACAGAAATTCTGTATTGATGATTAGTTTCTCGACTTAGATGTAAATTTTATTCACTCCAATATCTTAAACTTTGCGAGTTCCGAAAATACGAAATAATTAATCAAACACAAGCCGACAGTCACGTTTACTCGTAGGTACTTTACTTTAGGGATGCCCGATGATCATCGATGATGAACATCGGGCTGAATGATGAACATCGATATTATCAGTTCAAATATCGATGTTTTAACATGGATGTCAGCAGGGACACATAATCGATATTTAGTCGCGTACACAAGCTTTCAAAATTATTATTTTTATAGTCGATAGATTAAAAGTATTGGGACAACTTATTTGTGCCTGAAACGCTTGATTTTTTTTTATTTTAATTAAAAAGCCGTGTGATATTTTAGTTGTTAGGGTTCCGTACCTTTTAAGGAAAAAAGGAACCCTTATAAGATCACTTTGTTGTCCGTCCACCTGTCTGTCAAGAGCCTTTATCTCAAGAACACTTGCAGATATCGAGTTGAAATTTAAACCATATACTCAGATCTATGGCCACATGAATCGTGATTTCATGAAAAAAAGTATTTCTGTGTTTACTTAAAAAGAGGTATGGCCGTTTCTATCGCAAACAACGCGTATTTTAATATTATAAAAAAAATCAAATTTAATAAGGTACTTTATGTTAACCTAGAATTAGGAAATTTGACAGCTAGCATCTACAGATAATATTTGTGTAAGAAAAAATCTAAAAACTATACATTTGTGGTTAAACCTTAAATAATAGCCTTAAAATGGGAGCAAGATTTGGTTTTAAAGCCGCTAGTTCAAGTGAGGTATCCTGATACCTCATATAAATATAATAGATAGAATAGATAGAAAGGGTTCCGGCTAAGCTAAGATAGAATTTCAGAAAAAGCTCGAGCCCTCCAATCTTTGTATGTAACCCAAATTTAGTTACAAATCAAAACATGTAGACACGAAAAAAGTATCGATACTTTGAGGTATTGAGTACATTGCTTTTCGATACCGATATTTTTGTATTCGATACTCACTCACTTCCTTATAGGTATCGTATCGAATAAATTACGCAATTAACTTGGTCTTTCAGCTCATACTTATAATAGCAACATCTCTCAGACACGCACTCTTCCTTTGGCATCCTCTGTATGCGAGGATCATAAATCGTAATTAGAGAATATTTTTAATATTATAAATTATTCTCTAATTACTATTTGATAAGAATTAATCAAATAGTAATTAGAGAATAATAAGGTAATTATTAATTTGCTGTTTTAATCGCGCCGGTATTTTTAATTTTCTATGATTGATGCAATCTTCTTAATTTTTTATTATTACGATATGGTCTGGGCCCATTTGTATTTATATAGTTTAGTAAATAGCATTCATCTATAATCCGACACAACTACTATTGCATATGAGAAGCACGCGCGGTAGAATTACGCAGGACGCACATTTTGATATCTGCACATAGACACCCCCTCTCACGCCGCACCGATTATTCGCTAGGGCTCGCCGTTGCGTCATTCGAAGGTTGGCCATCTTTGTGCTTCGCGCCAGTGCTGCTATATCGTGCAGGAATGATTGCTTAATATAATACTATAATTCATAATAAATGTAGATTATACTATTTACGTATGATTTCATACTAAAATAATTAATACAATTATCAATACTATTTACAAATAATTACTAAATAATAATTTATTTCATGTTGAGTTTTCCCGAGTTTAGGTTTCCGTGTAACATTATAAGATTCGTTTCTATTTTTTTATATACGATTTTCTATCAAAATAATTTTTGTGTGTTAAGAATTTTGAGTATAATTTTGTGGGTGGTTCTATTGAACCGAATTTCGAAATGCTATGCTATTTCGAAATAATGCAAGGTAATAAATGCAAGGTTATTACCTTGCATTATTTCAAAATAGCATAGCATTTTATTGAACAGTTTTAATAAGAGCTTTGAACGTTGTTTAAATTTATTATAAAAAATAGGTAATTGCGGGACAAAGAACGAGAAATATCGTTCTTTCTCGTTCGGTTATGTGTTGTATGAATGAAAAGTAGAAGATCGGCAACGCTTAGTAGTAGTAGTACGTGTATGAGTGCGTACCACGAAATAAAGGTTTGGATAAAAATCGTGAAATGAAAAAAAATCCTACGTGTAAACTTTTGAGGTACCTTGATAAATTTCTTTTGCTTTGTGTTTGAAATATTTTACTATATATGCAATTTCAGTAAATGGAGCGCTGCCGCTTCGACTCTGTATAAGCATACAGTGCACTCAGAGCAACTCCGTTCCCCGCTTTCCACCAAATATTCCGGACATAGTGTAGTGAATGACGAAACTCATCGCCATGCTTTATTATGCTACTAGAGCAAGGAAATTAAAAAAAAATTAAAACTCATTTCAAAACATTTTGTATAATTTTCTTTTTCATACCTCACGTTGTATTCCGTAATATAGGCAAGAGGAGCCTAATCTTTAGACACTACGCTGCCCACTTTCCGCGAATTATACGCGAGATACAGCGTGAAGCTAAAAAAGAAAGAACGGGAATCAAACACAATCTGTCGCATTTAAAGTCACAAGCACCGACGACTGGCCTCAATGTTGATTTAACAAATTAAATTATAAAATGTTTTTGTTTATATATCTTATATAAAAAATTTCAGGTTCAGGCAAAACGTCAAGATTCTTTCAAAAGCCTGGCAGGACAGACCAACTTCAGCAATGGAGAGTGCAATATATTGGACCGAGTTTGCAGCGCGCTACCATAATTTTACATTTAGAACTCCAGCCGCAGATGTACCACTTTATCAATATCTTTGTCTCGATATCTTATTCGTTTCTGTTGTCATTTGTATTATTTTATTAGCTTTTCTAAAGACATTACTATCATTGATAATAACGAAATTATATTCGAATAAATCAAAAAAGCATAAGAAACATTAGTACTACATGAGATACAATATTATTATTATATTTATGGTTATTGTATAATTTAGAATGTAGTACAGCAGTAGCTCTTTATAAATAAAAAAATAAATTAAATTAAATTAGCTTCACGCTATATCCCGCACACAGCAGGGTAGGCAGAGGGAACCTAGTGTTAAGACACTCCGTTCCCCACTTTCTGCCGATTTTGAAGGCCTTGCGTGTTGAGTGGCAGAATTCAACGCCGCGCTTTGCCTTGACACCAGAGCGAAGAAATGGAAATATAAATTTAAATAAATATTTCATCTCCTCGAGTGGGGATCGAACCCACAACCAGTCGGTTTTACAGTCACACTTCGTGCCACTGCGCCACGGCCGGCCTCTAAGTTTGATATAATAATTATATCAACTAACAGATGAATGCCACCTCAGCCTACCCGTGACGACGGACTACTGCAACGTGTTCGAAACGTCGGGTTTCCAAAAATATATACAAATACAAAATTTACGCGATTAATCCGGTTAAAATAGTTTAATTTAAAATATATATACAAGTTGTTTTTGAGAATTATCACGAACCGTCTTGCTCAGAAAATGAATGACTTCCATATAGTAAGTTACCCTATCCTAATTACATTTGTATTATTCTACAAATAAAACAATGAAGAAAGTAAAAAAAAACTATATTATAATAATAAATTTGGTAATTGAGGTACAAAAAAAAATGTTTTTTTATAATTCACTAGCTTACGCTTACGAAAAGAATCACATCTTGCCCTTGAATTATTAAATTTATGAGTATTCAGTCCGAATTCAAGTTTACAAAAACACAGTATTAAGGCCGATATGTTGGTCAGTGCTCGTATATAATATCGTTTATTTATCGTTTTGATTTTTCTTTTATCTCCATTATTTTTTTATATCTGATTTGTTAACTTGGACTAAAACTAATTTAGTAGATAATCATTTGCTCGTACAGAATTGTGTAATTATTGTTTAAAATGACTGTAGTTACTTTTTTAAACATTTTTATAATTCTAACTATAAGTCGTATTAATAATGTGCAATCGTTAAATATTTTAGGCGTTTTTCCTGTGCCCGCTAAAAGTCATTTTTTCGTGTTTTCTCCATATCTAAAAGAGTTAGCAAATCGTGGGCACAATGTGACTGTTATATCGTACTATCCACAAAAAGACTTTCTGGCTAACTATCATGATATAGACTTGGGTGAAACGTCCAAACCTATAGAAATCACTCATCCGTTAAGCAAATCCCTATTTTTTGTTTTTATTTCGCTCACACTGCTTCAAGCGCTCAGTGGTCCTGTGACTTGTCGAACGTTATTAGATAATGAAGACGTTCAAAATTTGTGGGAAACACGTGTGAATTTTGATCTCGTTGTTGTGGAGCAGTTTAACACTGACTGTGGACTGGCTTTGGCTTACGCTTTGAAAGCCCCGGTGATGGGCATTACTTCTCATGTGTTATTACCTTGGCACTATAACAGATTTGGTGTTCCCTACAATCCGTCGTATGTAACTTACGATTTTTTGAAAGGTGGTACGAAACCTACCTTAGTGGAAAGAATATCAAGAAGCTTACTATATAGTTATAGCAATTTCTTATTTACTCATGCAAGCCAAAGCTTTAGAACAAAATATAGTTAATGAATACATTAGTGACGTCCCCCCGCTTAATGATCTAGCTAAAGAAATCAAATTAGTGTTAGTGTACCAAAATTTCATTCTGTCGGGTTCTTCAATATCAGGTCCAAATGTTATTGACGTTGGTGGTTATCATGTTGCTGAACCGCAACCTTTGCCAGAGGTAAGAAAAATATTGAATTTATATATAAGGGTTAAAAGAATAATTATGAACAAAAACAATTAGAAGAATTATAAGTTACAAAAAAAATATTTTATAACCTAAAGAGGTGTAGGTGTTCAAATTGCTTAAAATGTTGTGTTTCGCCAAAAATAGAGAATATCTCCCATTATCGATATTGAGAGCCCAGCAATTGATACCTATTATCGATTGAAACAGAATATATGGCAGGCGAATACAAATTATCTTGTATTGAAATTAAAAAAAAAATAATTATAGCATGCTGATTCAAAATTAATAATAATTATTATGAAAAAATATATATCCGACTGCATATAACTAAAAAGAAAAAAAAAGCCCAATAGTTAATTAAGATTAACTGCTGTGAACTAAAGGTCCCGATTGTTAATCTAAAAAACTATCTAAAAATTGGCCTTGTAATTTGTTCTGGAGCTATGTTTCTTAACCAGTGGTCCGCGGACACCTGGAGGTCCACATGTATGTATACAGGGTCCGCAGTCTTGCCATGGGGTTGGGGTCTTCTTTTTGATATTATCTTAGAGTACCTGATATAAATAAAAGTACCTTGGATGATATGCGAAATGTATTTCACACAAATATTTCAACGGATTGACAGTGCTATAGGAATACCGATTAATTGAGATATTATGTTCCTAATTCATCTTTGAAATGTAAATTCAAAGAATTTTATATATCAAGTTTTAGGGTGACTTAAAAAAAGGATTATAAAATGAAGTATCAGAAGGAGCTTTGAAATATTTACTGCTTTTCTCAATCACATATCTTGAAGCAGTTTCTCTGTTCTTGTATACATCAAAAGCAAATACAAAATAGGTTACAAATTGAATCCGATTTAAGATTACATCTAAGTCAACGTATCAACGCGAATATAACTTGTTTAGCTGCAAAAAAGTAGCACCAACCTTCACGTTAATATATTTTGTATGAAAAATATTTATCATACCTACTAATAATACCTAATAACAAAATGTTAAATTTTTAATAGGCCGACATCCCAGTGCTTAAAACTGTAGATATCTACATTACATGATATTAGAATAGATTACACCAGAGTTGCCTAGAAAAATCCTGCCGCAATCACCTTTAATTAAATTTATGGTAATGCGATTTTTGAGGAAAAATGCACTCATATGGTTTTTAAATGAATCCGAATCCGTTTGAAAGAAAATCGCATAAGAATTTGGAAAAACAATGGCTGCCAGCTCTCAGTCTGCTGCAAGCCCAGGGTTTGCCTGGATTGAAAAGGTCACTTAGTATCTGCCTACTAAAATAAATTGTCTGAAATTTATTTTTGTGTATTTTTTATAAAAGAAATAAGGGAGTTTTTGAAATTGGGTTTGATTTTCTGAGGTCTGTGGACTAAAAAACGTAAAGAAACGTAACTAATACTCGTAATACTAATCCGAAGATATATAAAAAAAATCAAATCAAATCAGCTTCACGCTATATCCCGCACACAGCAGGGTAGGCAGAAGGAACATAGTTTTAAGACACTCCGTTCCCCACTTTCTGCCGAATTCTGCAGACATTGCGTGTTGAGTGGCAGAACTCAACGCTCAAACGTTCAAAATGAGCTAGCCTCCGACCCGCACGGTATGACTGACTCGAACGGGCAGACGACGTTAACGGTTTTGTAAATTTTCATATATTTTGGATATTAATTTTTATGTGGTTATTTGCTGTTTTTTCGCTTATTCGAGTAGTAGATTGGTTAGAATTTTTTAATTTCTTGGTGTTGTGTAAGTTTCGGCTCTGGGCGGCATCGACATAATATTATTTAAGTATTGAGGAAAGAATGGTTGGTTATTTCAGTTCGGTTATCTATACCGTTATACACTAAATGAATCGTAATTTTATTTGGCATTGCTCGCAACAATTATCTTATTTAATGTAGAAGAGTTTAGTATCAATATTATTTCATTTAGTATCTATGTATGCGTGCACGGAAAAGGTGTAAAAAGGTTTTTCCCGGATATTTCATTAATCTTCATCAATATATATATATATATATATATATATATATATATATATATATATATATATATATATATATATATATATATATATATATATATATATATATATATATTATTACCAATATGTGCCAATCAACTTAATCTAAAAAATAAAATAAATTTAAATATACTTAATTTAAAAAATATTTTTCTCGAAAAGGACTTGAAAAAATTCATCGATGAGTCTCAGCATGGTGTCATCTATATAAGTTTCGGAACATTGTTAAAAGGATCAGCGATGTCAATCGACAAAATACAAAGTATTATAAGCGCTATATCTGAACTACCTCAGCGCGTTATATGGAAATGGAATAAAAGAAAATTGCCTGTAAATTCGACTAATATTTATTTATCAAAATGGTTGCCGCAGAATGACATTTTAGGTAATAAGATGTAAAAAAAATATACCGGTCCGCCGACTTATAAATATATATGTAAAGTAAATATTATGTACGATTTAAAAACGCTGTAATAATAATTATTTAAATCATATTTGCTACAATGAAAGAGATATTAATTATCTTTATATTAGTAAAGCAAGAGGCCAGTCGTGGCGCAGGGGCACAAAGTGTGACTGTAAAATCGACGGGTTGTGGGTTCGATCCCTACGAGAAAATTAAATATTAATTTACATTTCTATTTTTATTTCTTGACTCTGGTGTCAAGGCAAAAGTGCGGAGTTGAGTTCCGCCACTCAACACGCGGTACCTCCAGAACTCGGCGAAAAGTGGAACTGTCTGTGTTGTGCGGAAGATAGAGCGTGAAGTTAAAAAAAAAATCTAATTTCCTATAAAAAATTATAATTCTATTTCTCAATAGAGAAAATATCAATATTGCTGTCAAAAATTTATGACGAGAATGTAGAGTGCATTTAACACAACATTTACGTATATTTTCTTTCAGCACATCCAAAAGTTGTGGCATTTTTTTCCCATTGCGGCCTATTAGGGACTACTGAAGCAATTTATAATGGCGTACCTGTAGTAGGTATGCCTATATATGGAGACCAACCAACTAATGCGGCTGCCATAGAAGAAAGTGGCTTGGGCGTACAAGTAGAATATGATTTGCTCAGCAAGCAATATCTTCTCGAGAAATTTAAAACAGTCCTTAATCCTGTGTGAGTATAAGCCTTTTCTTTTTTTTCCTTTATTAATATTGAAAAGCATTAGTTCACCAAAAAATATACTCCTGTCACTTTCCTGTCCTGTATCCCGCATACCGCAGGGTAGGGACCTGAGAGTGAAAAGACACTCCGTTCCTATAGCATTCCTTCTCCGTTCCCGTGGTATAGCGTGAAGAGGGCGGAACTCAAAGCTGGGCCGTTGCCGGGGTGCCAGAGCGAGGAAATGAAAATATTGATATATAATAAATCATTCTGTCGAGTGGGGATCGAACCCACAATCGTTGCGCTACAGTCACATTCTCGCGCCATGACGGCCTCAATTTGTGCTCAATAGTATTATTTTATTTCGACTAATATTTAAATATGCAAAAAAACCACAACTTGTTATACTTAACTTTTTTCTTTATTAAGTATATAAAATAAACATAAATTTCAATTCGTAGATTTCGAGTAAATGTAAAAGACCTATCCAAAGCGTGGCATGATCGACCTATAAAAGCAATGGATAAAGCTATTTTCTGGACTGAGTTCGCGGCGCGCTACAAAAATGTTACCTTCAGACCACCAGTTACAGACACACCTATGTACCAATACCTATGTATAGATGTTTATGTAATTTTATTTGTTATTGTCGTCGTAAATATTGTTTTTCTTAAGTTTTTCATGTCACTATTGTATAGAATCACAATAAATCAGTTATTAAAAAAGTCGCAAAATAATAAAAACAAGAAGGCTAACTAGATTAGATTGCTTACGCAAAGTGCTCGTTTTAAAATTGCAATTTTATTATTTTATATTTATTTGTAATTTTATTATTTTAGTTATGTGTATAAAATTGTTGAAGTAGTTTATTTTTATTTTTTAATTAAGGAACATGAATAATAATTGTTTTAAAATAATAAAGCATTTTTGAACGCTATATTTTATGGTATTTTAATAAAAACTGCCAATGATTCAATAAATTAATTTTAAAATCTTAACCGATTTAATCACACTTGATTCCATCGTAATAAATTATACATACCAGACGCAACGTTGTGGAAATGTGTTTAATCAAATTAGAATGGTTAGAATATTGCTTCCCTGCTCTATTCTTAAAAATATATAATAGCTGTTACGAGATTCCGAGGTCCGATGTTATGAGACGAGAGAATAGGGCAGGTAAAATAAGAGAGAAGATAGGTGAAAGAGAAGAGAAGGGAACTAAGGAGAGGAGAAGGAAGGGAGAAGGGATACTACTCTTACGGACTAGATGAGTGTTTGACAATGGCGGCTCGAGGATCCGAGATCGCGTACCTGTATGTCCACAAACAAATACAGGACTGACACGTTCTCTCAATATTATTTATAGGTCTATACATATAAAAATATGTCTGTATATTATATAAATTATATTTATACATTTATATGTATAATATATATCTATATTGCCATTACAAATATAAAATAAAAAATGATAATGGTAATCTAAATTATAATTAATTATAATAATTCGTGATGTGTGATTAAAACAGATTAGATAAAAAGATGGTCAAAAACTTTTCAATTGACAAAACAAACGACAAAACAAATTATATATACTCGTTCTCATTGATCACTGGTAAATTAAAGAGTAAAGACTAAATTAAAACTAAAGAAAACTCAGGCTCCATTGTGTCCTGCGTCCTGGTTATACCCCCTGTACCGCCTGATCCAATATTCATAAATTTTTGCAAAAACGAAAACCCCGACTGCATAAAACTAAAAAGAAAATAAACAAGCCCAATAGCTTATTAGGATTAACAATAACCCTTTAAATTATGCAGTGTTTCTGGTAAAGATTTTATTGATTGAAGAATTACGTATAGATCCCGACTGTTGGACATTGCCAGTCCACAATTCAAATGTGTAATTAGTTAATTAATATTGATAACAAAAACATTACACCGCCCATATATTTCTTAAAATAAAATAACATTGTAATTAAGGTACTAGAGGCCACCGTGAGGCTTCGACTTGTACTATACAAATATTTATTTAAGTGTTTTTAAGAAAAAAATATTAAAATTAATTATAGAGTGGCACGGATTGTCTTAACACTATCCCGCTATCTTTTTATCTATATCTATATTTATTATATAGAAGAGAAAGACTTGTATGTGTGTATGTTTGTAGTGAATAAACATGAAAACTACCAAACCGATTTTTAAAATTCTTTCACCATTATTTATTTATTTATTTATTTATTTATTTATTTATTTATTTATTTATTTATTTATTTATATAAGGCCAACCAACAGGATATACACATTACATGAAAAATACACAAATTAAAAAAAAAATACATTGCAGGTAGACACAACATGCACCAACAGTATATTTCTTATATACATTTCAGTTATTAACTTTAATAATATTACTAAATAAATTTAAACATTGTATACCTATTAAAAAGACAGACTAATGGGATCAAATTTAACAACAGATTTAACAAAAAAAAACAACAACAACTAATCGAACATGATAATGGATAAAAGAATAAAACAAGAGAGTGAGTCAATAGCCATGCAAGTATTTGCTAATTTTTTGTTTAAAATATTCAAAAGCGTCGTACGTAACATCTAAATCATTTACGTTACTTTATTAGAATGCTACATTATCGCTGAGCAACATAGGCTATATTGATTTCTAGAAAAACTTAGGGATATGTTATATCATATGTCTGTATATTAAAACAATTTTCATATATTATGTAACAAAAATCAAAATAGCTCTTATAACAATAATATACTCGTATAATGGGGATTCACGATGGAATCTTGCCCGCAGCGACCTCTGTCAGCCCTTTTAAGGGATATAACGTTTCATCCATCACGTGTACCTTACGAGAACGCACTGATAGAGTATTCCCCCAAGGCGACGCGCATCAGTACGACCCAGCTGGTGTTTCAAATGGTGACGAATACGGCGTTGGGGACCTCCACCCAATACACCATATTCAGAATATCGGGAAATGAAGGACAGCGCTAATAAATAAATGGAATGACGGAAGATGGATGAATTATTAGATGTGATGGATAATAGAGATCTGAATGTTGTACGACTTAAGTTATTAAAACAAGTAAATAAAGTAGTATTTTTGGGGACTATATTTAGTAAGTAGGGAAGATGCCAGTAACAAAATTCACAGTGCTTTATCTGAATTGTCGAGAAAGCGAAACGTCAGCACAGCAGCACATTAGGTTGTAAGCAGTGTTGGTACCGACGCTGTTATATTGCAGCGAAACGTGGGTATAACAGAATAAGAATGAAAGAAAGATTGATTCTGTGGGAATACGATGTCTTCGCGAGATATGTAGGGATACATAGGACAGCGGGCACAAGCAACACGTTGAGGCAATTTGGGCACTTGTGAAAGAATGGCAAGAAAGAAAAATTTGATGGAAATTGAGTGGTAGCGTTTGACGCTCCGTTCTCTCTGGCTACTCTGCTAGAAGTACAGTGTGTAATTTTTGGAAATTGTAGGTTAGGATTACTGTCAAAGTTGCGAGCGGAAAGCTAGTTAAATATAATTATTACAAAATAAATTATATTGTTTCTTTTCGATATTTATTGCCTGTTTTATTTTTATTATTAAAATTATTACCTTATTCATATATTTAGTATATAAATTGCAATAATTAATTAAAATAACGCGGTAAACTCCACCACAATGCTTCCAGAATTCGACAAAAAATGGGAAGCGGAGTGTTTCGACAGCCCCCGCAGCCTACCATGCTATACCAATGCGGGATACACCGCGAAGCTGAAAAAAAATAAAACAAATATAATAATAACCTCTTATAGAGCAAGCGAATGTATCAAAACTTTATAATGTATATATACATATACAAAATAATTCACACTAACATTGAGTCATACATATTTTGTAAAATTATCTACTAAGCAGTAACTCGGTGAGTACCAATATTAAATTCAAGTCAGTACGTCGCGGACGGTCGCGCCTCTCACTTGGCTGCAAACATGAATATTTATACGATATCTCTATTTTTCTGTGTACTTTTACATAGAGTAAGCGCATTAAATATCTTGGGCATATTTCCATATCACGGAAAAAGCCATTTTTTTGTATATAGAGTGTATTTACAAGAACTAGCTAGACGAGGCCACAATATAACTGTGATTTCACACTTTCCGGAAGCACACCCGCCGGACAATTATCGTGACATAAGCTTAGCTGGAAGCATTAAAATAGTGGAAGATGACTTGCCCTTTTCCAGATCGTATTTAACTATATTAGGTGTTGGATTTTTCTTGACTAACGCTGGAAAGGAGAACTGTGCAGTATTGTTGGCTAACCAAGAAGTTAGAAAACTTGTTGACAATAAAACGAAATACGATGTAATAGTGGTTGAACATTTTAACAGTGATTGTGCTTTAGGTATTGCTTACAAACTGAAGGCACCTGTTGTAGGCATAGCGTCTCACATTTTGATGCCTTGGCAGTACAGTAGATTTGGTATTCCAAATAACCCATCATTTGTTTCATATCATTTTTTGGAAGGTGGAACAAAACCTACATTATGGCAAAGAGTTGAAAGAACTATATTTGACTTGTACTTTAATACGTTATTCTATATAAACAGTCAAAGGAATGACCAATTAGAGCTAGCGAAATATTACGATGATATACCTCCATTGGAAGAATTAGCTAAAGAAATAAAGTTCATACTACTGTATCATAATTTTATTCTCACTGGGTCGCGGCTATTTCCTGGTAATGTTATTGAAGTAGGTGGTTATCATGTGAAAGAAGGCAAACCATTAACTGGAGTAAGTTTTCAATATTTTTTTCTGACAATTTACTGAAAGAATATCTTATTCAGTTGCCTACTAACATTTTTTTATAAGGTTGTCTAAGCCTTGCACAAATACATAACAATCGCAACCAGGGTCCCATCATTTTATTGTATCTACTATATATATTTCAATATGCATATTTTTTGCTCTCTAAACGTATTTATGAAATGGATATTAAAATTGATCCTAAATTTAAAAAATATATATAATAACAATATAAGATTTTGTAAACATATAATATACATTAATACGTACGCATATGTATATTGACGTTGGTTCTCTCAAATACAAAGGTGATAAAATATTACAGTCAATAATTACAAAATTGAAATTTACAGGCGTTGAAGAGGTTTATAGACGAAGCTGAACATGGTGTCATATATATAAGTTTTGGATCTGTCGTTAAAACTTCTTCGATGCCAGACGATAAATTAAAAGAGATTTTAGGGGCCATGGCTGAACTTCCATATAGATTCATTTGGAAATGGGAAAGCAATGATTTACAAATGGACAAAAATAAACTTTATATTGCGAACTGGTTGCCGCAAGTCGATATTTTAGGTAAGGTAATAATCAAAATCTTCTCTAATGGCCTGGCCTTAAAAATATTTAGTACCATTATTTGTTTCTATCAAAAAAAAATAAAGGTGTGGAAAAATCCGTCAATAGCCAAAACAGTTTTAACCGTTCACTCTAATTCCAGCTCACCCTAAAACATTAGCTTTTTTCTCCCATGCTGGAATGGGCGGAACTACGGAAGCTATACATTTTGGGGTGCCAACGGTGGCTATGCCCGTAATCGGTGATCAGCCCTCCAATGCAGCATCGATTGAAGAGAGTGGACTTGGAGTAACACTACAAATCAGAGATTTAACAAAAAATAATTTGGTAGCAGCATTAAAAAAAGTATTGGATCCAAAGTAAGTTAACTAAAGCATTTTATACGCTTAAGATATCTTTTTTATACTGTTATCGCTTCTTCAACAGTCTAACAACTATTCGATAAGATTTGATGTTTTGTCACTTGATAAAATTTAACATTTCAAGTGTTCTAATTTCTAACCGTTATAAATATATCTTTAATAGATTCAGAGAGAACGTGAAGACATTATCAAAAGCGTGGAAAGATCGTCCATTGCCACCGTTGGACACAGCGGTATACTGGACAGAATTTGCCGCAAAATATCCTAACTACACGTACAGAACCCCGGCTGCCGATGTTCCTTGTTACCAATACTACAGTCTCGACGTTTTAGGTGTACTAGCTATTGTAGTCATTTCTGTGGCATACGTTATTAAATTAGTACTTACTCTGATGTGTGGAAAAAGTAAAAGTAACGATGAGCACAGCGTATTAAATAAAAATAAGAAAAAGAAAAAAGGTGATTAGCGCACGCTAAAATATGAAAAAGTATCAATTTATTGAAATAAACTTTTTTTAACTATCCTGTCTATTCATTTTCACTTCGTTTCTACAAAAGTATTAAAAAAATCACTTTATCATTTTGCAGTTATTTAATTTAATAATAAATTAAAAAAGAAATAATCAAAAGCAGGCCAAAAAGAAATTAAGTTCTTTAAAAATAAATAATGTCATTAATTAATATCTTCTTTCAAACCTAAAGTACACTTCATAGCATATGTAAGTTCAAGAAAATGAACACCCATGTTAAATAGTAATATTATAACATGACAAAAATATTTCCGAAACCAACAAAATGCCGAAATTCACAATGAATTACACACCATAGACAGAGCTAGAGGTAAGTTCTTAATCCATAAGTATTTTAAAGATACTTAAATTTATTTTTTGTTTTTTTTTCTTTCATTTATTTATGTACCACACAAGAAAGAAAATACAGAAATTATATAACAACAGAAAGAATGTGTACAGAGGATAACTTATCTCTAATAGAGATCTCTACCAGAAACCCTTGAATGTAGATGTTAAAAGAAATGATTCGGGTGCGGTATATAGATATTACGGTAATAATAATAATAAACCTACATACAAATATACTTAACATTAGTCAATATAACTATACTTACATAAATATATAAACATACAAAAACAAATATATACAATAATATAAAGACATTGAAAAAGAATATTAACATAATAAAGAAATGGACGAAATATAGAAATTCTAATCGAGGTTAAGAAAATGTTGTTATAATCTGCTTTTAAAAGTATTAAGAAATGGATTATAGAGTTAGAGAGCCAGCCATTATAGAGTTAGGAAGTGAGTTCCATAAGCGCGCTGCCTGAACTGTGAAAGATTTTTCATAGAAGGAGGTATTAAATATTGGGAACTCAAGCTTTCTTAGGGTGACATAGGAGCGTACAGGTCTTTCACTTGGAATTGCCAATTGAAAACACTCCCTCAAGTAAGGAGGAGAAGAAAGCCATAAAATGTTAAAAAGAAGAGTGAGAATGTGCAGGTTACGGCGTAAACGCACAGAAAGCCTATTCAGTTGCCGTCGGAAATCAGACACATGGTCAAATTTGTGTGAGCCGAAGATAAAACGAATACACATATTTTGAAGTCGGTCAAGTTTGTCGAGAATCTCCTCATTAGCATCCGGATAACAAGCATCTGCGTAATTGAGCAAGAGTGGTTTTGTTGCGAATGGGTAAAAAACATTCTGAGGCAATGTTTGTGGGTCCAAATTTCAAAATCCAATCTAAGATGGTTTTTTTATCTTATTATACTTATTACTATTTATAACATAAAGTTTCCTTTATAAATGTATTTGATGAAAAGAAAAATTTAATAGGTAACTACTATATAAGTACTGGTACAAATATTTTTTTATTTTCTTTCAGACATTTTAGGTTCCTACAATGGCGTGTTGCTGTAAGCCTGGCCAATGTAAGCTATATTTATATTACTTTTGTTCTTACTAAATGAATTGATAAGATTTTATTTACTGACTGCAGAACGCCTCTCTCTATGTGCTATAGGTCACAAAACCATAAACCATTTAATGTTTTTTCTTCATAACTCCTAAATGTATAAACAAACGAGTACAACCAAATATTGGTTATTTTTTAAATTTTAGCATTTCAGCCTAGCCTGCCTAGTTCCTACCATACGTGTAGGTATGGTTTAGTAGTTAGAGCGCTTGGACGGTTTCCTAAAGGCACAGGTTTAAATTCCGACGTTTCGTTAACGGGAATATGTCCAACAATATTAAAATCTGCTGCTTAAAAGTAAGCAGCAGATTTTGATATTGATATATCTAAAGAGATATACTGAGATGTCTTTAACCTGCTTTATAAATACTTCTACTATATTTTTTTTAACTTTTAAGCAAATAAGTCATCAGTCAGTTGCCTGGGACGGTGTGATCTACCGAAACACCGCTGCTTACAAAAACGTGAAGTCAAACCTGGACCTATTCCTAAGCATATGGGATGGCTCTACACAGCGAAAGATGCCCCGGAACACCAGGTTTTATACATATTAAGATTAATTTTCCTTATTTAAGTTAATATTATATTCTTACTATATGTAATTTTTTTTTTCAAGTTACGATGCGGATGGAGACCAGGTCACATAGCCTGTCCAGTGCTCAAAAGAATAGAGCAACACAATTGTATGAAAACTAGCGACTGCACGCCATGTCCATCGACTTGCTTAAGAACACCCTGTAGCCCACCAAAATGCCTGGCCGTCTGCCCTTCTTCGCAGCTATGTCCAAAGCCGCCTTGCAACCCCCAACCACTAATAAGGATCATACGACACCAAGGCCAATATCAAATATGCACTAAGCCTTCAAATATAAGTAACGCTCCATCGGGACCGTATCCCTTAAAATACGTATTAAATACTGATGAGAATGACGACACAAAAGATGTTAAATTTAGTGTAGAAGCAAAATTCAATGATTATCACTTTGATTACACAAGTTCTCAATCATCTTTCGTCATAGACTTTTCGCCTCCAGAACCGAAATGTTATAAGCCCTGTCCGAAGAAAAGCTTAAATACAGCATGTAAAATTAACAATAATGACACTCCTAAAACAAATTAATTTTACATAAAAGCTATTTTCTCTTCTTTTGACTTTTTAATTTTAATTATAGCTGTAATTAACATAAAATTAATTAAAACATATTTATCATGTTACACAAGAAATTAAAATTTTAATAGTGGGTTGTATTGATGATTTAAGTTTTTTTGAGATTGTTTAATTTACGCTATATCCCACATGTAGCAGGGTAGGCAGTGGAGACCTAGTGTCCTAAAACATCCCCGCTTTCCCGCGAATTTGCCTTGAGTCTTGAATATTGGAACTCAACACCACGTTTTGTTGCGACACCAGAGCCAAGAAATGAAAATATTTAATACATTATTTCTTTGAGTTGGTAGACTCCACAACCTGTCGCTTTTACAGTCTCAATTTGTACTACTGCTCCACAAATGGCTTCACTTTTTTTTTGTTTTTCAGCTTAAATGAATATTATGAAGTTTATTCAGATAGAACACTGATTTAGCTACATACTATATTCTGCTTGTAGCCCTGTAGACAGGGTGTCAGTTGTGGGTTCGATCCTCACACATCCCTTATCACTTTCTTGCTCTGGTATGTGCAGCTAATAAATAGAAAGTAGACAATGTAGTGCCTTGACATTAGTTTTCTGTACCTACCCTACTATTAAAGCAGTTAGGTTTTTAGTATATAAGATTTGAGATTAAACTTTGCCAGGAAATATTACACTAAATGAAACACACTACCTGACTAAGTTTTATAAATTAGATCTAAGTTTTTCAACAATATTTATTTTTCAACAGTCAAACCAAAACACTAAAATAATATATTAATATGAAACATTTCAATAGCTTAACTAGGATTCCCAGATTTCTGAGCTAATGCTAACATATTCTCATTAGCAATCATTTGGAATTCGTGGAATCTTTGTGACACTCGCTGATTTGTCCTTAAGTACTTCTCCATACAATTGGATGTACATTTATCCTGAAAAAAAAATCTTTATTATTACTGCACTTATGTTGTTAGGCAAACATGCATATGGGTCACCTGATGGTAAGTGACCATTGTTGCCCACAAACCCATGTAACACCAGAGGAGTTACATGTGCATTCTATAATATAACAATTGCATAATTATAAGTGAAGAAAATACAATGCTTGTAAGTTTCATTCCCACTCGTAAAATGGATTTTTTCATTTCCTCACTCCAAGTTCCACTACTCATCAGTCAATATCTCTGAAAATGGGTATGAGGAAAGCATTGTCTTAACACTAGGTAACCATCCCTTAGTCAGCTATGTGAGATAAAATGAAGCTGTTTACATACTTTTAAGTATATTTATTTTTTTTATTATTAATATAATAAGTTTACTGGGATATCTATGACTATTGTCTAGTTCTATCCATATCCATTAATTTTATAAATGATCGCGCGTCTAAATAATAGTAAGGATAATTGTATCTTCACCTTTAGTATTTAATTGAGCCACACATTAAAAGGAATTAATCTTAGTTATAAGATCAATTAACTAAATATAGTAAGAATATTAAAATTTATATATTACTTCAGCGGGCCTGAGGTTTCTTGATGTAAAATCATGGATACAGTCATTGAAGCAGAGTTCTGAGAGTTTATTGTATTGAACCAGAAAATCCTTAAACTGAAATTAAAAATATAAATATATTAAAATTATATATGAATTATCAAATATTTTTATTTAATATCTTGCTCAATTTTTAATTTAATAATGATATATATTTAATGTAATAATTATATATAGTAAATACAAACCGTTTTTAATTGGTCAGCTTCGCTCATTTGTGGAGTGGCCATTGTATAAATTGTATCCTTTTAAAGAAATAAATAAGTTTTACACTAATAGAACATAAATTCTGTAATGTTATTTAATTCAAAGATGAAAACTTTTACAAGTTACAAAATTGAAAATTCAAGAAAACTCTAACCTCAAAAATAGGAACTGTGTTGTCAGGACAGAATATTCAATTTTTTTTGTTTTGGGATATTTAATAAAGTTCACAGAGTGAACAAGAACATTTTAAAGATTAGACTACACTAGATTTAACTATAAAATATGACAAAAGTTTCTGAATTAACTGGCATTGGCGTATAAATATTAAATACAACTCCTTTTATATATATATATATAGATATGTATTTGAGCTAAAGTTAATCAAGCTAGCGACGACCAGTTTAGTTTTCTTTCTAAATTGCAATGCCATTATATTAGTATTAGAATTTTAGACCAAAAATTTATATTTAATTGTAAAATATATATAGTAAATTTATTTTTTTAAATTCTTTATAATAAATATATGCATCTTAATTTTTTCATGGAATTCACGGAAATGTCATTGTCAAAATGGCTTGACGGCTTGATATTTGACATTTTATTGTTTAGTGAATTATTTGTGGTGTTGTTTTGTGAGAAAAATTAGGAATATGAACGAAAATGAGGATGAAATTACTACATTTTGTGATTCAACAGTATGTTTTTTAATATTAGCTCTGTAGACTTACTAATAATGAGCATTAAAAAAAAATATATTTTTATAGGCATCGTTGTTGGAAGGATGTCGTTTACCAGTTCGAATGCAGGGTGGTGATGACTGGCCCCTCGCAGAAATTATAAGCATCAAGGAAATTCATGGGCAAAGAGGATATTATGTACATTACGTAGATTGTAAGTTATCGTGTTGTCATTTTATTAATATTATAAGAGTTGATGAAATGACGAGTGTAATTAGAAAGATATTTATAATAGTAACAGAAGTGATTTATTTATGGCAGTGGTTGTGCAGAATGTATTTAATAGAGATGGATACAAAATGGAACAGTAAAATCTCTCCAATTTCGAGAAATCTCTCTGTGTTCTCCAACTGTGATTTGTTTCCCAGTCAGTCAATAAATCTATATTTTTTTATATATATAGAAATTATATATAGCAAAATTATTAACCTCCATTTACATAATGCTTATAGTTAACAAACGTCTTGATGAGTGGGTTCATGAATCATGGCTGGATACAAGAAAAGTACAATTTCCAAGACGAGATGGTGCACCAACCGGTGGTACTACAACCCCAAAGAAAACTCACATTGGATCTGGAGGTGGCGTCATGCCTAATTTTCTTAGTATGTGTGTTTTGCTATTAGATCTTAGATTTAGGCAGTACTTACTTTTTTATATAGCGCTAGTAGAGCTAATATTTTGTTATATTGTTTCTGGTTAAAGTTATTAATGTGTTTGTTATGTATGTTTTGTTTCTTTTTCATTAGATACTTTTTTTCTAACAGTTATGAAATTTATATGAAACTTGCATGTTTCTTTTACATGTCCTTAATATATTACATGAAAATATTTATTGAAAATATGTACTACATTTCAACAACCATATTGGAATACAGTAGAAACTCGATTAACTTATCTCATTAATCAAATTTAATTAAATATTTGAAGATTAATTTTGAAAAAATATTTTACCTAAATTATGAAACAAAATATCTTGTACATATGTATAATTGTGTATATGAATTTGTAAAAAAAATTATTGAGTGTATGCATGTATGTATTTTTTAATATTAAAATGATATTAATAATCTACCTCAGTTCAAAATTTATTTTTAAACTAAATGTTAAGCTTCTACATATACATAATCAATCTTCTACTGTATTTCAGTTATTTACTTCCCATATTGCTGTTAACTTTTTGATTATTATTAGATTATTTACATCAATTATTAGATTATTTTTATCTCCCACATATAGTAGAGTAGGCAGAAAGAAACTGGGAACACACCTGGGGACACTCATGTTTCCATTAGGACACATTATCATTCCCCACTTTTTGTCACTCTTTACTTATTAATCATTAATTATTTTCACATTTCTATTGGTACTCTTTTATAGCATCATTACATCACCCACATCATACTTGACTATTTACTACTCTATATGATTTTACATACCTTGCAATAATGGTTAATGTATGTACTATTTTTTTTTAATTAAATTGTTGTAGAAAAATATAATTTATATAATATTTGCGAAATTATATATATTTTTTTTATAAACATTTTATATATATTTAATATCACATGAAAGTACATACTGAAAATATTAACATTTCTTCATATTTTTTCTTCAGATGATAGTGTCTGCAGTGTTAGCGAGATCCAAAAGTCACTTAGCATTCCACCTAGAGAAAATAATGTGAACCATCAAATTACACCTAAATTACCTGAGAAAATTACTCATATTGCACTCAATGGTTCCGCACAAAAATCTGTTCCTGGTATGTTTCCACTTTTTCATTCATATAGTATTTCATAAAATCGAGGCCATAATTATAAATGAACAATGATTGTGGGTTTGATACCGACTTGTTGGAATGAACGAATTTCATGTCCTTGCTCACATACTAAAGTTAACAAAGTCTAAGGTCGGCCACAACTTGTGAAACATATAAACAATATTAAGGATACTAGTGCATGAACTTTGGTTTGTTAGTTTAAATTTTATATATTTTATGAGAAATTGTAGGGAATGTTAATATGAATGAAATTATGTACTATAGTCATCAAGGCACTTCAAGTATTTGTTTCTAACAAATTGTAGATAAATTTATTGGAAATGGTGGGATAAAAAACATTCTACTTTTTTAGCTTCACACTGTATCCTGCTTAAAGCAGGGTAGATAGATGGAACCTGTAGTCTGTTTATTTTGGAAAATCAAAAGTTTACAATTTTATAAGCTTTATTTTCTATGTCAACTTGAAATTAGTTTCAGAAACTTAATGATAATCTAGTACAGACGAGAGACATACAAATGTAATGACATTTGTATGTCTCTCGTCTTTACTAGAGTTTTCTTTGATTGCTTTTAATTTGGTGGAAAAAGTGTTGCTTGGTTAAGGTTCACTTCTGCTTTTAAGCACCAAAACGTCAATATAACAAATATCTTTAAGGTACATACATAACAAGAAACTTAAAAAAACATTAAAGTAACAACAGGATAACAAGAATTAAATAAACAGAGTATCTTAACACTAGGTTCAATCTGCCTACCCTGCTGTGTGCGGAATACAGCATGAAGCTGAAAAAAAATATATCTGGAAACAGTTCTCTCGTATCAAAGTCGGTTTATTGTAAAAATGACCGATATAACCCGATCAATGACAAAACGCCACATTTTAATGTCAAATGTGTGCAATATCTGTCCTCTATAATTGATTAGTATTAAAATGCCTTTGAAGTTTCAAAATAAAGTGCTACTTGAGTGTTTTACATGTAACCTATTACTATCAGCTTCGTGCTGTATCCCGCTTACAGCAGGATAGGCAGAGGGAACCTAGAGTTAAGGCACTCTGTTCCTCACACTCTGGTGTTTTTGTCATTGCGTGTAGAGTGGCAGAACTCAACGCCGCGCTTAGCCTCGACACCAGAACGAAGAAATGGAAATATAAATTTAAGTAAATATTTCATCCCCTCGAGTGGAGATCGGACTTACAACTAGTGGGTTTTAAAGTCACACTTCGTGCCACTGCGCCACGGCTGGCCTCTAATAACATATATTTGCAATATTTTACCTTTTTAATTTTCTAATATGTGTAAGCATTTTTTTTTTAATTTCGGAATTCCCCTTCGCCACGACGGCTTCGAAACTTATGGATTGGAGTTCAATTTATACAAAATTAGTGCATATGCAAACCTAAGCTTGTTAACTTTTATAAATTTTATTTCCCGTTGACATACAATCCAAAAATTGGTATCGGCCTGGGTGGTTCGACTAGTTCTTAACCATCTTTTTTATTATAAAAACAATTATATTTCAAGTTATACCAGTTACACCAGGGGAACCTAAACAGTTGGTATCACGTCCAGCGAGTCCGACGCTTGTTAACGATTCGTCATCTCTCGTCAATGGCGGGGCAGTACTAGCAGCTGCACTACAGAAAAAAATGAATAGGAAAAGAAAAGCTAATTCTTTGGAAAATAATGAAGTAAGTTTTCTTTATTGTCCGCTTCACGCTGTATCTTGCATACACACGGGTAAACAGAAGGGATCTATTATTAAGATCTCCCTTCTCCACTTTTGGCCGCTCGAGGCATTGCGTGTTGAGTGGTAGCACTCAACTCCGAGTTTTGCCTTGTTACCAGAACAAAGAAATTCAATTGCTAAATATTTCATTCCTACGAGAAGAAATTGAATCCACAACCGTCGCGTCTACAGTCACGGCCTCAGGTGAAGTAGGATGTTACCTATATGGCCTAAAATATTACTGACACGTGCATATTGGTAATAACGACTTAATGATAATTTTAATATTTTTTTTAACTATTAAAGTTACACTTTTTATGTGTCAAAACACTTTAATTCCAGACATGACATGTTATATATAAAACTTTTTTCAAATTTTTATGTGAATCACATGATTTCTCCCTTCGCTCTCAATCTACGTTATATCTTAAAATTCCTTCACACTCCTCTTCCTTTTACTCGAACTCTTTCACTGTTTCACTGCACGTTTGTGGAATTCCCTACCAGTTATTATCAGGCAAGCCAAAACATTCACGACCTTTAAGAAAACACTTAAAGATTATTATTCGAAACTTTGACAATATTTAAGTACTGTTATAAACATATGTATGTGTTAAATGTAAATAAAATATGTTCCATTATGTTAGTATATATCTAATTATGAGTGTATGTATTATATATGAGTGTATGTATTTAATACATAAATGTATATATGTATCTAAGTATCCATACTAGATATGGTATATACCTATGTATGTATATATTTTTTTTTCAAATAACAATAAAGAAAAAAAATATCTAGTGCTCAGTACACCCCTTCCCATGTGACTAGCTTATTCTCTCTTCTACCCCATGGTTGCCTGGAAGAGATCGCTCAGTTAGCGATAAGGCCGCCTATTGTGCTATCTAATGTATCGTAGTTTAATGTTCAATATGCATATGTATTATTTGGTGTACAATAAAGAGTATTTTACTTTACTTTACTTTTTTTTTTAGTCTTTAACACCCCAACCAGACCCCCCAGAGGGTAATCCCCTCGATGGTGAAATAACAAGTGGTACGGCCACTCCCACAGCGAGACCACGTCAGTCCGGCAGTATGGTGGCCCACGGTCACGACGACCTCGTTACAAGGATGAAAAACATAGAAATGATTGAACTAGGACGACACAGGATACGACCTTGGTATTTTGCACCGTATCCGCAGGTATTTGGTTTATTTGTTTTTGAATGTCTTAATATTAATCAGGGTAATCACCTGGATGGTAAAAAGCAAGTATGGCCACGCTCTCAGCCAGATCTCGTCAGTCCTCCAAATTGGTGGTCCACGATCACGTTATGATGTGTTTGAAAAATTATAAAATGATATAAAAAATATAGAAGTTATTGAATTTGGCTGACATACGAATACGGCCTTGGTATTTTGCACAGCATTCGCAGGTTTTTTTATTTCGAAACCAAATTATACCGTTATAAGGAATAAATTACAAAAAGATTGAATCAGGCCAAGTGCCCTAATATTAAAACTTCTTTCTTAAAAAAAAGTCTAGTGAGCCAGGGCCATAAAGATCAGGCCAAAATAGTACACCGTACACAGGTTGTATGAAATAATGAAGAAAACATTTTTGTTATTGTTAATATTATGTCATAATTTAAAAAAATCATGTTTCTTTCTTGTTTAATGAAAATTTATTAAAAGTCTAATAGCCCATGGCTATAACGACCTTGCCTCAACGAAGCAGAACATTGAAATAATTGAAACAAGCATATTAGTGGGTATTTTTCATATTTTCCATATCTTTATATAGCTTTTTCAATATATATAAAAAAGAAAATATTAACTAACCTTGGTGCGGAAATTACCTATAGTGTATATATATCAATATTATTTACGTTTATATATTAAGAAACATTTTTATTGCTTATAAGTTAGGGAGGTCTTCGTGACGCAAGTGCACATGCGTACGACTGTAACGCGGTGGTTGTGAGTTCGAATAACATTTAAGGGTGTGAAATAATTAATATTTTAATTTCCTTTCCCTAGTAAGGCGTTAAGTTCCGCCACTCAATATGCAATCCCTAAAGAAATCCCTAAAATTGAAAACAAAATATTTATAAATTATATGTATAATATTAGGTCCTTACCATAAGAGAAACAAAAAAAATCCAAAAAAAAAATCAGCTTCACGCTGTATCCCGCACACAGCAGGGTAGGCAGAGGGAACCTTGTGTTAAGACACTCCGTTCCCCACTTTCTGCCGAATTCTGGAGGCATTGCGTGGCAGAACTCAACGCTGCGCTTAGCCACGACACCAGAACGAAGAAATGGAAATATAAATTTAAGTAAATATTTCATCTCATCGAGTGAGGATCGAACCCACAACCAGTCGGTTTTACAGTCACACTTCGTGCCACTGCGCCATGACTGGCCTCAAGAAAAACAAAAAGTCAAATATTTTTTAATATAATATATTTATTGAATCAAAGTTCCACCATTGTAATATTCACGTTTTCCATCTCATAGGTGGTTCATTGGTACCTTTACAAAAAAAACATTCGGACGACAATCAATTAAAATCTTTGAACGTAATTTGGACTGCCCCATCGGAGTCGAATACCAATTTTTAAACAGAAAAAAAATACGAATGATGGTTAACGAAACACAAATACATGTGTAATACATAAATTTGAATTTGAAATTCCTAACCAACCAAACTCCTAGCCAGTACGACTAAACGCCAATTTTATATATAAGGACCTAATATTATAAAAAAACCTAATATTATATTAATTTGATTTCAGGAAATGGTGAACCTCACCTGCATATATATTTGTGAATTCTGTCTCAAATACAGAAAGAGTAAAAAGTGCTTAGAGCGTCATTTGGTAAGCACTAAACATGCTATTGTTTATTTAATTTCAAACCTTATTTTCAAAATAATATATATAATAAGTACGTTGTGGTAAGATCAGTGTAAATTTTCGTTCAATTGGGCATATTCTTTTGATTGTTAGTCACACAGAACGCGATGGTATTTCACGTCGACTTGGTGATCAGTGGCCGCTATGATTAAGGGAAGAGGATCGTTTTCATTAATTAGGTGGCGAAGCGCTTCTATAGACTGTAACTAAAGCAATAGAAATTATTTTAAATTTAAATCAATCAATCAATCATCAACAATTTTCTATCATGATATTAAAAAAATATCTTGACTTTACAAAAAACTAAAAACCATTGGGCCTTTCATCATTCATTAATTCATGAAACTGATTTTTTTGTTATTCTTTTTTTGTAACTAAATCGGCATTATTGAAATTCAGAGTGGGTTATTGAAATAAATGTTCAATAAAATATTTTATAAAAATAAAAAAAAATTGTAATATTAAGTATAGTATAATTAACTATAAATATATAAGCCTAGCTAACGTTTAATTAAATTAAGTATAATTTTTTAGGGTAGGCATAGTGTCAAGTCACTCCGTTCCCCTTAGAGTATTAATTTGTAAAGTAAATTATTATTTTTGATATCCAAAATGGACAAATGTAACTGCATTCAATTATCTCCACTCCTCTCCCACTCGTGGAGCTGACCAAAATTGGGCGAGGCTCCTCGAGGAACCTCGGCTCAGCTCGGACAACTTCCAATCGGAGTAGGTATTTCGCGCCCAAATAAAGTATTGCCAAAATATCCGACTTTTTCCATTGCTGTGAAATGATAATAAGGATTAGTTTGAAATTTCTACCATTTGAATTAACGAAATAGTCAATTTGTCAGCAGCATTATGAGAGAGAGAGAGCAGAGTTAAGGGTTAAGGTTATGAAAAAGAGTGCTATAAAATATTATTTGGCATCAATTATGACCTAGACCATGACCGACCGGTACACCGGTACAGTCAAATTTAGGCCAAAATAAACAAAAATATTTAAATATGAAAATATTTTTTAAACGTGATCGGTGAAAATATATTTAAAACATACAATAAACTATATTTATATTTTGTGTTGTCGATACATGATATTGTTAAAAATGTTTATTTCCATTTTAGATAAAATGCAAACTAAAACATCCACCGGGCAACGAGATATACAGGAAGGGAAGTATATCGTTCTTCGAAATAGACGGCAGGAAGAACAAATGCTACGCGCAGAATTTGTGTTTGCTCGCAAAATTGTTTTTAGATCATAAGACACTGTATTACGATACTGATCCATTCTTGTTTTATGTTATGACGGAGTTTGACCATAGAGGTGATTTTTTTAATACTTTTTATAGTGTTCAGTGCTAGGGTTAGAAAATAAAAATACTTTTTTAGAGAACGTGGCGCAGTGGTACAGCGTGTGATCGTTAGCCTGACGGTTGTACATTCGATTTCCACTCGTGGAAATAAATAATTTGATTTTTTCATTTCCTCTTTCGGGTAACGAGGTAAAGCTCTCCTTAACTTAAGGTTATATATTCCATATTATTACATATGATACATCATCTTATGATAAATCTTTGCAAGGTGCGCATAATAAAAATAGTGTCTAGACACCCCATTCTCTACTTTCGGGTCTAATTAATGATTTTGTGTTTTGAGTAACGGAACTCAGTGACGTTTTTGATAGCAAAATGAACAAAATTTAAATTTGTTTTATATTTTGTTTTTAAATTATTTTAACTCCGGAAAAGTACAAACTTTATTGGTGCAATCGAGTGCAATTTAAATTTGAACTGTTATACATCATATATTGCTCATTGTTTGGATATATGTACATATCATGTATTTATATATTTATTAAATCTAAAAAAAATATAGTGTGCTGTTTAATAACAATATTATATAAATGTTTCTTTTAAAGGATTTCATATAGTGGGATATTTTTCAAAAGAGAAAGAAAGTACAGAAGACTACAATGTAGCGTGTATATTGACATTACCTCCATACCAAAGAAAAGGTTATGGAACATTACTTATAGAATTTAGTAAGTATTTGTTTAGTTTCACTTTGTTTTCTACATTTAACAGGGTAGGCAGAGCGAACTATATAAGAAGATACTTTAGTTCCCCACGCATCCCCCAATTTTTTATATATTGCATGTTGAGTGGCGGAACTCAACGCTGCGCTGTTACCAGAACGGGGAAATAAAAAATGACTATGGCCTCTCGTGTTTTTTTAAAAGACCATTATGGCTTTTGTTACTATAACTGTTCTTATCAGTTTATTGACAGTAACTATTTACTTATTAGTAAGAGATTGTCAAAATAACCTTAATGTTAATATAGCGCATAAAACGGGTACAATTACAGGCAAGCCCTTGATTTTTATTATTTTTATTTAGCAACGGAAAACATGATTTGTATTCAAGATTATAGAATCTTGAATACAAATCATCTTTTCCGTTGCTTTATAATTATAAAAAAATAAATAAAAAATCAGCTTCACGCTGCACACAGCAGGGTAGGCACAGGGAACCTAGTGTTAAGACACTCCGTTCCCCACTTTCTGCCGAATTCTGGAGGCATTGCGTGTTGAGTGGCAGAACTCAACGCCGCGCTTTATTCGACACCAGAGCGAAGAAATGGAAATATAAATTTAAGTAAATATTTCATCTCCTCGAGTGGGGATCGAACCTACAACCAGTCGGTTTTACAGTCACACCTTTATTATCATATTGTTTTAATATTAAATATAAATATGTATTTTTAGGTTATGAATTATCAAAATTTGAAGGGAAAACCGGTTCACCAGAGAAACCTCTATCAGATCTCGGACTATTATCATATAGGAGTTACTGGGCGCAAACAATACTCGAGATATTAATAAATATCAAACCTATGGTCGACAATGAGAAACCAATTATTACTATTAAGTATGTATATTGTATATTTGTAAAGCATAATATCGGACATTTTATATTTATATAGTTATTAGTAGCCTCGGATATCTTAAATTGCGTCCTGAAGAAAAAAATGAAAAGAATAATTATGTGATTTAATTAAAATAAATAAATCAGCTTCACGCTGTATCCGGCGCACAGCAGGTTAGGCAGAGGGAACCTAGTGCCAAGACTGTTCTCTATTTCCTGCCAAATTTTTGAGGCATTACATGTTGGGTGGCGGATGTCAACGCCGAAATTAAATATAAATAAGTAACAATTTATATCTTCGAGTGGGAATAGAACCTAAATCAGACGCGTTTTATGTTACCCCCTTGAGCGTCCAGATAACGTCAGAAAAAATATCTTATGTAGAAATTTATTTATTTTAACAAACGATATTTTGTTTTACAGTGAAATATGTGAATTAACAAGCATCAAAAAAGAAGATGTTATAAGTACATTGCAAAATTTAAACCTCATCAATTATTACAAGGGGCAGTACATAATTTCTGTCAATCAGGTAAAATGTATTTGTAAGCTTAAATAAATTATAAATAAAAACAATTGTTGAAAATGTTAATTTTCTACTAAAAGCATAAAAATCCAACCGCTTCTCTTAGATAACATGTTGAGATTTTTTTCGCATTTAAGAGTACAATGAAAGTTTTGGTTTTATTCGCTCAATTTGTCTTATTAGCTCTTGACAACAATGTCTATAATGTTTTACAGAATAGATTACAAAAAATTATAAAATTTCTATTTCCTTTTAAACTTTATATAAAAAAACCCGTTGTGGATTTGATTCCCATTAAGGGGAAGTACTCATTTTCGTTTCCTGGCTCTGGTAAGAAGACAAAACGCGTCATATATATAAGTAATACGGCTTGATGTTAAAAAATGCATATTCGTTTTTATTATACGTAAAAGACTTAATTACAGGATACAATACAACAACACGAAAAAGCAATGGAAAAGAAATTATTAAGAATCGATCCAAAATGTTTGCACTGGACGCCCAAAGATTGGTCGAAACGAGCGAAATGGTAACTCTGCCGCCATTTTATTATTCCTTATGTCATATAATTTTACTTTTCATTTCTAAAAAAAAGCTTATCACAATATAAATTTAACAGAAAAGTATAATATAGTATAGTATTGTTTTTAAATATATTTTTCTTTTGTTACCAGTGTTTGAATCGGAGATGCGAGATCTAACTCGGGCTTCGACACGTATGACATTTTGTATCTAATACTCATAATAAAACCGATTATTGTATGAGTTATTCTGATTTTCGCTTACTTAAATATTATATAAAATCGATATTTAACAAAAATCGATTTTAAGAAAAACCATTATTTTTTTTGTTACCAGTACTAAATTTGATACGAGTTTAAAAAAATATGTTGTATATATAACATTATTAGTTATTATTAATCAAAATACAGTATTTATTTTATATAGAAGATGAATTTATTATAATATTGAACATCAATTATTATAGAAAATGGATGTGAGTCATATTGACTATGATAAACATAAATGACGTCACACTTGATATTTATAGCTACATTGCAAATAATTCTTATTCAGATAACTATATATAATAATCGGTATATCAGCTTCAATATGTAATTTAATATAACAATCGCTAACAAAAGCTTTGGTCATACATTTACTAACACTTTTGAGTATTTATGTAATTTTTAAAGTGCACTCAGCTCGTCGTTTTTTATATTGTTTTTTTTTTAATTAAACAATTTTTGCGTTCATAAAATAATTAAATATCTTTTTCCCATCTTCATGATTCATTTTTATGTTTTTATTCATATTCTGCTTATTAAATTCGTTTGTTATGCTTTTGAAATGTATATCATATCACATTTAAATAAATCATAATTAAAAATTTTACTGCATTAAAAAATATTGCTATTTCACATTATTTTATAATTATTAATAATTCATCTTATACAAAAACTTGTCTGTTTCATTGCTTTGAATAAATAAGTTCTATTAATTCTTTGTTTATACAGAATCCATATGGTTGCTAGTTTACTACTTTTCTTTATTGACTTTTTAGGTTATAAATAATTGTTGGGCTATTCTATATTCAAAATCACTATAAATTAAATTAAATGTCGTTAATAAATCTTTGTGTTCAATGTTTTTTTATTTGTTGTGTGCATTATGTAATCATTTTTTATAATGTTTATTATTTGATCATTCACTCATTCATTCATTCATATTAACTGTGGGCTTTAAACGGTGCTAACTCATATATTTAATGACTTCAATACTTTTCGTAGAGCATTTAGTTAGTTTCAAATTAGCGTAAATATGTTGGTTTCTAATGTTAATATAAAGTAATGTATTTAATTTGTTAATTAAAATCAATTTTTATTAGCAATATTGAGAAATAAAGACTTAAATTAATACGCTGGATCTTATTTGTCACACTTGGATTATTATTTGTCACACCCAAATCTTTTTGTTTAAAGATATTTTGTTCTACGAAAATTATGATTATGTTTAACCCTTAAACGGGCAGAACACCAATACATTTTTTTTAATTTTTGGGCTTAATTTTAGGTTTCTACCCTACTACATAATACTATTTATATAATTAAGTAACATATTAATGTAACTGAAACTAAAAAGAAATCTCTTTGTAAATTATTCCTCTGTGCCTGTTTAGGGATTAGATTTATATTTATAATTGATATGGCTATTGATTGGTATTGATATGTTATGGGAAAAAAATTTATAGTACCCAATTGACGGTTAAAGCATATGTTTAAATAAATATAAATAAGTAATTTATTTCATTTTCAGGTAGTGGCCATTGAAATGAAGTTACACAACATTATAAAAAGGTATTGGTTTAGCTGTGAAACTTATTAAATTCCTACTGAATTTTTACTCAGTAATTTAATTTAAGAAACAACAACAATTATTGCAATACACAATTTATTGCAATAATTGTCATTTACTTGTAGTAGTCTGTATAATATGTATATTACATTTTATGTAACTAAGTCGTTCTATATTGTGATATATAAATAAATATCTTTAGTCCTTAATCATTGGTTTTCATTCATATCGAGTATAATTCTGGATAAATTATAATTTTAGTGACACAATATACTCACTATCATAATGATAAAAGGAGCGTTTTGTTTTGCGTTTAAAATGTTATTAAGTAATGTGAGAAACAATATTTTTTTTATCATTTTTTTTGTTGTACGATATATCGCGTTAAGAAACTTAGATAAGGCGTAACTTAATGCCGCTATTTGTGTGTTGTACCTACGCGAGCGAGCATTCATTGCGTTTACAGTTAAATGCTGCCCAAAAAAAAAAAAATTACACTATATTCTTTTTTTTTGTTCTATACGTATATGCGCTTGATTACACAAAAAATGTTGAAATTAGAAATGAAAATACTATAAAAGAAATAAAAACCAAATACTGCAATATATGATTTATTTCTCAGTAAATAAGCACAGTAATTTTGCTTCGATTGTCAAAATATTTATATTCAAGAAGCAGGTACAAGTGATGTTTAACAATTAGAGATATAACAATAAGAATTAGATAAAATTTCACAATAACAACTTTTATCTCTTCTTGATATTAATTATAATAATATGTTAATTAAACGCATTACAAAGACATAAGGCAGATATTAAAATACATTTTTAAAAGTATACAAATGTAATGCCTTAAAAAATTTTACACTTTCTAAAATTTATTAGAACCAATCAAAAGTAGCTTTTAAGGCCGTTTTGTTTTTAAAAACGATTTTACACCATGTAAATACATCGAATTAGTTAATAATAAAATAGAACATTTTATTTTCAGTTTCAATCTACATATTTCGTTATTCAACTTTCAAATTTAGTAACTAAGTCAAAGTAAATAATTAAATTAAAAACAGATTAATGACTTTTAATTTGTTCTATTGTGCAGTAGTTTTGAAATAAACAAACTGATTTTAACTTCAATGGCTTTAAAAAGTTACCTTTTTATCCTTTCATCAAATATATGTAATTCTATAATAACTTTCTTGTTACTAAATATATATATATTATACCAAAATATTTTATATCAGTAAATAATTAAGCGGTCTTATTTACAGTTTATAATAAGGTATCCTTATCTATTTTGTATAATTAATCAATTTGATGGCTTAGTAGCTTAGGCACTTATTGGATATACTTATTTTATTTATAATCTGTTAAAATAAAATATTTTGCAATCTGAAAAACAAATATAGACTAATTAGGTAACAAAATTAATACTTTATTTATGAAAATTAATAAAAAAATATGTCCCAAACGTGAGAAAGATCTTACCTCATCCTATGTGGTAAATTAATACTTGTACAGTACGGTCAACGAGTCATGGCCACCCTAAAAATTTTTGGAGACGGTTGTGTAGGTTTAATTTCAGTATTTATTCTTACTCTTAATATTTTTTTTCCTGGGTATGTTATGCACTAAAGTTCAAGACGGCCACGATTCACTTGCCGTACTGTAAGCTTGAAACGATGCCAAATCTTAACCAACATTACATGAACTTAAATTGGTTTCACCGACTTATTTCAAATATTTCCTTACAATATCCATACCCTACAAAGTTAATCTTAAGCGTAAGATTACTACGACGGTATATCCATTTCACTCCCGGCGTGAGAACGTATTATAAACTAATAAGAACAATAACGATAATAATCGGCATATAGATCGACTGAAACCGATGTAATTTATTAAAAAATGGTCTTAAAACAGATATTCTTTTTAAAAATTTGAAAAAGATGAATTTAATGTAAATCAGAATGTTAAGTCTAAATATTTTGAAAATCATATTAAAACCTAGTTTTCACTCTCCATTCTTTAGAAATAACGTAAAATAGAATACAAAAATAAATAATTGTGTTGCAATTCACCCTTTTCAAATTCAAAAAAAATAAAAAGATTTTTTTCTTAACATTTGAACAACTGTTAATTAATTTATCACAATAATATAAATATAAATGCTTGCGCGACTGGCTCTGACCATGCCGTTTTACGTTGGCAGCCGAAAGACTAGCTTCACTGGTTGTAAAGGCACTGCTTTGGAAAAACTATCCAAAACTAAATAACTTTACATGTTAAATTGCGTCTTATTTTATTATGCGTATTCTCTTTTTTTATTTTATGGCCTTAAAAACGACACAGATACAAAATATTTTAGGTCTTTTGTTTTATATTTCGAAACAGGCACTTTTATACGATTTTCGTCAAATTACACTTAGTGTTTCTATCGATATTATACAATAATCATTAGTTATTTAAGCTGAATATGCAATATTTCTAAACTTAAGTAATTTATGCGTAACAATTTATATTATTACGACTTAGAACTGAGTTAAAGCGTCTTATATCTAAGCCATAATATGTGGATATAATCTATGGAATAATCCAGTATTCCGATATAATATAATATGTGAATATAATCTGCTTAATAAAATATACGGAATTTCAACAGGTATCTTCAGTAGCTCTTGATTATTTGATATTATATATAAAATATTTTATTTTTAATGTGATGCTTCCATTTGATTTGGTGTCAGTAACAAAGACTAGACATAGGTGGCTATTGTAGAGGCAAAATATTATATACATATATTTAAATATTCACTTTTTACAAAACTTTCCAACTGTAGACATGACAACTAACAGTTGACATTGATGTTGTTGGGAAAATTAACTTTCAGCTTGCTCTACAACGGTTAGAAGTAGTACCATAGTCGAATAATCAGATCTAAATTTAATAAATATTTTGTACAGATCAAAGCAAAATTATAGAACTTATTAAATATAATGCGGTAATGTTAGAGTTAATCTAAAGTAAAATTAAAATAAAATATATACCTACCTACTATCGACTGTTGGACAGTTCTATAGAGAATGTAACACAATAATGGTGCTCTTATTTCACAACGCTTGAAATATTAAAACAATAAATATGTGG
Source organism: Heliconius sara (assembly GCA_917862395.2). NCBI lineage: Eukaryota > Metazoa > Arthropoda > Insecta > Lepidoptera > Nymphalidae > Heliconius > Heliconius sara. Next base: position 5,861,335 of record OU860795.2, on the reverse strand, counting down.
AGTTCATTTTGTCGATTTTAACATATTTATAAAAATATTTGTATTAATTTTAAATTTTATGACCGCATTGCTGGCAAAATTCATTTTTTCGACGCTCATATTGTATAACATAAATGTGAAGGCTCCACACTAATCTACATTGTTGTTCTACACAGTAGACATACGATTTCGTTTCGAAATAATACCTTTCCGACGACCGACGAGACAAATCAAAAAAGATATGAAAATATATCGAAAGTATAACTAAATTTAGGTCTTTTAGTATAACAAGTTTCAAATTTATATGATTGTTTGAGAAAATAATGGAAAAGTATATATATAATATATCTCTAATATTCAAACGAGACAGCCATCGTTTAGACTGTTGGCAATCTTGGTTTGCGTGTCTTGGATGTTGGAGGGATAGTTATGACATTGCTGGGAGGAAACGTAGTTGAGTTCTGGTTCGTAGTACTCCGCCTCTGGCTCGATCGGGCCAAGGATGGTGGCTTTCGGTAAGTAACCGTCTGTTGTTATATAACTACCTTCGGAATTAGGCGGAATGCTCAAGACGCTGTCTGGTCTGTTATATTCGTCTAGATTTTGATGTGTCAAATACGATGTTTCTAGCGAAGATATTTCTATGGAATCGTTGATTGGAGTTGGGCACGTGTAGCTGGAGGCGAGAATGTTCGCTGACTCAGGTCGAATGTACGGAGAGTGGGATTCGAATACGGGGAATGTTGTTGGTTCGAACGTTCGCACTGCGTTGTACGTGGTCGTGGGTGATGCGCGCGCGTTCGAGTTGTTTTTCACGCAGGACCCCGCGTGCATTGATAGCATGTCGATCAACTGTCGCTTTTGCACTTCTAAATCCTGAAAAAAAGAAATTGTTACTTTTGAGAATATTGAAATATTACCCATCTTGTAAATGTATTTGTTTTGTAAAGTACCTACATATAAACAATGTTATTTATTTACGTTTATAATATCGACATCGATAATGAATATCTCAAGTCATTTAAATCCGATTGACCCGACACATTTATGTTCAATCCAAAGTGACGCTGTTCGGGAATTCACCCGTTTGACCCCGCCGTATTGATAAAACAATTGATGTTATAGTAATGTTATAGAATATTCTAATAATTATTAATATATCTAAATTTCTTTTAATTTAAGTTTCCCCTTATCAAAATGGGTATTTCTATTAACATTTAAATGAACACAAATGAGGCAGCCGATAACCCTGCATCCGTGTCGTTACGGTACTTAGATAATGTTAAAGAATTTCTTATTCTTTTTTATTATGTAAACAAGTTTGATAAATTTGAAATTTATTATAAAAATATCAAAGCACGTTTTACTATTATCTATATGTATAGTTAGGTATAATGTAAATTAATATTTACGTACTTTTAGTTGTGTTTTTAGGTCGATGTTCTGACTTTCCAATACTTCGCTCTCGTTCACAAGGTTGACAGTTCGCTCCCTCTTCTTCATCCTACACTTTGTTGCTGCTATCTTATTCCTTTCTCTTCTTCGACGTCTGCGTTCTTCATCTTCAAGAGTTAACTGTAAAAAGAAAACGAAATTACATTATCATTTTAAAACTATAAAATAAATAGTGTCATTTCGATATATTTTTCACATATTATAATTTTAATTTAATTTAATTTAACTAAAGCTATTAAGTGCTTTCTGAGTGGCGAAACCTACCACTATTTATAATAAACACGATGCGCTAAATAATGTTCTTCAGTGAAATATATTTAGCGGAACAATACATTTAAACAATATTATTTCAATAATTAAATTTTTAACATAACAAAGTATAAAGGTAAAGTACAGGTATTTTACCGCACTCATAAAGACGCATTTGGCGGAAAATAGGGCACTAATCTTAACGTTTGTTTACCTCCTGTATAAGGGACAAAACGTGAATAAAGAAAAATAATTATATATATACAGCATAATAATATGATTTTTTTATGCTGTATGATTATAATTTAGCTTCGATTCTTTAACTCGACAAACACCCTGTATACAGCTAACTGGCAAAACAAATCCATAAAGTTTATTATATAAATGAATCCATTAAATTAATTCAGTTGAATGCTCCGAATGCACCGCCTGACATACAAACTGACTTCCAATGATAATAATTTCTCATCGTCAAGTCATCAAGCAATCTAAGCTTTCAATCGGGAAGTCCAGTCACGAGCATAACATCATTTGCAATACCAAGCTTCTTTCTAAGCTCGTAAAACTTCAATAAAATCGTTGAATTATATGCTGGTAGCCGCCTATAAAATTGGTTTAGTTTTGTTGCTATCACACCGACCTCTGTGACTGATCTAGCCTTTATTGATAAGGATGGTGCTTTTATTAATATAATGCATATTGTTATTATTATTATATTTAGATTTAGTTAACGCCGCACGTTGTCTAACCAAACGGGAGTGAATGTATGTAAATATTTCTGAACATACATTCGCCCCAGTTAAATCGAACCCACAATAATCGTGAACAATCAAACACATTACAGTCGATAATTGTTTTGTTTGCTTTGCAAAATGTTTTTTAGCTTCAAGTTATATGTGTTATTATACGTATATAGCGAGGTAGGCAGTGGGAATTGAGTGTTAAGACACTCCGTTCCCCGAATCCAAGGTTTGCATGTAGAGTGGCAGTCCTCAAAAACCGTCGCGTGACAGTCAAAATTATAATAATAACTCCTAAATTATAATATAATCAAAATTACCTCGTTTTTCGGTGTTTGCGTATGACTGCTGTCATAGTCTTCATCACTTTCTTCTTTCTTCATCCGCTTGACGCCCATATCTGTGTCGCTGCCCGACATCTTTCTTTTCGACTCTATAGACAGCTTAAGACCAGCTTTTATCAGTTCCGAACACGTCTGTAAAGAAAAAACTAATATAAAACATTTTATTCTTCGTCTTTTAGATAAAAAAATATACAACATTTTATTCTTCTTCTTTTAGATAAAAAAATATACTGTAGGCGGAAGTCATTATTAACTACTTCGAACTATTCAGCGAAGTTACATATAACTAACGTTTAGTATATAATGACAGTTACTTTTTTTATAGATAATATGAATCTTAATATAAGACCAAATTTTCTATATCCATAATATAATTTAAAAAAATGAATAAAAAAAAAAATTTTATGTCAGTATATATTTCGTCTATGAATGATGTTTGTAAGCTATATATGTAAGTTATCATTATTATGCTTTATTTAATCAATCTAGGATTCATACGTCAAAATTTAAAAAAAAATCCATTTGACATAGCAAATATCGAGTTGAATTAGGCACTTTTGATAACTGTAACTGTATAATAATAATAGTTATACGTAAAAAAAATAAGTAGGTCTCACTAATTGAAAAAACATATATCCAACATACGTTTTTGATAATTAATTAATAGGAAGTAACGCACGCTATTGTACAAAACGAACCGTTAAACTTACATACCATTTCGTTAGCCTTCCAAAAATGAAAATTTATTCAAAATATTATCATTAAAAATATTATAAAATTTAATTTAAAAAATAATGAACAAAAAAATCTTATTTATTAATTCTTAAGAGGCTCACGAATTTGATTAAGAACGCGCGGACGTTTATCGTCATATCGTAAGTCGTTTAAAAGTAAACATCGCGAGATTAATTTTTATGAATTTATTATAATGATTACTTTAGGTTTACCTCGATCGGACGTTAGTACCAAGGTTATATAGCAATGTGTCTGAGTTATATGTAATGTGACCAGACGTCTCGATTTGAGCGGGACCGTCCCGTTTTTTAGTTTGTATATCTCGGACCCCGGTGTCCACAAACATGGCAAGGGAATGTACAAATGTTCCGTCTTTCGAAGCGGCACGTCAATTTGGCCAGATCACGTTTCGCGGCCATTGTCCGAAAATAACCGAAAGGAATAATCTATGAAAAAAAAAACAAAAGCACCCTAATTTTTTGTCAATATGAAAAATAAACATAGAAAAAGTCAAATGTTTTACGAAAAAATTTACGAAAAAAAATACCGATGTCCCATTTTGTGTCGAAAAAATAATGGTCACGTTAGTTATACATCATATTTGTCTTGATATTGTAGACAAATGCAATAGTAATTTTTTCTCTTATAATAAAGGTGTTCGTTTTTTCTCACATTAAAACGTCCGCCCATTGTTTAAGTTGTTAACAAAAAAACAACATTTATTGAGTGTAAAATTGATTATAATGAAACTCTAATAGGTGGAAAATAAGTACAACCAATTGAATTTTCTAATAACTTCATTATCATAGATTTTGAATGTATAGGGACAGAATATCTGCTATACTTATTAGCAGGATAGACTGACCTCATCCAAAACAAGGTTTATTAAATTTATGAGTAAAATAGAAAAGTTGCGAATTAAATAGACAAACTAGCGATATGGCCAGCCGGATATGGATAGCCCACCAATATCAACATATTAAAATATTTACAGTAGTCAAAGAAAAAATATTTTCTTAATATCGTTATATGAAAGTAATAGGAATTATTTGATTTCCTCGAGAGTAGCGCCTGCGCAAGCTGCTTTATAGTAGACTATAATATCTTTTTATAAATTAACTTTATTATTTTAATTATTATTAATTATTTTTTTAACTAATACTCACTTATCTTTAGATGTATCGTAGGAATTCTCTTAACTTAATATGTGTTAAAATTAAAAAAAATAAAATTAAATTAGCTTCACGCTGTATCCCGCACACAGCAGGGTCAAGGACACTCCGTTCCCCACTTTCTGAAGAATTCTGGAGGCATTGCGTGTTGAGTGACAGAACTTAACGCCGCGCTTAAACTCTACACCAGAGCGAAGAAATGAAAATGGACGTGTAAATTTAAGTAAATATTTCATCTCCTCGAGTGGGGATCGAACCCACCACCAGTCGGTTTTACAGACACACTTCGTGCCGCTGCGCTACGACTAGCCTCAACTTACTTAACTTAATACTCTTAATACTTAATACTAAATAACTTATTTTAATTCTGATATACATTATTTTTTTGTACATACGAATAAATCTTTAGATTTGTCCGCTCAATACGCTATATTTCACTACTAGTTATACAGAAAAATATATTATAAGTGACCAAAATATACCTTTTGTATACTGGGCGGAGTGCCTGAAGCTGGCGATGTCGCTGACGAACTGTTAGACATCGAAGAATTAGAATCGTTGCAGTTCACATTCTGTAACATAACAATATATGTAACATTATAATATTTTTATATATAATTTATTACATTAAAAGTAATAATAATAATAGATATTAAAATTGCGTAAAGAGAGTTGCTTTTTTAAAAATATTAAAATTGGTGAAACAATATAAAGTTTTTATATCATTTTTTTTTTGAGATTTAAGTTTACAAGAATTATTCTTATTGATTGAGGCCGTCATGGCGCAGTGGCCCAAACGAGTGACTGTAAACACGATGCTTCTGGCCTGTGGTTTCAATTCCAACTCGAGGAAATGAATTATTAATATTAATAATGTTTTCGTTATTTCGCTCTGGCAAAAAGAAAAAGCGTGTCGTTAAATTCCGGCACACAACACGCAACGCCTCTCAAATTCAGCGAAAAGCGAAAAAGGAACAGAGTGTCTTAACACCAGATTTCCTCTTCCTACCCTGCTCCCTGCGGGATACAGCGTGAAGCTAGCCGAATCAGAATGAAAAGAAGAATAATTCTATAATCCACTAATAAACTACTTCAAATATGAACTAACTACACAACATTATTAAGATCTTTATATATATCTAGTAGAAACATAAGAAGGAAACGTCTAACTTATTAGAACGCTTTCCATGTCACTGCCCCTCTGCTAAATGGACTAAGTATGTTCTTGACGGACTACATGTTTATTAAAGTGACTTTTTATATGGTTTCGCATTCGCTTTAATATATTAGTTAAAATAAATTTTTGAGTATATTTACATATTTTTTTGTTTTTGATAGAAATTTGGAAATAAATGATTTTTATGATTGTTATTTTTTTTATTAGTAGACACTTAAAAAATAAATAAGTAAATAGAAAATAAATGTCAACAACGGCATTATCACAAAAATCGATTTCTTATAGACCACCAGAAGAAAAGCACAATATTTAACTTATAAAAGAATACCGAAAAGTGCAAAGAGTGCTAACAAATATATAAACCCATATACAGGGTGGAAGTATCAGCGCCTGTATATTAAATACAAATTAAGAACATAATATTTCTTTACATACATACACACATGAAAACATACATACTATACTAACTTAAAAATATATATTACCATTAGAGATTAATTTAATTATAGTGTAGGGCGCAGTGTATTTTTCTCTTACCTAGTACCCAATGTCAATAAAAATAATAATTTTTAAATATTTATTATACGTATTTAGCAGCGGATATGCAAACACGACAATGGCATATAACAATAATTACAAGATCTGTCACACCAGATTAGCCTTTTGTTCGAAATCATTTCACGCTCCACATTCCAGCTCACTTAATATGCAGCCCTAATGACATTCTTTTATAGAATGAATCGTTAGTATAGAGGTATATAGCTATATACAGTATACTGCATTAAGACTAGCTTTATAGCAGGAATTAAAACAAACAGTTTGGTTTTTCTAGTAGAGTGGGCTAAGAATCGATTTTTATAAATCTCTTCTTTGTATTTCTATATAATATATTTTATATATACACCCAGACATATTTACTCATAATCCATCTCCTCACATTCGTCTCTCATAAATAGTTTTATGTTTTTTTTTATGTAATATGTATGGTTTTTTTTGTATGTTTTTTTTTTGAAACGCTAATTTTTTAATTTTTTTTTATAGAGTGTACCGTAGAAGTAATGGTGCAGTTTACCAGAACACAGACAACTTGCAAAGATTTATCCTGTAATTTATTTTCTATATGTTTAGTTGTAGCGCAGGGGAACAAAGTGAGACTGTAAAATCTACTGGTTGTAAGTTCGATCCCGACTCGAGGAAATTAAATATTTATTTACATTTATATTTTCATTTCTTCGCTCTGTTGTCGAGGCAAAAGCTCGACGGAAAGTAAGGGACGGAGTGTCGTAACACTAGGTCCCCTCTGCCTACTGTGTGCAGGATACAATGTGAAGCTGATTCTTTTTAGTAACCTTTTATTGAGTAAAAAATATTTATCAACAACCAGTACTGTATTTAATACCAGTACAAACTGTACCAACAATCACATATAATTAGCTCACTCAATCAAAGACTCCTGGCGTCTGTCAGTCTGTTTCAGTGTCCGCTTGGTAGGTAAACGACCTCAAATGTATGGCGCTTACAATTATCCAATGTTTGTAATGATAATAAATGGTCACGTGGCGTTACGTGGCCAATACTTGGCAAACCTTCAATATGCTTACTTAGAATTCGAACGAGCATTTCGCGTGCAACAGACCTAAATACAGCAAGGATCTCTTTTGCATTTTGATCGATTCACAAATTGAAAGTGCAAGGTTAGGAATTAGTTCTAGCGATTTGCAGTGAGCCATTAAAACTTCCAATTGGATTTGCTTTGCTTAATATTATTTTTTTATTGTTTTCATTTTAGTTTTTTTAGTGTCACGCTGTATACCACACTCAGTAAGGTAGGCAGAGGGAACCTAGTGTTTATACATTTCGTTTTCCATTTTCCGTCGAATTCTGGAGGTATTGTGATTGCGCTCAACAGAGCTGCGGAATTCAATGCCGCGCTTTGCCTCTACACCAGAGCGAAGAAATGAACATATTAAATAATTCATTTGCTCGAATGAGAATCGAACCCACAACCTTTCGCGTTTACAGTCACATTATGCAACCCTGCGCTACAACTGGCCTTAATTATTAGGCTGATTAATTCTAGAAAATCTCTTTGAAGTACACAATTAAGCACTCTATCTTAAGTGCAATGCTAACTCATCTAGGTCATACTTAGAGTTAAGTTTCAAGGTCGTTCTAACCCATTATATAACCTACTGTTTGTATTTCACGTTTATTTATTCGCCATACATTAAATATAATTTTATGCGTTAATGATTTGTGTGAGACGTGACCATAACATTACCTACGAGAGTATTCATTAGTTTGTATTGCCGATGCGAGATTAAAATGTTATTCATTATAATTTAAATGGAATTTTTATTGATCATAGGTAAAACTTTAATTATTATGTAGTTATTAAAAAATAATTTGAAGCTGAGATATAAGGTTAGGTAATGGGTTCGATTTCCACTCGAGGGGATGAATTATTATTTATTAATACTTTCATTTCTTCGCTCTGGTACCTCCGCCGGGAAATGCCTCAAAAAGTCCTGCGGAAAATGGGGAATGGAGTGTCTTAACACTAAGTTCCGTTTGCAGTCTGCGTATTCTGCCATATTCTGATTTATTTATTAATTTAAAAATTATTTATTATAAAAATTACCTTGAAACTGTTATTCTTGTCATAATTGTACTGGTCCAGAGGGTTCGTCATCGTGATGACATCGTTGACTATCTCGGGAGTACGCAAGGTAGTGGTGCCCGCGTTCTCCGCGGCAAGGAGGTTCATCATGGCGGCGCTCAAGTTCACGTTCACACTAAGATATGCACCCGGCTCCCCTTCGGTGCCCACGGGGGCAGTCGGTGAAGGAGATGTATCTTCGCACTTAATCGTCGGCACAGCTGAGCCAATGCTCGACGAGTTCATTATATCCTTATAAGGAGCCAGCTTCGCTTCTTTTTGGTTACGTTTCGCACTAAAACTAACGGTTAACGCTTTTAATTAAGTCTATATCACGATTTTACACTATCACTATGTCCTAAGCTAAATATCACTGATTGTGGTAAACTGGTTCCCGATGGCACTCGACACTTGCGGCTAGAAGTCTTCACGGGGAGGTAACGTTGGTAACGCGGTTGAGTGATCTGCAAACAAAAAAAGTTCGAATGAGTACGAGTGTCCATTAAAACATGAACTTAGTGTTTATTTAAACAAAAAAGTTAATATGTAAATGCACAGTAAAAATATTTGAAAGGGCAAGTTTTGGTTTCGCAATCCGCCTGGTGTTATTTCGCAAGCGTTTCACAGCGAGTTTTTAATTAGAGCTATCCGAGCATCGCGACCTCGCGGCCAGGATGCGCCTCCAATAAAAAACTTTTTTACAGTCACCAATTGAACGCGCTATAAAATTGAAACTAGCTTTTTACGACACATTTTAACGCTCTTCCGCGTGACGTGTCGTCGTATCCATTGTTCAGGCGGGTGCGGTATCGTTCGAATCACGGCTACAAGGGCATATATCGATTAAGCCATTTACAACCACGATATCGATGTTAGTCTGTCAATATTGTGTGGAAATTAGGTTCCCACTGAACAATTAGAACACACTGTGACCGAAAACGCGATCGTCATTTCGACTTAAACGGGAGCTAAATGCGCCTATTCCCTATATAGCTGAGCGGTTCGAAAGCTGCGGCACCTTGACCCGGCATCTGTACGTATGTAGATATCTGCCGTCGAATCTGTCACGTAAAACAATAAAGCACCGAGACGAAGTAACCTAGTTGTGTGGTTGATATATTCTTTTTACAACAGAAACCTTGATGAGGTCGTTGTGGCGCAAGTTAAGACTGTAAATGTGACGATTGTAAGTTCAATTCCTACTCGAGGAAACGAAATATTTAATATTTTCATTTTGAGTTACGCCTCTCAACACGCAAATTCGAAAATTCGTCAGAAAGTAGATAACGAAGTATTTCGGAGTGTAACATTAGGTTCGCTCTACATACTCTGCTTTTTTTTTTTTTTTTTTTTTTTTATGGAAAAGACACGGCAAACGAGCGTGCGGGTCACCTGATGGTAAGTGATTACCGCCGCCCACGGCCCCGTGCAACACCAGAGGAGCTACAGGTGCGTTACCGGCCTTTAAGGTGGGTTGGGCTCCGGGGCCCGGCATTACCTGATGCGAAACGCAGTGGCAAAAAGCCACTACTTCACGCCGGTTTTAAATGCCGGGGGTGGTAATGATCCGGTCGAGTCTGCCCATGCATGTTGCCATTGCTGGCGACGTGACTCTACCACACGTACTTTAGTCGCCTCTTACGACACCACCAGTACCAGGATGATCCTATTCTAGGCCGGGATCACACGGCAATACTCTGCTGTATGTGGAATACAACGTGAAGCTAAAAAAAACGGAAAAATTCAAGGTTCAAATAGCTTATAGGTATTTAAGAGTGTCACTTCCCATATCTACTTTATCTCGCATTGATTTATTGGACAAAAGGACATTGTCATAATAAACTCTTTATCTATATTGAATATAGGTAAGTATATACGTCACAAACTCGTAAATTCCTTTGGCGCGGCGTTATTCAGAATAAGAATAAAAAACAGATTCAATCGCTGTATCCCGCTCACTGTAGGGTCGGTAGAGGGAACCTAGTGTTAAGACACTCCGTTCCCCACTCTCTGCCGAATTCTAAAGGCATTGCATGTTGAGCGGCAGGACTCAACGCCGCGCATGTCCTCGACACCAGAGCGAAGAAAATGGAAATATAAATTTAAGTAAATATAAGGAGATGAATCCTCGAGTGGGCATCGACCCCACAACCAGTCGGTTTAACAATCACATTTTGTACCACTGCGCCACGACTGGCCTCAGAATATAGAATAAAATAAATGTAAATTAATGTGTGCTTATAAAATATTTACATATAAAAGTGTATGGGCAATGTAAAAAGGCGAAGTATTTTATGCAATGTGTATCTTCTTATTGGTAGCCGACCATCAGTTATTTGACAAGTAAACAGAGCATCTGCACAAACACTAAGTACATACGTGTTGGCATATGTTATATGACATTGAAAAAGATTTAATAATTTGAGAAAGCTTCTAAGGAAGGCTACTTAGCTACATGTGTACATGTTCTTGTTAAAAAATTATATGGATTTTAATATAAAGGTATTATATATAATATTATAAAAGTTGTTCTTGACGCGTGGGTCGATACGGCCATATAATATGTTAATGACAGCCAGTAGGACGTCCGTACCCTTAAAAAGGAAAATGAAAAATAAATGCATCCGGCCAATATAGTGTGGGTTTGTATTGAGACTTGGTGTATTTTTAAGGATTTTTTTTATCAACTTTACGAATATAGCAGGGTAGGTAGAGGGAACTTGGAGTTAAGACACTACGTTCCCCCACTTTCTATCCAAATTATCAAGGCATTGCGTATTGAATGGCGGAACTCAACTCAACTCAACTTTTGTATTGATGCCAGAGCGAAGAAATGAAAATATAAATAAAAAGATAATGAATTTCCCCGAATAGGGATCGAACTCACAACCGTAGCGTTGCAGTCTAGTGCTCCTGCGCCCCAACAGTCTCGTAATGTGAACGATTATAGAAAATTTATTGTTTTAAATACAAATTGCGATGCAATTTCTGAAAATAGCACGAGACTTGTTCTCCAGCAATGAGGGAAATAACTGAGTATAATGGATTTTCTCGATTGACCACCGACGCTCTTCTCTCTCTTTCCCTCCAATAGATATATCGCAAGGATGAGCAGGCAGGAAGATATCAGTCTAAGCTCGGGTTTTTGAGGGAAAAGAGGTCGCATCACCCACTTCTAAAACGGCGTAAATGACATTCAAATAGAGGTTCAGTCGACTTTTTATCCTCGTGACAACGAGAAATAGGTAACCTACTTTCAGCCGCGCCCGCTCACTATGGCCGATTTTATATACATATATATTATATACAAGTACGTCAACTTAATTGCATTAGTTTCATTACAGCAGTTATAAACGAGGCGGTTTTAAAAGAGGTACCTACTCTAAATTAGTAATTAAAATTCCTGCATCTGTCGTCAAAGTAGGTTATTTGTTTACATTTAACTCTTCGTACCACATTAAATTATTTCAAAATACGTAATTTTAAAGTTTACATGTTATTACAAGAAAAATGCGTTTATATTTTTAGTATTAAATAAATGGTAATGGCCCTTGAGCGTTAAATAAAATAATAAGTGGTCGTAAAATAATGAATGAACGTAGCTTAATAGGAAAGAGAAGGTCACCGTGGTACCTGTATGGCGCATATACATACGTTATTTAATATGTTAGTTTTCAATACTTGATAAATTTTGCTTTATATATTCATGCAAAAAAGAAACTGGAAAGAGACTATTTTAATTTATGGTTCAAAGTGAGGTCGTGTAGGTGAGGGTATGTTTGCAGGGTGCACGGAGCAGTAACTGACGCCTTTAGAGTGGAGGTATGACGAGCCCCTTTAAAATGCAATTTGGCGTTTGTCTCCACCGTATCAATTTCTCTCTCTATCTAACAAAGCTACACAGGTATACAGTTACATAGGTACATCAGACAAAAGAAACGTAAACACAAATCTTCGAGATTTCTTTTTTGTTTGGGATTATTACGTATTTTTATTTACTTTTGTTTTAATGTTTGTCGCAATTATGTTGAAAATCATATGAATTTAACAATCTTTTTGATAGTATCAGTATAAAAGTTTACTGCTATATATATATATATATATATATATCTTTCAGTCATTTTTTAAATATTATTATGTTTATGACATTGCTGGGAAATTGGAATATAGTTTTTTTTTCAGTTTCCCGCTTTATTCCGCATGTGCCAAGTGCTAAGACACTCCGATCCTTACTTTCCGGTGAATTCTAGGTGCATTGTCTGTTAAGTGGCGAAATCTAACGGCGCGCTTCGCCTCGACATCAGAGCGAGTAAGTGAAAATATTAAAATACAGTATATATGTATATATAGAAATGTAGCTAAAAACAATATGAAGTATAGGTAAAGTTTAATATGCATATATACAGTCTACGTGATAATAGACATAAGACTATTAAATTCATTTATGACTAACTAGCCAAGATTGATTGTATCGAAGCTAACCTTAACCATATCGAGTTCATATCATTTATAAAATCTGTCAAATCGTGAACGGTTTGTATGGAATGTAAAGTTATATTGTGAGAAATACAGAACCTACTATATTTAATAAAATATATTTCTAATAAGATCATGGAATATATAGAGTAGTTATTGGGCATCAACAATATTAAAAAAATATAATCTATAGTAAAGTAGTTCAGTTTTCAGTCTGTATAAACAAGAAGTATCTTGCTTTCAAATATCCTATCATAAGAGACTCTATTATGTTAAAGAGACTATTATGTTAATTTCATTTTGCGTAATTGTAATATCTTTTATTTTATCCACATGTATCTTTATTTTTTTTTTAAATATTTATTACAACCAGTTCTCATGTAAGTATATAAATTATAATTTTATAGAGCACAGATTATCTTTGTAATGGCCTGTTTCTTAATTTCGTATTCAATTAAAAGTTTAAATAGCTTTCATAATCTATAAAAAATCCGGTATCCACAGATAAAATAAAACTCATTGAACTCACTAGTGTAGTGGGCGAGGCAATAAAATAAAAAAATATATCCATCAATTACTAATTAAGGCGGATAAAACATATTTACTAATTATTCACGGTCAATTTAGATAGAATTTAAGTTATACCGTTTATTTGTACATTTCTAATGAACAACTATTGTAACTTGTTTAGGCAATTACAGTTTAACGTCTAATAGAGATGTTAAACTGTAATTTTTGTTTAATTGTATTTTATTTTTTTAATTCTAAGAGTACTAAGAGTTTTATCGTAGTAAGAATTTATTTAAGCCATATTTTTTTTTTTTTTTTTTTTTTTTTTTTTTTTTTTTTTTTTTTTTTTTTTTTTTTTTTTTTTTGTGTTTTAACACTAGGTTCCCTCTGCCTACCCTGCTGTGTGCGGGATATAGCGTGAAGCTAATTTTTTTGGTATTTCGAAAACAAAAATTAGAAAAATATTTAGTCACTAAAATACAATATTTAAGAGTACATCACAAAACTCAACATTACATTGGATTTCAATTTTTAGACGATGACTTGCAAATATTAAGAGTTGTATGTATTTCCTTAAGTAAAAACTTTCATTTTTCGTATACAAAAATACTAAAAAAAATTGCTTTTTCGAATACAAAAATTAGATAATTATTTAGACAATAGTCACTATAACACAAAAACACCATATTAAAGAGTATAACAGACTTGCATATATATTTATTTGCATGTTAAAGTTAAGCCGAAAGATATTTTTAACTTGTTTCCAAACGTAGCAACAGAGGTGTGTCCTTGACACTCGGCAGCGGGCAAAAAGTATCCGCCGCAATTTCGGCGTCGGGTGTTCTACACACACTACTACGTATATACATGTAGAGTTAATTTACTCAACCTCACGCCGTATCCCGCTTCACGCTGCATCCCGCATGGGTAGGGAGAGGAATACTGTCTTAACAAGATATTCTGTTCCCCAGTTTCAACAAATTTTGGATTGGCAAATGGCATTGGCTGTGGTGAGCAGTGGAATTAAACGTCACGATTTGTAAATATTGAATATTTCATTTCCTCGAATGGGAATCGAACCCATAACGCGTTACGTCTATGTTGCGTTGCTATCTACTATACATACGTACACTTATTCATTTCGGTAAGTAATAAAATCATTTACGGTTTATATTAAAATGTAATATTTATAAAAGCTGTCCTTGAAAACCTTTAGCAAAAAATTTCGAGTATAATTTCGACGTGGGTGTGTCCTGACTGCGCTATCGGACACACACAAGCACGCTACAGAACAACTCTAACAGATGTAGCCAATTATTAATAATATAATCAGCCTCTCAGAGCTGAGTATATTAATAAAATAACGTTATGATTATTAAAATATTAAAAATTATATGAAATCTATCATTTTTGTGTTTCTCTATGATAATTATCTAAAATTTAACCTTAATATGACTTATTTGTTGGTTATATATATGTACATTTTATTGCATAATTTACTAGTGTTTACGTTTAATGGCTTGCTTAAATTAATATTATGTAACTTTTATTAAGACAGGTGTGCCTTATTTATTGTATCATAAAAAATGGCGTGTATGTACGTACACATTATATGTATTTGGAGTTTCCAGTAAAAATTTTAAAATGCATATACACTGTAAGGTTTAACATTTTGTCAATTTTTTTTACTTTTGTTACACAAAAAGCAAGTCAAGTTCCAAGCAGGAGTATACACAATATTTTTAAGTTTATATTTACTCTGTCGCATCTGCTTTTATAATCTAATCCACAGCCATATAATTTGGTGCCGGTTTTTATATTATAATCACTTATACATCGAGTAAAAGGAACAAAGGAAGTTTGGCAGCGTATTGTTCGTTCGTTATTCGCGTCTGTTGAGTTGTAGACGAAAAAATTTACATTCAACATTGACACCCACATGGTCGATTGGCATATGAATAATATTTATTCAAAAAAACCTACTCTATTTTGATATTATCTTATCTAGATATCGCGCTAATTGCAATGAGTGCTTCACAAATAAAGGTTTTGGCATGAATAAAATAAATATATTGTATTGAAATAATTTAAGTTTTAATTTTTTATATACTTGTTATTAATAAAAAAACATACAAATTATGTTTCAACATCAAGTATATTTCCAAATCAAAAAATAATAAGCAGATATTTTTTATTGATATTTTTCTTCACACTATATCCCGCATGTGGCATAGTAGGCAGAGGGATCCACGTGCTAAGACACAATGTTTTACATTTTCTGCAAAATTCTGGAGGCATTGCGTGTTGAGTGGCGGAGTTCCACGCTGCGCTTTGCCTCCACACCAGAGCGACGAAATAGAAATATTAAATATTTCTATATACAAATATATTATTATATAAGAGACAAGACACAGACGAGCTTAGACTTAAAATCAAATAATGTTAATATAAACTATTTATCAATAAAATATGTTGTTTAACCTTCATCAATTTCATATCATTATTACCTTTAATGCCCACTCAGTGCAGTCACGACTGACGTATCAGATTCGATTGAAAGACTTGTTGCACGAATAATTTTAAAAACTATGCTATTAACTAAACGAATACAACGTTGAATATAAACCTATGTAATGTATGTGTTTAAGAAATAAAAAAGATTCTATAATATTTTTTTAAATATTTTTTTTAACTTCACGCTTTTTTCCGCTGTATTCTGGGGGTCAATAGGAATCTAGTGTTAACACTTTGTTTCCATTAACACTTCCGTTCTCTACTTTCTGCGGAATTCTGGATGCATTGCGTGTTATATGGGGGAAATCAACGCCGCGCTTTCCCTCTTTACCCAATTGATAAAATGAAAATAATAAATATTTTAAATATCCTACTTAAAGATACTTAACTTTATATATTAACCTGGTCTCTCAAATTATGTACCTAACATAATTATCTAATCTTAAAACAAATAACACTATACATATACTTATATAAAATTGTTTTATATAATTTAATTATATTTTCAAACAAGTTAATAAAAGGACTAAATATAGAGTTGGAAACTCAAAAATAGTTAACTACGTAAATAAATATAGAAATATATTTGTTTCCATATAATTCAACACAAACCACGTACGTAACGTACATTGTATACGGAAAATCAGTAAGTATTGATAGCGAATCGCAATTTTGTTGCAGCCTCGAACATTTTACGACAGGAAACCAATAAAATGATAATACCTGGAGACTCACAAAGCGTTGAACTAATTACTAAGCACCATTGTCCCGTTTTTATAGCCGTATGGCTCTTATTTTCCTATACATAAGTATTAGACGACATCGAAATTGTGTTTCGTAATACTCATATTTTTGAAGTGACAGTCAAGAAATGCTGTAAATATAAAAAGGTATCACATTTAATTTGTAGTAGTTAAACAAAGATAGAAAACAATTCATTTACTTAAATAAATTATACACTATTATATGTTTTTGGTCCCTTTTATCGTATATCCTTTTTTTCGTGGTTTTGTCTTGTTCTCTATAAATCGAAATTGCAACCAATGCGAGCAAAAAGGCCGAGATTATCGGGGGGCTCTACAATTTACAAACATAAATTTGACCGTTTCCACGATCGTCATGAATTTTTTTTGTAAGTATATCACTATATTTTATTAAATTAGACGGCTGAAATGTACACCTTTTTTCCAGCTTTACGCTGTATTCAACGTGGAAACCTAGTGTTAAGACACTCCGTTTCCTCGCATTTCGAGTTCCGAGGCATTACGCGGTGAGTGGCAGAACTCAATGTCACGCTTTGCCTTATTACCAGAGCGACGAGATGAAAATATTCGAACCCCCAAACCGTCGCGTTTTCAGTAACACGCGTGTGCCATTGTGAAACTACGGCCTCTATGTGGACATCATTCTTGTATTATCAATTGAGGGGAGCTCGAATTTGCCAATATCGTGCCCATAACCACATCATTAAAACTGCAAATGATATTTATCCTTAACAATAGATTAGTTACTGTTTATATATAAACATTTAATACTCAGGTTACGCAGAAATGTTACGTTTGCAGCATACTAATTAGAAAACTTAAGTAGAAGTAAGGCATTAAAATTAAAATATACTAGTAATCTATTAATATTATAGAAATATTTATAGCAGTATCGCTAGAACCGATAAAATGCGTATTAAATTCAAATAAATATTGTCATTATCATCTTTAGAGGTCATTCGTGGCGCAGAGGCACAAAATGTGACTGCAAAATCGACTGGTTGTGGGTTCAATCCCCACTGGAGGAAATAAATATTTACTTAAAATATAAATATTTTATTTCTTTGCTCTGGTGTCGAGGCATAGCGCGGCGTTGAGTTCCCCCACTCAACACGTAATGCCTCCAGATTTCGGCGGAAAGTGGGGAACAGAATGTCTTAACTCTAGGTACCCTCTGCCTACCCTGCTGTGTGCGGGAATACAGCGTGAAGTTGATTTTAACATAATTATTGGTCTAATTATTTCGTGAGTTAAATTTTGTATTAAATTATTTACATTCATTCATTTATTTTTTCAACTTGCTTCATTTAAATAATTCATAATACTGATTATAAAAAGATTTTTTTCTAAACACCATTGTTGACTGACAGCCGTAACCGTAAATCGACCTTGGATATTAAAGCTCATGGAGAACAACAATTCAACTAGCAACACGAGACTTCTAAAGTAAAAAAGTTAATATATATATTTTTTCTCCCTATGCTTATAATTTCGAGGCACGCTACTTCGTTCTCTCAATGTGGAGAGAATACCTCCTGGGCGAAGGAACGCTCCGGGAGAAAAAATATAATTACATAAAAATTTTTTTTTGTATATATAGGTATGTGAATATGTAAAGTTATGTAAAGAATATATATAAAGTAAAATGCATAATATTAGTATATTTGTTTCACAAAAGAAAACAAGTAATTATTAGAAATAACTTATGAATAATGTAATATCGTATACGCTGCTTTATACACAATTTTGGTTATAAATTAAGGAAAACAAAACATTTGGTCTGATCACACTGCAAGAGAATTATAAAACCGCAACGCCGATTGACCAACAATCATATTTTATATTAAAACTGAGATCATTCTATTTTTTCATTGTTAGTTAGAATTATATATTAATTTAAATGTATCAGAATATACTAAAATTAATTGTTAGTTTTGTTTCATTATTATAGCTGCATCATACCTGTAAAAAAAATCAGCATAGTACCTGTAAAAAAAGGTTTATTAAGTGGGTAAAATGGGTAAAATGTAGGTCTAACAAATGTTTTATAGGTGTGGAAACTGTGGAGTGTTTTAACACTAGGTTTTCTATGCCTACCCTGCTGTGTGTGGGATACAGCCGCGATGCTATTAGGTGTGTGTAAATAGATACATTTACTAATCTATTGAATATTTTAAAATAATAATGATAATTTTTTGAGAGTTTCTTTTAAAGTATTTTTTTACCACTCGAATTCAAGACTGCGTGTTTAGTGGTGGAACTCAACACCGCATTTCTTTGTAATATTATATTATTCATATAATATAGAAGCCACGATTTCATTCTTTGTAGCAAGACTCCATCACTCCAAAGTAGCAAGATCGTAATCGAATATTTGAACTTTCGCAGATGTTTAAACTCATGTGGGCGTGGAACCGGTTGTAATGTCCCTTTTCGCCAACAAAAGTCCGATCGAGGAATTGAAAAGAAATGAAGTTGAATTTTTGTACGAAAACATGTTGTGATTTTCGATTTGGGTATAAATAAATGTAGCTATAATCTTGTGATTTACGACTTATTTGACATGGATGTCTTTAATATTGTCATCTCTATTAAATGACTTAAAATCTTATACATAAATATCGACTTTTAGAACAACAGTTAGGTATATAGTTTTGCAAAAATATAAAATACATTAAAATAATACACAGCAATTGATAATACAAATTCTATTATTAATAAACCACTTTTTATTACGTATACATTTTATTACGTCTAACACACTAGGCCAAAAAATAATAATTTTCTTTTCCCATTTGAGTGAAATTTGAACCTACGATTGTCGCGTGCGCAAATCAAAAGGCATGTCAGACATGTCAGAACGGTTTAAATATATATTTGAATAAAATTACTATTAATCAAAACTAATATTTCGCGAAATCGTGACGTATTAAAGTTAAACGCAAACACGTCGAACGTAATGTTTATGTTTCATTAAGATATTCCCTGCGGCAGTCACGTACTGTGTAAGCCTATTCATAAATATATATAACTACTAAACTCGATATTTCTTGTGCCTTCTGTCTGTTAAGATTTAAAAAGAAAGCTTAAAAAAAATTATAGAGTTTAACGTAGCTTATCAGAAATTGATGGCTGTTAAAAACTAATCGATATTAAATAATCCAAATTTATTTAGAAAGAAACTACTTTAAGCTAAACTTATTCTGAAGAATAAGAAGAAGAAGAAGGCATATAAAGTTACTATAGTATTGTATTGATAAACAATAATAGTAAGTTAAATATAGAAACTTTTAAAATAAAATATATATACTTAATAATATTTAATAATTGAGACCAGTCGTGGTGAAGACGCAAAATCGTGTGACTAGAAACGCGACTGGTTCGATTTCCACCGGAGGAAATTAAAGATTTAATATTTTAATTTCTTTGCTCTGATATCAAGGTAAAGCGCGGCGTTTAGTTCTGCCACTCAACACGTAATGCCTCCATAATTCGGTGAACAGTGGGAAGCGGAGTGTCTTAGCACTGGGCTCCCTCTGCCTACCCCGCTACATGCGAGATACAGCGTGAAGAAGAAAAATAAATTTAATATGTGGGCGTTGCCGCTCACTTACGAGTATAAGGTCAGGCAATAATAAATAAATTTCTTTAGTAATCATGTTGTTATAATACTTATGCGAGATGCAATAAAGTGACAAGTGCATGTCATAATTTGACCTAATGTATGTAGACGTCATATATTCTAAATGTTTTAATGTGGAATAATTAAAAAAATTAAAAAATTGTGAATTATTACAAATTCATTCGCATTTAGGCCCTTATTTATAAATCGCTCTCAAATTGGAGATCGACATTGAGATGCCGTTTTCATTCATATATATATGTACATAATTTATAAATGAAATCGGCATCTCAAAATCGATCTCAGACTTGAGAACGGTTTATATACATGGGCCATAAAATTACATTAATTAACCATTTTATACTCTATAATAAAATTTTCTATACAAACTATTACGTTAATCAAATATTATCTATTACTTAAACTAAATATTATCTATCATTTACCTTTTACATTCCATTTCCAAAAATAAATAAATAGAAAAAATCCATTGCTACAGTCTAAAATTCCAAAAATTTGAAATATTTACAATATGATACTAGCACTTATAATTTAAAAGTTCCACTACTGTGTCCAATCACTGCATATTAGCTACGTGAAGGCAGCCTTGTTTCATCGTGACCTATATATATTGCGGTTATCCTAATCTGCAACCCACACTCAAATGTGCCTTGTGAATATTTGAATGTCATTGCTGTACGAAATTAAGGCCCGTATTTATAAGCCGTTCTCAAGTTTGAGATCGATCTTGAGATCGATTTACAATTACGAGCATTAAATCCTACTATATTATAATTATAACTAGCTACACACGCGCGGCTTCGCCCGCTTACACGAAAAGTAGCTTATGTGCTATTTTGATGTTAAAGGTATATTACTTTAAAGTTCAGTAGTTTTTGTGTCAAAGTGACATCCATTCTTATAAACTTTCACATTTATGATATTAGTAGAATAGTGCGCCGTACAACAAGCAACTAATAAATTATTACAAAATTGTCAAAATCTTTGAAATTTTGAGAGTTTTTATAAATTTCATGACATTTTTAAAAAGATTTTTTTTTTAAAAAGAAAAAGAAAATCGCTTATAACTTAACGTCGTGGTCGTACGAATGGACGAATTAGTACAGTTTTAGCTTCACAAATTAAAGTAAATATTGAATATCATTAACATTAACTTTGTAAAACATACTTACCTTATATCAAAATTTTCCTCGATTATACTTGTTGTTTACTGAATTGCTTTTCTATATATTTAATAATAATTATCATTAAATACCTACAAATAAAAAGAATATGGTGTTTTTATTATATGTAACTGACTAAGTTCTAGCCACAAATACTTTTCATTGTGGTTTTGAGAATCACTTAAGTTCATTCTGGAAATATATGTGCCTTAATATTTACTAAGGTTTTGTATATTGTATTATATTAAAGTATCATTTTTTACAATATCATTTCCCTTCTTCGCCCTTCACTGCAAGTTTGAAGATTAAATAAAAAAATTAAATCAGCTTCACGCTGTATCCCGCACACAGCAGAGTAGGCAGAGGGAACTTAGTATTAAGACACTCCGTTCCCCCCTTTCTACCGAGTTCTGGAGGCACTGCGTGTTGAGTGGCAGAACTCAACGCCGCCAGTCGATTTTACAGTCACACTTCGTGCCGCTGCGCCACGACTGGCCTCAACCTACCTTTAGTTCACCGTACCGCTGAAAGGGTCCCACTTTCAAGTTAGTGAGTACGCATACTATCTTAACTACATATTATAATAATAGTCCTTAAAATTTCAGTTTTGCTAATATGACGTAGGTCTGGGGGCCCCGGGATCTAGGGCTAATATATATATATATATATATATATATATATATATATATATATATATATATATATATATATATATATGTTAGTACGAATATTGTACACGATGTTATATTACAGAACGTCTATCTACGTAAAAACACATTAAAGATATTTATCTAAACGAAGCGCTAATTTGAATGTTAAACCTTGAAAATTCAATTTCATACTACCGGTAGACGGTGGGTAAATAATATATACGAATCAAGAAAAACATACATACATATCTTCTAAAATGTTATGTAAAATATGATGTACGGATTATAATGTTTTACTTTAATATGTTTTCGTTACAGAATATAATATATAAGTACATAGATGTGTGTTTTTATTCAATTTCACGCTTTATCACGCATATAGGGTAGAGAGATTCTAGAGACACACACACCGAAATTACGTGTTGAGTGTAACCGTATATCGCGCTTTGTCTTGCCAAAACTAGGGAAAAAAAAATAATAATTTTTACAAGTATGGATCGAACCCTCAACCACTTACACCATTTACATTCAGTCCCACTAGCCTCATATCGATCATTAGAACTACACAAATTGACGCTATTTTTAGTAGTTTTGTTTAATACAAAAAATATGGAATACGTTTAATTAAGCGAACATCTGTCAGTCGGTCGGTAGTCGGTTAAGGTCACTTCACAAGATATAAGACTGTATAGTGTATATATTTCCTTAATATTATTTTAGCATCCTTGTTTTTATAACAAATTTGTAATATGTGAATATTCAAAATAACTTTTACCTGTAATTACTTTAAAAGATAATCATAATAACTAAAAAAAACAAGCCAGTCGTGGCGCAGTGGCACAGAGTGTGACTGAAAACGCGGCTTGTTGTGGGTTCGATCCCCACTCGAGGAGATGAAGTATTTAATATTTTCATCTTCTGGTGTCAACGCAAAGCGCGGCGTTGAGTTTCACATTTCCAGAATTTGGCGAAAAATGGGCAACTAAGTGTTAAAACACTTAGTTCCTCATTCAGTTCAGGGTAGCCAGAGGTGGCCTCTACATAGGCTACCCTGCTGTGTGCGGGGTACAGCGTGATGTTAAAAAAACATGAAACACTTATTCATGTTTCTGCAATGGCGTGCAAAGATGAAAATACTTAATTGTGTCCGATAAAAATCTGTTAAAAATAGATTCATTTGAAAGAGGTTTTCTAACTACAATCAACTATAATCGATTGCAACAAGTATGAAAGAATTACGGTGCGACCTCGTCGGAGTCGTTAATTGCGATACTGATTGAAGCATCTTTACGAGCTACGACGTATGTGAGGTTTTATAGCCTCTACATGTTAGTACCGAGTACGCCCTAAACACCATAACCTACTCACTATTACGTTCCTTTACGTGTTTCGGGGATTTAAAACATATTTAAGGAGACTTTTACTGAACTATGGGGAAACAGCAACACAACAAAACAAAATTCAGAAGGGAGTATCTTAACAATAGGTTACTCTTCTCCGTGCGGAATACAGTATAGATCTAATTTCTACAGAATTATTAAATATTGGCCCACGTGCCTCACGGTTTGAATGAAAATCAACTTTGTTTTTCATTTGAAAAACGTTCAATGAGAGACGTGGGAATGCCAGTCCAGTTTTTCAAAGTAATATTTATCTAAATATATTTGTAATTATAATATTCGAATATTACGCAGGCAGGTATAGCTACTTGGTTAGACAAAACGGAAGGTTGATTTTTGCATGTCAACAGGAACTGTCATTCAAATTAGATAAAAGTAGGGAGTGTCTTAATAGTACGTAGTGTACAGATTCTCCATTCTTCACTTGTAAAATGACCAACTAACCTAATTAAAAAACATAAAGATGTACTATATTATAATCGATCAGTGTCCTTCGTGATTTTACTTTTTATAATTGTTTTTTGCCGATGTCATTAGAAATGATCAAATTGGCACGCTTTTAACAATAAAGACAGCATGAATCTTAATTAAAAATATATTAAATTTTAATTTTTTAAATTCTTTTTGATATACCTTTATAATTTCTACTAAATACAATTCCTTCATGCTATAAACAAAACGTAAATCGTCACTACACAGCAGCCTACGTGGACTCTAACAAACAGTACGTACTGCAAATCCACTTTTAAATTACGTTGTCCGACAAGTAAATACCTTAAAAGATCTCTTCAAGCCTACGCAGCAGGTAATAAGAGATAGGATTACATATGAATTGACTTACAAATTCTTATATTAAACTTTGTTTTATATTATGTAGAAGAGTTTCTATTAACCCAGCTGGTAGGTCAGTCTGGCCATTGAGTCGCCAACTAATAGTAGGATATAGTGATGTGGATATTAGATATTCTACAATATATAAATATGTGATATCATTTTCATAAGATATACGATTCGAAAATGGAGGCGCTACATCGGGATTTAGTAGTGAATAAAAATGAATGTTAAAATATATAATAATTATTATGAAAGAAAAATCTTAAGAAATATTAGTATTTTGAATACTGCGTTAACTAAGTAGCACAACTATATACGAAATAGAATTACCAGAGTTTTCTGGTTTTAACTTATTTTAATTATCGAAACAATTTTATTTTATGCAACATTTTTTTATCAGCTTCACGCAGTGTCCCGCTCATAGCAGGGTAGGCAGAGGGAACCCAGTGTAAGACACTCCATTCCCCACTTTCTGCCGTATTCTGGAGGCATTGCGTGTTAAGTGGAAGAACTCAACGCCGCGCTTTGCCTCGACACCAGAGCAAAGAAATGGAAATATAAATTTAATTAAATATTTCATCTCCTCGAGTGGGGATTGAACCCACAACCAGTCGGTTCTAAAGTCACACTTCGTGGCGCTGCGCCACGAATGGCCTCATATTTATTTTAATTTATTAATATTTATTTTTATTTCACATAAGTAAAGATGATACTCGATATGGTCTTTATTTAGTAGAAAGAGCACTACATTTATGTCTGAACTTTTAACAAATTTATAGGATAATAAAAACTTACATAATAACACTCCTGAAGTTAACGACTTAGCGAATACAGCTTGTAATAAAAGATTCATCTTGCATCTAAATCACTTATAACTGAGAAACCTTTACGAGAGTATGATAAACAACAATATTATCTAAAAGAAAAATAGCTAAAAACCAGGCCAGAGAGGCCAGTCGTGTTGTGGCACAGGTTGCATGTGACTGTAAATATGGCTGGTTGTAGGTTCGATCCTCACTTGAGGAAATGAAATATTTATTTAAAATTATATTTTTATTTCTCTGATTTTTTCGCTCTGGTATCGAAAGTAGCATTTAGGTCGCTCAGAATTCGACGCAAAGTAGCGAACGCAGTGTCTTATCACTAGGTTCCCTATGCGTCTGGTGTGTTGAGGATACAGAATAAAATTTATAAAAAAATGCTAAAATATTATTTTTACATCAACGAAAATATAGTCAACATAATATAAACCAGCACTCAGGAAGCACGATAGCGAATCGGATGTATTCTCGTGAACAAATTCACTTAATGGATATCCATTACGCGCGCCCACGATTTCTGCAGTTTTATTAATAGGTCATCCATCTAGGTCGTAATAGACTTATAAAATATTAATATTTATTGCTTCAAAAAATTATATTAACTAGTTGCGAAAGACTTTGCGCAGTTACTTCCTTGTAAATTCTTATTTATTATTTTAATTAAATTCTATATGAAACAACCACTACGTAGCCTCGCACGTCAGATTGTAGCTCAGTACAGCTATAACAGGATAGGCAGAGGGAGGGAGGGAGAGGGAACCTAGTGTCGAGACCCTCCGTTCCCAATTTTCCGACGTATTCTAAAGTCATTGTGTGTTGAGTAAGTTAAGGTTATAATATAATTGCAATAAATATAACACCGATATCGATATTAACTTATTCATAATTCAATACAAAGGTATACTGTAAGATCTAGGCACGATTATGTAAATGTTCTAAAAGCTAAAGGCAAAACTTACAGTTTAGAAGCTTTTTAAAAAATTATAAATGTTATTATGATTTTTTAAGTCTTTACTTCAATTTGAAGGTAAACACGCAGTCACCTCGCTTATTTGATTAATGGTATTTAATAATAGATTTTAACATCTTGTAACACGATCGTCTCGTCTCCATACAAAAACAAGTAATTTAGTGAATTTGACAGTAACTAATGAGTTTATAGATAGTGAAACATTATAATACTTCCGTTTCTGTTACTTAATGTTCGACTTCGTTTGCACCGTGAGGCCGGCGATGGGGTTACGTCTCGAACAAAATAATGTTTTTTTTAAATAATTAGAATTACATATTTTAATCGAGAATTAATTCGAATCGATTTAAAAACAGATAAGCTTTATTTATATATATTTTATTACCAATTGCTTAAGTATTGCAACTTTCTACCAATTGAAATTTAAAAGGCAGTCTATCCTCACTTATTGGCAATGTAGGTCTTGCGTAAGTTCTAGGCTAGCTACATAATGTAACTTAACCGCGTTTATGGGCGGGGCTACGTGTGCGAAGGTGCCTCATTGGTAGGTTAAGAATGGCGGTTGCATTTCACTAAGATACGTCCTGACTGCTAAACAGCAGTTTTCATGGCTGACTCAGGGCTTTACCCACTGGTAGAGTTAGATAAATATTAGAATAACTAGGTTGTAGCCTAAGTATTGATATATTGAAAATACTAAATAACAATTAAATTATAAAAAAGAATTCAGTAGACCAGTCGTGGCGTGGCGCAGCGGCACGAAGTGTGACTGTAAAACCGACTGGTTGTGGGCTCGATCCCCACTCGAGGAGATGAAATATTTACTTAAATTTATATTTCCATTTCTTCGCTCTGGTGTCGAGGCTAAGTGCGGCGTTGAGTTTTGCCACTCAACACGCAATGCCTCCAGAACTCGGCAGAAAGTGGGGAACGAAGTGTCTTAATACTAGGTTCCCTCTGCATACCCTGCTGTATGCGAGATACAGCATGAAGCTGAATTCAGTAGAAACAATTAAATGGCAGTTGCCAAAAGGAAAGTATTCGCATCTTATTAATTTTATTTTTGTAATGGCTAACAACAATGCTATGGATGAACATTAAGAAATATTTCCACAGCAATAAAGCATTAGCGACAACTGTTCTTTGTTGAAGATCAAAAAAATATATATATCATAAAAAAGTTTCACCCAGCACCATCTGTCCGCAATGGACGACCTCGAACGCCACTACTTTGTCGGCATCAAAATAACCAACAACGCCGTTATTTTTATATCAAACGTAAATTTTATTCAGGAAAACGCGAACTATGTTATCATAATGTCAAAATATTTACACCTTTTTTATTCTACAACATGGATTTAATATATCTTAATTGATAATTGATTTATTTAATCGATTTTATTTTTTAAACTTTATTATTGTGTAAGGTCATGAGAACTCACGTTCGTCAATTATATCTATTAATTTTATCTGTTTGATAAATGGTATTTTAAAATAGTTTTTTGTTATTTATTTTAACTTTTTAATGGACACAAACAAATTAATCTATGCATATAAAAGGACAAGAGAAAGCCGTGGAAACAGTTAAGAAGGCTACAACGGAGACATCCCTAAAAGGAGAACACCGACAAGGCCTCTTACATTCATTCATTCGAAGCTGCTAAGGTTTTGACCTACATATGCTCGTATCGTAATATATTAACAGGATATAAAATTTAAGTAAATTTTATTTCATATACGAACTCATTTCAAAATGCACACTCAAAATTAACAAAATGAACTCATTTTAGGTTCAAATCTGAATACAATTTATTGAATTATGTTAACGTGAAGATATATTTTTATCTACAACTTTTTTAAGTTACCTTTAAGTAGTAAATTTCTAAGTATTAAAAGTTTAATTGGCCTTATCAATTTGTATTATTATATTTAATTTTCTAGTATATATTTAAGGTTGTAATTTTTGTACTTTATTCAGCAATCTTTATACATCAAGCAATTTTGGACAGTGCATCTTATATGCAAATTTAAACGACTTAAATTTAACTCATTTATGCTAAAAACTGTAAACTTTCCTGAATTATATTTATTTACAAATGTTATGTGACCTCCTATACCCACACGATATATTAAAGTATTTCAATCGAATATTCAAAATGTATTGAATGAAATCTAATCTTATCATTGAAGTATGCGTTGCAACTAGTATAACAATATGATAAAACATAACACCAGCACAAAACCCTTTTATAGGCCAAATGAAAAACAATGTTCGAAACAATAGCGTGGACAAAGGGAGAATAGAATATAATAAATAACAAACACGCCTAAAGAATAATTTTGATCGTCTCTAAAACAAGCAAACGCATTTAAATAGCCCTTTTACATATTTTTTGTAGTATTTATTTCAATCACGTACAGAGAATTATATTTTTACGTTTTTGAGTCGTTAGTGACGATGTGTTTGTGTATCTCCAAATGGGTGGTATTCGTAAAAAAAATTGAATAAATACTTTTTTTTTATCTAAATTGAACTATAGCTTAAAAGTTTTTGATAAACCATATCATAGAGCAATTTTTCAGTAGGTACTTTATAATGTCAAGGATAAATTACACATACAATAAACTAAAAAAAATCAGTTACACGCACACACATATCAGGGCAGGCACAGAGTACCTAGGAACCTAATATTAAGACATTTCGTGTCCGTACAGTATTTTCCGCCGAATTCTGGCAAGGTGTGCTGAGCGCCGAATTCTGGCAGCAAATAAACAAAAAGGAAATACTTAATTTCCTCGAGCAGGAATCGAACCCACAATCAGTCGCGTTTACAGTAAGTAATAAACAATACTCTAATACTTTTAATCAATTGCTACATTCTCTTACTTACGACTTATGAGCAAAGTATGCCAGCTTGTAAAATATTTAAAATATCGAACGCGTCACACAAATTCATTAACACCTGTCATTTGTGATATTAATTGTATTATTTAAATTACAATGAAATCTGAGTCGGCGTTTAGATGCTGACGCTATGGATTCGTCGTTCATGTCAACATTGCAACTTTTGTGATTAAATATTATATTCACTTGGTGTCGCGTTACATATTTGAAAAATCTGTACACTCATCTATGTAATATGTAATATGCGCGGTGTAGGTTCGAATCCCACTCTGGACTTTATTTATATTTGGGATAAAGGCCATTTATTTTATATAAAGGCCTTTATTTACTTTATTTGTTTAGTTCAACTAACACGTTGGGATGAGATGTTCGGATATTTTAGTAGTAAACAATCTTGTAGAAAATTCTCGTAGAAAAATCAAAAGTTATATTTCATAAATATTATTTACATTTAAATAATACATTTATATCAAATATAAATATAAAATTAGAAATATTATAACAGAAATATAACAATAATATGAAGAAAGCATAGTTGCCATATAGCTAAGAAATAATCAACTGTTAAGAAGCGATGTCAAAAAAAAAACAATATAAAATTGATAAAAAAAAAAATTATAATAATTTAATTATTTAATAATGATATCGATTTGACGAAGTACTACTAATAAACAGATATTTAGCTCTCAGCGAAATTACGTGAGGTAACAACAAAAAATTATGTTTGTCGGGGCATTCCCCTCTCTCGATTTACCCGACGATAACCATTTATTCTGGGTCGTGAAGACACGTAGTATGTAAGTCCTTGCAGTACAGTACACGGTTTTGTTTCATTTTTGACGCTTATTTAAGTGGAACAATGCAGCGTTTTCATCTATTCTGGGACATATTTTATGGTTGATAAAGAAAAAAAACACGGCGGTTAAATTAATGTGTGTGAAGGTTTTTACTTTTTCTGGTCTGGATCTGGGCTGTGGCTTTGAACACATACGTAAACGTTTTTTTTTTTAGTTTTAAGATTAATATACAAATCAATTTAAATTGCTATAAAGAATAAAATTTTATATTAAAATTTCATATGCACATTATAATTTTTTCACACAAACATTATTTTATAATTATGACTATTTTTCGTGTCTGGCACTTCGCCCGAGAGCCTACAACCTTCCTACTGTATTTCCAAACAAACGATTTACTTGCTAATGGATTGCCCGAAACGAAATAAATCACGTTAACTGAGATACAAGTGGAATAATAGAAGAATTTGATTAAGAATACAATACGTTGAACTGTTTTGGAATTAATAAAAGCGTATTGGTATTTTATACTTTTCGTTCCTTTCCTTCCTTCTTATCTTTGAGATTTATAAATTCAAATCCAAGTAGATTTTTTTGTGTTATTCTAAATAGACTTTTTTTGACTCCATTTTTAATTGCAATAACTACATAAGTTACTATTGTATATTATATAAATGATCTTAATATAAATATCTATTTTTGTTAAATATATAAAATGCAAAAATTACAAGACCGGCAGATCGACCTAATTCCGACTGGCAGACCGCCCGCGTTTATTTTTCATATACGAGAGAAAACCAAATATCATTTCCACTGTTCTTTTAGAACTAATTAACCATTCAAATGTTGGCACCTAAATTATGTTTGTTGACAATACCAAACTATAGATTTTTAAATTTTATTCTACAGACGTGTACCCTATCTGATTTTTGTTAGACAAAAACTCAATGAGTACTGAAAAATATAAAATAGACATTTTATATATTTTTAAAAGCTTTCTGGCTCTACTTTTTGTCATGTCATCACTCACACAAATACAAAGCTCAGCTTACGCCTCGCGATCACCAACTTTCTCGTATTAAAAAAAAATACTGGCTATAATAATAGAACATTCGATAATGACTTTATTAATATATTTGTTACTTCTTTTAAATATCAAAGTGTTTGAATTCCATGTTATAACGCCGTACATTATTATACCTCTCGTGTTTCCGGTGAATTAAAATACTGAGAAAAGACACGTACAAGTTTTTCTTCGCATTAAATACTCACGGCAAATGCTGATGTTGAAATTTAGCATAAATATGATTAAGTTAAAAACTTTGAAATTAGTATACTTTTATGATTTCAAGAGAAACTATATTATAAAAAAATATTTTGAAATATTTTCATTATTATGTATATATTTCATTCAATTTACAGAAATAAGTTTAAATAGGTATCCCTAAGGGCTTAAAATTATGATTATTATCTTTATATTATTTTACCATTACGATTCTTATCAACTTTCAAAATATGTTTCGTTACTTGAAATACTAAAATCGATTCATTTAGCTTCTATGTGACATGATATAAAACAATTTACATCCCATTATCAATGAATCGAGTGTAAATAAAGGGCTAGGCGGGGTGAAACCAGCCTCGAGGTCGATAATGAAGTAGATTAATCATTATAATCAGTACATTTATAGAATTAAACTATATAAAAAAATACTTAACTGCATAACAATACTGAAAAAATAAATATTAATAGTGTATTGGGGCATATAAATAATTAAAAATCAGCTTCACGCTGTATGTATCATGCACACAGCAGGATAGGCAGAGGGAACCTAGTGTTACCTAGTGTCTCGTTTCCCACTTTTCGCTGAATTCAGCGGGCATTGCGTGTTGAGTGGCGGAACTAAACGCCACGGTTTGCCCCGACACTAGAGCGAAGAAATTGAAATTTAAGTAAACATTTCGTCTTCTCGAGTGCGGATCGAACCCACAACCGTCGCGTTACAGTCACACCCATGTGCCCCTGCGCCACGACGGCCTAGCGGCGGATAAGTAATTATATTTTATTATTTAACAATTATTTCCTATAACTCTATTGCAAATATAATAAATAGTTTTAAAACACGCAAGAGTTGCATTGTTTTATGTTAAATTATGTATAAATTTGTTGTTCGTTATTTAACACCTTAGTCTTGGAAAGAAGCCAACATGTAAACTGTGCGGAACTACCTGTCGATCACCTTACCGCTTCCTCTGGTTAATATTGGTCTTTATTATTAGCTTCATGCTGTATCATACATATGTAGGCTGTATCATACAGAGTAGGCTGAGGGAACCTGGGAACCTAGTCTTAAGATTTTCATATTTTCCGTCGACGTTTAGAGGCATTGCGTTTACAATAGCCCAACTCAACGTTGCGCCAATTTGCCCTTTAGCCTATTATCAGAGAGGGAAAATGAAAATATTAAATAATATTATTATCTGCTTATAACATTTGTTATATCAAAATTAATATATTTAAAACAACTATATATCTAAATATTTGTTAATTATGTGGTATTTTAAATGTCACATTGCAATATAAAAATAAGAAATATATATAAGCTTATGCAACAAAGTAATACTAAGGAAATAGCAAAAGGAAGTCGTAAGAAGTTGAAAACGTATTTTCATTAGCCAACATCGTAAAAAAATTGATTCACATTATTCAATTTTGATAAATGATCAATACAGCGTTATATGACACGTGTGGGTGGGATGGATATTTTTTCATAAAACATTTTGCCTAGATCAACTTGGCCTGTAGCCAAATTTTGTTAGGTTATATCTGTACCTACATCTTCTTTTCTTTGACTGTTAACCGTATGTCTAAAGGTTCCATTTAGTATATTAATCTTAATTTTGTATTTTTTAATATATTGTTATTCATCTATTCTGAAATGCCAATGTTCTTGACAATTTTATAAAATAATACGAAATCACATTTAAAACATTAAACGATATTCAATTTTGATTTGAATTTGGCACAATATAACATCTAAATAAATTTTATTATTTAGTTTCATGATAAAAAATACAGCAATCTAGCAAGATAAAACAAACAAACAAAGAGTATTTAGTTATTAATTTTAACATGTTATCTTGACATCGACTGGAATATATATGAATTATCACTAACATAAAAAAATGAAATATACCAAAGTATATAGCAGTAAAAATAGTATAGTAATACAAGTTAATGCATTTTGCTAGACTCTTCTTTTCATATAAGATTTAAGAAATAACTTGAAACTACGTAAACACTGATGTAATATTGAGAAAACCATTTTTTGTGAATATTATGTTAGTGCACGTCAACGTCATGCGCACATGTGTATAAAATGTTAACACCCAATACACATTAAAATTAAATAATAGCTCAAGGCCTGTTTATTTCTGTTTTATACCACAGTGTACGTCTCACGATATTCTTTTTCTATTATCAACTACATCCTGTCACAAATTTTAAGATTAAAAATCGATGTCTGATGGAATCTTACAGCTTATCCATCTCTACACAATTTAAAGAACATAATTGAAAAATACACAAATGGATTATTACGGTTGTTTTCACTAGATACAACTATACGTATACTTTTAACATTTTTAAAATGTTATTCAACACTTAGGAAAGAAAAATACTTATTATATAATATAAGAAAAAGAATAAGAATTTGAACGTAGCAAGATTCGAACCCGGCGCCTCTTTTTCTTTTTAGCGGCGCCTCTTTTTCTTTTTAGGTGGTTTCCAAAGAGGCGCGGGTTCAAATCCCGTTACGTTAAATTTTTTATTCGTTTCCTTAATAAGTATTTTTTTTTTTTTTTATGGAAGAGACACGGCAAACGAGCGTGCGGGTCACCTGATGGTAAGTGATTACCGCCGCCCACGGCCCCGTGCAACCCCAGAGGAGCTACAGGTGCGTTGCCGGCCTTTAAGATGGGTTGGGCGCCGGGGCCCGGCATTACCTGATGCGAAACGCAGTGGCATAAAGCCACTACTTCACGCCGGTTTTAAATGCCGGGGGTGGTAATGATCCGGTCGAGTCTGCCCATGCGTGTTGCCATTGCTGGCGACGTGACTCTACCACACGTACTTTAGTCGCCTCTTACGACACCACCAGTACCAGGATGATCCTATTCTAGGCCGGGATCACACGGCATATAATAGATATATAGATATACTGCTTAAAACTTACCTACTTAGTAAAGCTATAATGGATTTAGTTAATTAATCCCTTTGCTTTTAGTTACATTAATATTTTTTTCTATCTTAAATTATTTTATATTATTATAATAAATTAGATCGCACTTCATCGTCGTGGAGGTCTATGTCCAACAGTGGGCGGCGCAAGGCTGAGAACGAACTGGGTACACTTGCACTGATAAACAATCAGCCAAGGTTCATTTAAATGTATATAAAATTTTATTATATGACATTAAAATAAATTAACTTAGATAAAATTCCTTTACGTAATTTTTTTTCTATCATAAGTGAATAAAGTAAGTATCATTAAATATTTAGTTATTTTGTCTAAATACTTCGATTAATGCAACGGCGAAAGGTTATCATTATTGGCATAAAATAATGTTTTGCAATCGAACTCATTTTTTAGATT
This sequence comes from Heliconius sara, assembly GCA_917862395.2. NCBI lineage: Eukaryota > Metazoa > Arthropoda > Insecta > Lepidoptera > Nymphalidae > Heliconius > Heliconius sara. The sequence continues at coordinate 5,826,723 of OU860795.2, read as the reverse complement.
AAAATGATTCCTGAAGTAATTAAGATCATTTTGTAAAATTTTGTTAATAAGTGAAGGTCTGAAATATTATAATAGTATATAATAATTAATAAACAGATCAAGAGTAGCATATTAAATGGCGTGAGCCCATTTCATTATTGAGGCAGAAAACTACTTCCCTAGAGAAAATCGAAATAAATTAGGCGTACCCACAGATGTCATAATATCAAACTAAGGTTATTATTAACGACCCAATTAATTATTTGAGGCCATTGGGCTCAGTGGCACAAGGGTGTGATTGTAAGGCGAAGGTTATAGGTTCGATTCCCGTTCCGGGGAAATGAATTTATTAATATTTTAATTTGTCCGCTCTGCCATCAAGGCGAAAGCCCGGTTTCGAGTTTCGCCATTCAATACGTAATGTTTCGAAAAATTTAGCGTAAGATGGGGAACGGAGTGTCTTAACACTGGGTTCCCTCTGTCTAATCTGCTATATGCAGGATACATCGTGAAGCTGTTTTTCTTTCATTAATTATGCTTTTTTTGGGCACCCGCTGTCCACTTTTCTTTCAATTACAGTTTGCCTTATTATTCGGCACATTAAACGTGCTCTTGTTATAATGTAATGTTAGAACATGAAAAGATGTAATGTTAGAACATGAAAAGATAACAAAATTTTAAACTATCATCTTTATTTAACCTTCACTGATAATATGAATATTTATTTAGCAAATGAATCATTTAAAAATCAGAAATAATGGAGAAATTAAGTGTTGGACCCCTAAGGAACCCTAAGGCACCCTAAAGACAATAGTGGCCCGCGATAGATGGGCCTACCACCGAGGCGTCGTAGTGGCATACGCGAGTGATCCTGCGGCGTCTCCATGTAGGTGGTGAGGGTTCCGCTGGGTTTTAGTGGGTAGTATCGTATTATCCCCGATGAGTCCCACAGTACCATGCGCGCGTAGGTTATTCAGACTTGCGTGCGGATGGTCTGCGTAAAAGCATTTCCCAGCGTCAAAAAAAAAAAAAAAAAAAAAAAAAAAAAAAAAAAAAAAAAAAAAAAAAAAAAAAAAAAAAAAAAAAAAAAAAAAAAGACGTCACGGGATTTTTTCTAACGATAATGTAAATAATCAGAATGGCTTTTATGGTTTGTATGCTTGTAGATAATAGATATATTTTTTTATTTGGTTTACTATTATCTAAATTTATTAAGGTTTTGTGTGTTATATAAATTGAATTCGCATTTATTTTCCAAATTACTTTGCGTTCAATTTTTTATAAAGAAAAAAATATTGAAAGCAATATATTAATGTATTATTTACTTGTTTTTATAAAGAAAATATTATTATACTTTTAACAATATTACAAAGAGAAACGCTGCACCAATAGATACACGATCAGCCCTATAAAATTGGAAGAGTTAGAAATTCTTTACCTTCATGTAGCTATTGAGCCTTCAAAACATCGTAAAACTAACACCGCATCAATAACCTTGATATTTAATTAATGTATAAAATTTACATATGTATAATATACATTTACATTTTATGGTGACCACAACCGTAATCCTCTTCATATGTTTATTATTTAATTTTAAATTTATTTGAAAAACTTCATATATTTTTTTGAATACAATTTTATACTTAAGTTATTTTTTGTGGGTGGTCCTGTGTTTCGGTATTTGTTAGCGGCATATTTTGTGCATATAGCACAAGCAACAAAACTGAAACTTGTATTTTTTCTCTTTTTTTTTTTTGTATGTTGATTTGCCATATTGATCCTATTAGAAATTTATTTATGATAAATTTATAAAGTATGTATGTATTCATGTGTTTATTTTATAGAGGCTATGTGACTGTAAATAAGGTTGTGGGTTCGATACCCACTCAAATAAATGAAATATATATATATATAGTTTTAATTTTCTTCAGTTTGATGTCGAGACAAAGCGCGGCGTTTAGTTTCCCGCCTCAACACACAATGCCTCCAGAATTTAAAAATGGGGAACGGAAGTGGTTCACATTGCAGCGTAAAAAAAAATAATTATGCTTTTAATTTTAAATTAACCAAACGACTGATTACTTAAAATGTAATTGTGATATAAATTATGATAACATATTTTCATTTCTTACGTGGTACTGCCGCACCTGCAAGCCCGGGCAATAACTATCTTTTTATGTAGAACATTTGTAATTTATAGCCAATTTTAATTTTAAATGACTTTTTTCTCCTCGTTTTGAATATACCTAAAATTCTCATTTGAGTAATATTTTATAAACAACATTCACTCTAACTATAAATAACAATATAACGACTTCACATAAACTTTGACAGTTTTACTTCTAGATTTCTAACCAACGTGATTTCTTTTGTTTCTTTCTTTGTCTTACATTACTTTTAATGAAAATTTCTTTTTTGTTCCTCACTCATTAACAATTCTAACGAACGTTTAATGTACTTTTTTTTACTCTTAATGTGTTTTAAAATAGGCCAGTCGTGGTTACTTTTTTAGAATCAAAATGAATTTTTTTGGCAAAACGTCCACCTCGAAGCGAGAAGAAAAACCATCTGCATTACTTAATTTACTAAGGAAACTGGTATAGATAGATCTAGTGAATACAAGAAAAAAAATTTCAGCCTCATTCGTCTTTCTAAATTGGCATCGTAAATTGTAATGACCATCTAAAGCGTATTATCTACTTTATAACTATTAGTTAGAAGGCTACCCCGTAATATAGTAAGTTACGTTTTTAGTGTAACACGGTATCCCACGCTTAGCTAGGTGAACCGCGGGAACCTACTGTTAAGACATTCCGCTCCCTACTTTCCGCTGAAACCTGGAGGCATTGCGAGTTGAGTGGCAGAAAACATCGCCTTAAGTTAGCTACGAAAATAAATGAAAAAGGAATTTAATTATTTAAACTAGTTACATAAAATAGCAAATTCTATAGACTATAGATAAAATTTAGTTCAAATAAATTTTATTAAGAGTGCTTATATACATCTTCAAACAGCCCGCTGGCAGTTCTTATCGTCCTGCAGAACGGTACCGACAAATTATTATTGAGTCGCGTCCAGACGCGACCTCTGGCACTCCAGCTCCTTATCAGGTTAATATGTGACTATTTGCAAGTTTAGAACACTTGGCAATGCAATGCTCTTATCATTTTATGTTAATTTAGATGTTTTTTAATGTTATAATTGCTATAGAGAGTCTTTAGGTATGTAGAAAAGAAAATGTTTTAAATAATTATTGAAATATTCAAAAATGCTTGTTGTATGAATATACTTTCGTTATTAAAACGTGTTAATGTTAAAAAATATGAAATATTGTGTGAAAGTAAATTATTAAAATTTATCAGTCATGAATAAATTGGGCATTTTTTATTTATATTCTTAACATTTAGAGATTGAGTCTAATTATAAGATAAAAATATTTTTTCTTATCAAAAGAAAATAAGAACACCCATTTGCGAACAACAAATACGTGTACCTACATACACTGGCAAAAATGTAAATTTCTTGAAAATTATATATTTATTTATAATCCATTTTTGATGTAGGTACTTAATATTAATTTAGAGTATTATATTATTTTATAATCCCGTTGATTGTAGCAAATAATATGTAGACCATTATTTTGACTAGTACTATATATATTCCGTACAAAAAAAAACACTAATTTTAAAAGCTTTATTACAAAATTAAAAAAAATTATATATTTTTATAGCAAATTTAGTTTCAGCAAAATTTCCTTATCCCATAATTTGGTTAATATCAAAAAAACATATACAAAAAAAATAGGTCACAAAGCAATAGGTATCTTGCGAAGTGCGTTCATCGATTATTTTATCGTATGTTATTTTTCATTCTACTATAAATTACAATATTCATAATGTAAAGTCTAATAAAACGTTAAACCTAGTATTTATGGATGCTCATCACATATTATATAAATATAATTGCCGACAATTCCTTCTTCGATGTATTTTAAAATTGATGCAGTTGTAGTAACGTACAATTTACTTGATATTAACAACGTTCTTTAGAATCCTAGTACAATAAATGCATATTACTACTTTAAAGTGATATAGAAAAGTTACATCATTTAAAATGTTAAAGAAATATTTTTTTAAGCATCCTGTCTTCCGTACACGGTGGGATGGACAGGGAACCTAGTATTAGGACACTTCGTTCCTCATTTACCGCCGAATTCTGAAGGCATTGAGTAGTGAAACTCAACGCCGCGCTTTGCGTCGTCAATAAATATTTAATTTCTTCGAGTGGCATTGAATTCACAACCAGTCACACTTTGCGCCCCTGCGCCACGAATGGCCTCTATAAAAAATAAATTACAAAAACATACATATATTTATTTAGTATTAAAATATATTTTAATAATTTATGAATTGCCAGTAAATATAGAGACGGCACTCCAAAGGCTGCGCTCCAACGTCGCGCCGCGTCGGCGCTTTTGATGTGGAATTGCGAGATAATTACAAAATTAACGATCTGATAGTTTGAGGCAGTTTTATCGTACAGACTGCGCTATCTATAGTCTACAACGGCCGTATCACTTGCACTAATTCACAGATTTCAGGCCTTGAAACTCGTTAACCGACTTAGCGACTTCCAAATTGAACGCCGGGGTCGCTCACATTTCTATATGAGTAATGCAATTGCAAAAAATAATTGAATTATCACTTCTAATGTAGATTTGGAAGCCGTCGATGCAATATTAACAGTATCTTGTTTGGATGTTCACTGGACTGGATGGACAGGATGTTTATTTAAAAACTAGCTTATAGCATATTTTGGAGAACATCGTGGAATCTCTAAAGTTCTTTAATATTTTTTAATTTGACATTGTATCTAGCACACTGCACAGTAAGCAGAGGGTGCCTAGAGTTAAGCCATTCCGTTCCGCATTATTCATTTTACATTTCTTCAAATGGGAATCGAATTTAGAACCTGTCGCGCTTGAAGTCACACGCTTGTCTGGCCACGCCACGACTGGCCTTAAAAATTAAATATAAATTATATATGGTTAGCAAAATATAGAATTTATAATATGATAGCATCACGCAGCTCTCCGCATAATTAAGATCTCTATCTGTACGTTTCTACATAAACCTTAATGTCTGCTAGTTAACAATGATAATTGACTTTTATCGTGTACCTAGTTACTACAACTATTTTACTTTATATTATATATATTTTTAGATTTAATATTTTTATGTTATTTTATTTTAACTATACTATACTTACATTAACTTTGTAATAGTTGTGAAATTTTTATATTTATTAATAATTCATAAGATATTACAATTTATTACTTTAAATACACTTATTTATTATCTTAAATATACTAATGAATTCTGGAGACATTGCGTGATGAGTGGATTGCGTGGAACTCAACGCTGTGGTTTGGCCTCGACATCAGAGCGAAGAAATGAGAATATAAATGTAAATAAATATTTCACTTCGTCGAGTGTGGATCGAACCCAATTTGCAATTTTTCATTTTCGCTACTTTACCTAGGGACCATCGAAAAGGTATCTTGCACTCGTCTAAAAATACATGCTCCAGACATGATAAACAACACCAAAAATAAAGTGACTCTAACTAACAAGCAAACAGACGAGACAAACCAAGCGCCTAAATAGATGGCAAGGCTAATGGCACAATGGAGGCGTCAATAGAACATTCCCGGCCCGACCTGTAACCTGATTACAGAGTTTATTGGGTCACTGGCTACTCGATTATAATATTTAAATGACATTTTAAAAATATGAATAAATATATAGAGGTCAGTGGCGCAGGGGTACGAATGTGTGACTGTAAATGCGACAGATTGTGGGTTCGATTTTTACTCGAAGATGTGGAATTTTTCATATTAGCATTTTTGGTTTGGTAACGAGACAAAGCGCGGTATTGTTTCTGCACTCAACATGCAATGCCTGCAGAATTCGGCGGATTGGGGAATGGACAATGGGAATGTCTTAATGGAAACAGAATTTCTTAACATCAGTTTCCCCGGTTCCCTCTGTAGTCGGTAGTAGAGGACTACTCTGTTATGTGTGGGATACATGGTGAAGCTAAATAAATTATACACTTTTACACTTCAATATTTAAAAAAAAAACAACTTCAAGCTGCATCCCGCACACAGCAGGGTAGGCAGAGGGAATCTAGTGTTAAGAAACTCCGTTCCCCACTTTCTGCCGAATTCTGGAGTCTATGCGTGTTAAATGGCGGAACTCAACGCTGCATTTAAATATTTAGATACACATTATTTAATATATATAAGAAGCAATCCCGAAAATTTTAACAAAAACAAAGGGTAGAGGGGCATAATTTAACGATATCTACTAAAGAGTAATCTACGCTACTATGTTTTTATAGGCTTAATACCGCAAATTGTTAATTCGCTAACTCATGTAGCGAATATTTTAGTATTATTTCAATATTACCTATAGCTTCACTCTGTATCCCACACACAACATGGTAGGCAGAGAGAACCTAATGTTAAGACACTACATTCCCCATTTTCCGCCAAAATCTGGAGGCATTCGCGCTTTGCATAACACTGAGTGAAGAAATGAAAATATTAAATATTTAATTTCCTCGAATGGGATTTGAATCCTCATTTAGTCACGTCTACAGTTACACGCTTATGCCCTGCACCGCGACTGGCTTCTTATTCATTTTCATTGCATTAATTTCATTTCATTTATTGTGCATTAGTTATCATTAAGAAACTGGTATTTGTTCACGATGGACATGTCTGTTCATGTTGTAGTTTTGTAGGTAATGAAATGTTGAGCAGTAATATGCATATTAATTATAATATGTAAATATAAAAATATATTATATTCAAGTTGTAGGCTAAAATCAACAATATATAAAAAAAAATTAGTTAGGTATATGAGACCATTCGTGGCGCAGCGCCACGAAGTGTGACTTTAATACCGACTGGTTGTGGGTTCAATCCCCACTCGAGGAGATGAAATATTTAATTAAATTTATATTTCTATTTCTTTGCTCTGGTGTCGAGGCAAAGCGCGGCGTTGAGTTCCGCCCTCAACACAGAAAACCTCCAAAATTTGGCGTAAAGTAAGGAATGGAGTCTTATCACTAGGTTCCCACTGCCAACCCTGCGGTGTACGGTGTCCTAGCACTAGGTTTCATCTGCCCACCCTGTCTTGTGCGGAATACAGCGTGCACTTAATAAAAAAATAAAACTAAGAACGCTAAAATAAAATCTGTCGTCTAATATCCTACATAAAAACAGCTGGCTATCTCCATATAAAGCAGAGTAAACGTTGTTGGATAAGATTGTTTGTGAAGAACCAATATTTGAGGACCTCGGGTCAGGCAAAGTCGTGTCGTCCATTCGCAAGTGCAAATTTTCCGAGATAAAAATAATCTATGCTTATAAAGATTACGATAAACGCAATAAATATACGTTCTCGACAAAGAACAAGCGAACGCCTCTAACAAATTTATCAACTTTAAAATAATAATAATTATGACAATATATTTTAAAGATATAAAATAAATAATAGATAATCAAACAATCTAATCAGCTTCACGTTGTATCCCTCACACAGCAGGGTAGACAGAGGGAACATAGTGCTAAGAGTTCTTCACTTTCCAACGAATTTTTCGATGCATTGCGTGTTGAGTGGTGAAACTCAACGAAGGGCTTTTGCCTTGGTGCCAGAGCGAAGGGATCGAACCCAGAAGCGTCGCGTTACAGTCACATCCTTGTGCCCCTGTGCCACGACGGCCTCAATATTAAGTTTGCCATTATTTTATTAACTATCATAGCCATTAATGATTTAATTGTACAGATACGGCCAAATTACTAACGAATCTGATATCTACATTCTAGATGAAGCGAAGAATAATAACAACTTTAATAATCTGAACAGTTATACTAGTATATAGTCTATATGTATGTTAGAAGTATAAGAAATAGATTATTTCATTTCCTACCAGGATGTAGGTTATAATAACTAAATATTCAATTCACGCGGCGGACTGTAGATGAATCACAAGTAATAAGATTTATCAGTGTTGATTTTTCTTGAATATTAACCGTAGCCAATCGTAGTATGTATGTGACATACAACATAATATAAATCATATTTATATTACGTATTTTCATTTTTAGGGTTTCGCACCTTTTAAGGCAAAAACCTTAATACGATAATTTTGTTGTCCGTTTGTCTATTTGTGTGTCCAAAGCCTTTATCTCAGGATCGCTTTGACATATTGAGTAAAAATTTAAATTAGTATTATATTTTAATAAAATTTACAAATTTAAAAGTTTATATGATTACTATATTTAAGTCTACGGTCTCTTTCCGACGACGATTATGATTACGACTTCCTAAAAAAATATTTTTTTATGCATTTACTTAAAAAAGGATATGGCTGTTTATATGACAAAAAACTGGTATTTAGCCACTATAAAGAGAATCAAAACTAATTAGGTACTTCCAGTTGACCTAGAATTATGAAATTTGGCAACTAGCATTTACAAGCAGTACTAGTTTAGGAAAATATGAAATATTTACATTTGTGGTTAAATCTAACAAAATAATAGCCTTAACACAGGGGCAAAATTTGGTATTAAAGCCGCTTGTTCTAAAGCAAAGCTAAGCTTGAAATTAAGAAAATGGTCGAGACCTCCAATTTTTGTACGGAATCCTCGGTGGGCGAGCCCGACTCGTGCTTGTCCGATTTTTTCAGTACGCAGTTCTTCAAAATAACATAAAAGTTGAAACTACTGAAAACTACTTGTGTTCTCTTATTGAAATTTTTAATATTCATAACCTATTTATGAATTTAAGAAATTATGTAACCTAAACAACAACAGTAACTGTGTACAATATAACAAAGCTGAAAAATCTTTTACAGTTTGAGTTAAGCGGCCATAAACAAGAATATTCTGGAATTGTTGAGTAAATTGCCTGCAAGTCGTAAAGGACCTTCAACCGACATTATTAACACTATTGTTCTATTAATTTTTGGCAGCAGTACCATTTAGTGAAACACAAATGAATTAGTGTGACGTTTGATGTTTATTATATTTACCTAAGATATATAAAGTTACAGTGATAGATATCGTTTCATTCATCATTTTATTATTTTGTGCTTCTATTTTTGATATAAGTAGGTTTTATATGAAAAATTGAAGCACAAAATAATATCTATGCCTAATATTAACATATTTTTTAGTAATACAAATTTGATTTTTCATCTGTGGCTGCCATATATTCTTTAAGAATAGAAAACATTTATAGTTAATTTTTTATTAAGTTGTTACCAACTAATTGGACTGATCCTAAAATAACCTCAATTGCCAACGACGAGGACATGACTCGATAGTGACCCACTCTCGTAACCAAGATTCACTAAATATGTTTCTCATGAATGAAGAGATTTCAAATGTAGCTGAATCAGAAGTAGTATTCATTACCATAATTATGTAAAATTGCAAATCGTTTATTACTGTTATTGTTCATTTAAATTTCTATTATCCTAATCTTTTAATATTTTTAATTTAAATAGTATTTTTACTTTATATATTTTTTATAAGTATTTTATATATTCTTCGTATTCAAGAATGTTTCTTTATGACTGCGTTATAACTCATGTTTTCTTATAAGAAACTAGCGCTAAACGAGACGGACGTTTCCTCAGCTTTGTACTGGAATTTAAACAGAAAGATTTGCATGAAAAATTAAAAGTAAATCCCAAATACTAATTTAAAAGTATTATACCGTTTGGCTATGATTTTATAACTAAAATTGAATATAAATTGATGAATTATTTATACCATTAATGTCTAATTTGTCAAACGTTAAGCTCAAATGTTTCCAATTTAAATTATTTTTGTTAAAAATATTTAGAAACATCATAAATAAACACTATAACGATTCGTTGAGCAATCGGCATTTTAATTTATAATCGCTCGTATCCCACTCGAATTGTTCAAGAGGTTCTCGAGAATTATCGAATATACACTAAACTAAACAAACAAATTTGGATTCATATGTTGATTCGTGTCGCAACAAAGGCCCTCCCAAAATTTTTTAAATTGACCTCATATCAAGGGCATCTAAACCAACGAATTGTATAGAAACAACAGTGTTAATTTATTATTTCTGTAAATGCATCACTTCCGCCCTTTTGAGCTGTAGGAAGTGATTAAGTGTTGTTTCGGTAAAAAATAATATAAATTTGAACGTGTTACGATAACGCTTTGCTAAATGTACGTGTAGAATTAAATGTAGAATCGTTTTTAAAGGCGTAGATATGAAAACAATGTATAAAATAGTTGCTATACCTACTTTGTCGTATAAGAGATAGATATTTTTGTTCTATATATTTAATAATTTAAAATATTGATTGTCTTTGTTACCTCTGTGCCTAATCTCGAACGTAAAACGTGACATTTTTCAACGTTCACATTGAATTCGGTTTATTTTCTAATCAGTAACAGTTTAAATGTGAAGGCTCATTATGCACGGTGTTTACGGATGTGTGCGTGTGAGCATATGTGGGAGTGCTATAAACAAACACATACTAATTAACATCCATTCATATGTGTGGAGGTCATTATGCTTGAGTGTGCGTTACATCTTATCGTGAATACGCACATTCTCACTTGAGTTTGGTCTTAACAAAACACTTGTATTGTTACTTTTAAATAAGGTAAAATATACTTATTTAGAAAACGTATAAAAATTTGAACAGCAGTGAGACTCGAACCCGCGCCTCCTGGAGGAAATTCCTATGTGTGGAATAACACTTTAAAAATGTTTAAAAAAAAGTTAAAATATATTCCAACTAAAGTATTCTTTTTTTTAGTTACGCCATAATATAACAGAATTAATAAGTAAAATAGGTCAATGTAAGTCGTATGTTTACTCGTATTCCTGCTATACATTGTTAAAAATCATAACGTGAAATGAAACTTCCCTAATCCTTTCTTGTTATTTTTTATTGTCATACATACATTTAAGGTTAATACTTGCAATAAATTACAAAAAATATCTTAAATTTTTGTCAGGATTTGGATGGAATTTGGATACGTGGATAAATTGCAACGATTTCTTTTCTTCAATCATACATGATGTTTTTTAAAGATTTTAGTAAAATCTCAAAAATGTGTCATTAAATTCTCTACCAATCGCCGTAAATATGGATAAAAAGCTATCGGAAAATAACAGAGTTTGTGCTACAAGTATTTAATTACATTATCATAAATAAGTCAGCTTCACGCTTTATCCCGCACACAGCAGGGTAGGCAGAGGGAACCTTGTGTTAAGACACTCCGTTCCCCACTTTTCGCCGAGTTCTGGAGTAATTTTGTGTTAAGCGGAGAAACTCAACGCAAATATTATAGAGATTCAGTCAGTAATAATATTTTTAAAGTATATTTAAAAAATAATACATCACACACATAGCAGGATACGCAAAGGGAATCTAGTGTTCAGTAGAAGTTAAGTATAATTAATTGATCTAGAAAAATGGTAGCTATACAATACTAAACCATTTTAAGTTTTATTACCACATTTTATAAATGAAGCCCTGTTTAAACAATTATTTGGACGGACTCGTGGACAGTTATAAAAAGCGAGTGTTATTGCGAAGGCGGCGACTCATTCATAAGCTGCTCGTTTCTTCACTCCGTTGCGTAATCGGATTTTAAATTTATTTAAGCTTATTCGTTGTAATTAATTATGTAAGATTATATTATACTAAGCTTTATGTTAAATTTTTTATCTTACAAATTTGGGTAAAATATACTTACTAAAATATATTTTTCATAAATGCTAAGATATCTTTTTGTAAAACTCGGCGTTTACTTCCGCCACTCAAACTCACTCAAAAAAATGGGGAACCTAGTGTCTTAACACTAGGTTCGATCTCTCTACCCTGCTGTATACGACTATAGGGTGTTATTTTATTTTATTATAGGGTGAAGCTTTTTTATGCTGTTCTAAAGCTTTTTAAAACTTTTCAAATTTAAGTAACTTCCTTATTGGTTGCCATGTTGGCTTAGTGGGTAATGAGACTGATTGCTAAGTTGGAATGTTAGATTTGAGGATACAATGTCAACGTTTGATAAAAATTTAAAAGGTTCTTATCTCAGGTAATTAATACAAGTACGATGGATATCGCAAAGATTTATTTAATATAATTTAATAACACAAAGATTTAATCTACCTCTACTACATAATTTTGATCCTTTACATAGAGCTATTATTTTTATCTATATTGTTATACACCAGAACTAATATAATTAAAATTAAAATGAGGCATTATGAAATCTAATGTTTTGCGTTTGTGCTTAAGATTATTCGAATAATTTATTATTTAGAAAAGAAAGAAAGTACTAAGATATTACAACGCTATTGTATACTTACATGATTGAAAGTGTGTTAAATATCAACTAAGAAATTTGTATTTGTGGAGCATAATATTATATGATATTATAATATCTGATTATTAATTTTCAAGCCTCATTAACAATGTTCTATTGTTAATGAGGCCAGTCGTGGCGCAGGGACACAAGTTTGTAACTGTGAACACAACTTGTTGTGGGTTCGATCCCCGACAATAAGAGTTTTAATTCTACTCGACAAAATAAAATACTTATTCAAATTTATATTTTTATTTCTTGGCTCTGGTGTTGAAGCAAAACGGCATTGATTTCCGCTGCTCAACCTGCAATGCCTCCAAAATACGTAATGGGAAACAGAGTGTCTCAACACTAAGTTCCCTTTACCTACTCTGTGTGTGCGGGATACAGCGTGAAGCTGATTTATTTCTTTATTATTTTTAATTGACAATGAATATTCAGGATGTTCTGTAGTTAATGGTACTATGAATGTATATATCGTCGTCGATACAATTGACTCATAATCTGAACGCTGTGACTCTATAACAAATAATCCTGCTTACATTAAGTGATCATTAAGTTTGTTTAGTATTAATTTTCTTTGTTATTATGACAAAATATTCTGTACAGTAACTAGTCTATACTTTTAATAGATATAGTTATTATATTTAATCAACGTTTTCTACCGACGCCGGCTACGAAACCACAAAATAAAGAGAATGTGGGCTTTTAATAATAAGCAAAGGCTCTATATAGTAGGCAGAGATAAACTGGAAACCCAGAGTTAAAGCACTCCGTTCTCATTAAGACATTTCCGTTCCCGACTTTCCGCGGAATTCTGGAGGCGTTGCTTGTTGGGTGGCGTAACTCACAGCCGCACTTTGCCTCGTTTCCAGAGAGTGCAAATGAATATATTAAACATTCCATTTCCTCGAATGTAAATCGAACTCTCAACCTGTCGTGTTAACAGTCACATACTTGTACTTCACGACTGGGCCTCTGTAAGTAGGTAAAAATTTAATTAAATTAAATCCCCCAGTCGGCAGCGGCACAAAATGTGACTGTAAAATCGGCTGGTTGTAGGGCGGGTCCCTAGTCAAGGAGATAAAATATTTACTTACATTTATATCTTCATTTCTTCGTTCTAGTGTCGAGACAAAAGGCGGCGTTGGGTTACGCCGCTCAACACGCAATGTCTCCAGAACTCGGCGGTAAGTGGGGAACGTTGTGTCTTAACACTGGTTTCCCTAAGCCTACCCTGCTGCGTGCGGGATACAGCGTGAAGCTGTAAATTGATATTTGGCCAAAAACAATGTCATCACAAGTGGTAGGTACTCTGCTTACGTAGATTTGATATTCACGCTATATACAAGTTCTATTACGGATTAAAAACTTTATCTAATCTGTCAAACAAGTATTGATGGCTACAATGCTACAATGCTATAGGTTGATTTTTGTCATAAAAAAAGTGTATTTTTATACACTAAAAATAGTTACGTTAGTTGATTATTATTACGATGTAGACAAAAAATATTATATATAGTGCAAGATTATTCTGGAATTTCCAGAATTCTATATATATATATATATATATATATATATATATATATATATATATATATATATATATATATGTGTGTGCTATGCAGTGCGAGGAAATGAAAATATTAAATATTACATTCCCTCGAGTGGAAATGGAACCCTCAACCGTCGCTTTTACTGTCGCAAGCTTGTGTTCCTGCGCCTCCATAGTATGGTGTGTGATGGTGTAACCTTTTAAACTATGTGATAATTTCAACATACCTATTATTATATGTCCAATATTCAACATGTTTTATTAGCTAGAGTTGTAACGTTAACGCTTAAACTAATAGATGTATAGATAATATATAGAAAAAAAATCACGCTGTATCCGAATCTCATCTACAACAAGATAGGCAAAGGAAAATTATAATTAAGCTTGAGCTTAAGCTTTAGATTTTGCAATCCACTTTCAGCCCAAATTTTTGAGACCTGAATCAGCCAACTGACTGAACTCAACGCCGCCTTTTGCCTTTTTATGATGGCAAGGAAATAATTCATGCCTTCTAGTTGGAATTGAACCTTGTACTACACAACTGTTGTGTCTACGGTTACACGCTTGCCCACTGCGCCACGACATCCTCACATGTTAAAATCACAGTAAGCAAATATGTTTTAAGAGTTTTGACTCAATTTTCTTACGAAACAAATATCTCCATTAATCTCTATTAATGTAATTAATCAGAACGCAAGTTACTATTTGATCTTAATATTTTTCCATAATAAAGAGGACTAATGAAATACCAGTTATCGTTATCAAGTTTTTTCTCGCAATCACAATAAAATATGATATTTTATTTAATTTTGTAAATATTAAAATATTTAAATATAGTATGTACATATATGTCATAGTAAAAAATTAAATCAAAATCAAGTCAGCTTCACGCTGTATCCCGCACACAGCAGGGTAGTTCCCCAATTTCCGCCGAATTCTGAAGGACTTTTGAGTGGATTTACTCAATACTTATATGATTTCCTAGAGTGCCAATCGAACCCACAACCTATCTCGTTTACAGTCATACGCTTGCGCCTCTGCACGAATGGCCTCTACAAATTACATAAAAATATAAAATATATTATAGACGTTAAAAACTGTATAGCGCTGAACATCCTTGCTTTTAACATAAACACACGCTCAAGGTTTTGTTCGCTGTAAAATTACAAAGTCATACATTTTCATATTATGCACAAAGTAATTAATTAAGCGGACATATGCTATTAAGGAGGTGGTTCTTTTGTTTTTTATTATATTTCGTGGATTTGTAAAAAAGTGTAACTACTTTTTTTTCAGCTTCACGCTGTAACCCGCATGTAGCAGGGTAAGCAGGAGAACCCAGTATCATGACACTCCCTTCCCCATGTTCCAATAAATTCTGGAGGCATTGCGTGTTGAATTGCGGAACTCAACGCCGCGCTTTGCCTTGAGACCAGAGCAGAAATAGAAATATTAAGTATTTCATTACCGCGAGTGGCGATAGAACCCGCAACCAGTCGCGTTTACAGTCACACAATTCTCCTTAACATATAAAATTTAAAATTAAGCGCAAAAAACCCGATTGGTATCGCGACTTTTTTTAGACTCTACGTTATGAAATCGTCTAATTTAAAGATTCTTTTTGTACAGTACATTTAAATATTAGAAAATATTGTAGAAATAAAAATATGAAATAATAACCTGTACTATATCCTGTACTAAATTATTTATTAATGTTAAAATATTTGTTTCATAAAAAAATATTTACGCTGTATTTGTAGGTAGAGTATACAGACACTATATTTAATTTATGGAAAATGTAATGTTTTGCCATGCTATTACTAACTAATAAGAAATACAGAGAAAAAATGAAACCACGAGTGGGAATCGAATCAACAACTGTTGCGTTTACAGTCATTAGCTGCGGCACGAGGGCCTCAATTTTTTTTGGTTTTACATGAAAATTGGCTTAGAGAATAATGTATGATTCTTTTTTATATAATTAGGTAAAACTCAGGTAAGAAATTAAATAGAGACGCAGTGTCTTAACACTAGGTGGACACATGGCTTAGAATGATCTGTATACATGATTTTCATGAAGTAACCTAGATATATGTTGATGAAAGTGAAATAGTGTAATGTTAAACATTATGTGAGCATCTATTTTAAACATTTATGTTTAATGTTTATTGACGTTTGCGAAAGAATAGAGCAAGACGCTTCGTTTAATTATACCATACAATGGCTGCATAAATTTTGATTTATATTAAAGTTATGCTAATAACATATTTTATATTAAAATGAACGTAGTTTTTAGAATAGTTTTTTATATAGTATACATTGTATTATTAAATATGTACTTACATTAATATAACAAAATATATATACCCGAAAATATATGAGTAATTTTCCGTATTAAATTCATTGCTTATATGTGACTTGCAAATCATTTTGTTGAATAATACTTATGAATTATCTTATCAAGAATCAAATTGGGAAAAAATACGATCAGTTTTGTGCTGCACAAGTGGATAAATCTCGAATCTCTTTTCTATGTTTACTTTACATATTGCTCTATACGTATGCTAATGAAACTCAAAGCAACATAAATCATAAGCTTCTATACCAATATATACCAATTCACGTCGATTTCGAAACGGAAACAAGCGAACTCTCGGCTGAATAAGGAAACGGGAATACGTGATAAGCAGTACAAAAGCGATAATTTCTCATGTTTTCCGACGCAAGGTCACGTTTACCTTAGCACGTGCCAGGTACGGCGTGCAGCATCTGGATCAGATCCTTGTTGTCAGCTCCACAGTCTCCGAGTCCCAACACCCTCAGGGTCGAGGACTGACACCGGGGTTGCTTCACTGTTGCCGAGAGCAGAGACTCGAGCCGAAGCGCATCCGCACCGCCCGGCACAACACGCCGCCCGATCAAAACATAGCTCTTACGAACCTTTTCGACACACAGACTCGATTTGCAAAATTTATTCATCGCATCCGCCGAAAACACCTAAAATTTTTACGAGCCCCGAAAATAGGCACGGTGTACAATGTTACCGCGAGTTCCGCTGTCACGCGGCACAAAAGCACCATGAACTGTTTAAAAACACCATAAGATGGTAGAGCAAGTCGGCAGCAGCCGGAAAACTCGATTTCGCGATACACACGTGAGTGCGAGGCGCTCGCCGGCTACAGTACCGCGCGGTAAACAGACAGAGCGCGCCTCTACAACACACACACTCACTCGTCCGCCGTGTACACATTCACACACATGAACGCTACCCAGCGCGCGCATTCTCGTTCTCTACAAAAATAGATGTCGCGTCATCGCCCACCAATCAGAAGTGGGGACGATAGCGACATATTTGCATCTCATTGGTGAAGACTTCATTGCTGGATTACATACAGTTCAATTAGCGATTAACTAAAACTTTTTGATAAAAACTAACCGATATCAAATCATTTAGATAGTTATCAAACGTACTGGAAAGTTATAAATATTATCAGAAAACTAGAACGAAAAATTTAATTGACCTTGAGTATCTCGAATTATCTCATAATGAAAATTATCATTCAAGAATTCGTTGCTGACCGCTCTACGAACTCTACGTTGTGAGTGGTTTCGATATTATTATTACGGGGACGTTGAAATTTAAAATATTAAGTAAGTAAGTAAATAACTAAAATATGTTTTAAAATGCCTAAGTAAATTGTAAACAAATAAAAATTTCATATCGTACATCGATATTTTCAAAAATGTTTACATCGTGATTTTTTATATATGAAAATTGAAAACGTTACATACATTGAAGATAACACATAATATCATTTATTTGAACTCTACCAATACCAATTAAAGGAAACATGGTATTTTAATAAGCGCAACGCACTCGTTCAAACGCGCCTTTGCCTGCATATTGAATTCAGGGGTCAAAACTAGTAGTACAAGCCATTTCAATATTTAATTTCATGAAAATAAAGATGTTTTTACAAATTGATTTTCTAATATAGTTCTAAGAATAAAAATAAAGTTAGGTATTGTTATTAGCATGCGTGTGGCTCGCGAATTATTTAATATATTATAATTTTATTACTAAAGCTGAATTTAAAGTACATATTACATAAATACATATGAAAGTGATTAAATTGTTACTTATTATAGACATATTCAGCTGTCGTGGCACAGGAGCGCGTCGTCGTGGGTTCGATCCCCACTCGAGGTAATGAATTATTATTTATTACAATTTTCATTTCGCTCCGGCAACAAGGCAAATGCCCGACGTTGAGGTTCCTAACTCGACACGCAATGCCTTGAAAAATTCGGCAGAAAGTGGTAAGTGAAAAAAAATGGAGTGTCTTAACACTAGTTTCCCTCTGCCTACATCGTGAAGCTTTTTTTCTTACATACTCATATAATGAAATTCTACTAATGATCAAAATATTACGGTGGTTGAGATCCCAATGCATAAATCTGCAGGTACTTGTTTTTTTTTAATGAAACTCATATTTAAGAATGATACGTGATAGTAGAGTAGATTACACCAGGGTAGTCTACAAGAACTCGGGTGAACGGCCGCCGTGGTTCTAATAATTTTTTCTTTTCCCATATGTTAAGATGTTTGAAATGTTGAGTTGAGATAAAATAAGCTTTAATTTGATATACAATTTACTAAAAAACACATGAGTGTAAATTATCAATATTAAGTGACTTGTTTAAGCTAACCACCCTGGAGTTGCGGTAGACTGAGAGGCGGCAACAATTGTTTTTTCCAATTCCTTATGCGATTTTCTTTCAAATGGTGTTGGATTCACTTAAAAACATATGAGTGCAATTTTTAACCAAAATCGCATTACCAAATTTTTTTTTAAAGGCGATTGCGGCACGATTCCTGTAGACAATTCTCGCGTAATCTATTCCACTATCATGTATGATTCTTAAAAAAAGTTTAATTAAACAAAAATACCTACAGTTTTATGCACTGGGATCTTAGACCCTAAGAAGTATTTTTCTTTCCTAAGTATAGAATAACATAAAAAATGTAAAAAAAAACATTTATCACTTTGCCAATTTACGTTGCCATGTTTTATAATACAAATACTGATATTAGGTAAAAATTATAAATAATGACAATTATATACAAGAAACCAATAGTACACTATATCTGCATTCCATTAGATAAAATATAACGGGTATGTTAATAAGAAGCATATTTCGCTAGAAACTATAATATTTTCATAAATTTCTACTAGATATATTCAAATAAATAAAATGGTTATTGCTTTTATTGATAGTGATTGACTTAATCGTAAAAATTTGGCGTTTTTAAAAAAATCGGTGTTCCTTGTTTTTAAGAGTTAATTTCGTTTAATTTTGCTTTTTGTTATAAACTGATAATTGTTATAAACTGATAGTTATAGGTAAATAGATTAACCTAATCATAACTTATCCTTTAGACTAGGTCTAAGATCAGCCCAGTCGTAGCGCAGGGGCACAAGTGTGTGACTATAAGCGTGAATGATAGTGGGTTCGATGCCCAATGGAGAAAATGAAACAATTAATATTTTTATTTCTTCGCTCCGATGTCACAACAATTCACAATCTGAGTGGGAATCGAACCTAAAAACTGTCGCGTTTACAGTCATTTACTTGTACTATACTATGATAGCATACATTCGACAATATATGTATAGATTTTGGAATTTATAAAGTGATATGCACGTTGCTATCTCAACGCATAGTATATACGGATCAACCGGTCAACATCAAAAGTCATCCATCATATCTGCTGATTAACATAAGCTGTAAAAACAAAATTACAAACTTTAAACAAAAGTTTTGAATTAATTTACAATTTCAATGCCATACTAGATTAACTGACCTTTAATTTATTAGAAAAGCATATATTATTTTTTATTAGGTTCACATCACATACAGAGGGCACCTGGGAACACTAGGCTCTCAGATTCCCATTAAGATACTTCCGTTTTCACTTTCCGTCAAATTACGTATCCGAATAATATGGAATAAAACTCAATGTCCTTTACCTGAAAAAGAAAATAATTTATTCCTATTAGTAAAAGTCGAACCTCAAACAGCCTCTTTAATTTTGATGATTTTGATGATTCAGAAAATATTTTTCTTTATATTTTTTAAAAATAATAACGCCCTCAATCTTGAGAAAATTTTATCGCATTTAAAGATTAACCCACATACCGATTTTTCTTCATTATACTTCCGAGAGTATTTGTTACATCGGTCAAGTATGATAATATAAAAAGATTTCTTTATCATCTAATATCGGATGCAAAGAAAGAAATTTTCACTAAACTTTTTATGCTAGGTACCTACATAGGTTTTTTTTCCAGCTACACGCTGTATCCCGCACACAGCAGGATAGGAGAGGGAACCTGTGTGGAGAAGGGTTAAGACACTCTGTTCCCCAATTGCCGCCTAATTCTGGAGGCATTGCGTGTTGAGTGACGGAACTTAACGCCGCGCTTTGCCTCTACACCGGTGCGAAGAAATTAATTACATTTTCTTAATTAATGTTTTATTTATTCGAGTGGGGATCGAACACAAAACTGTCGCGTTACAGCCACACCCTTATGACCCTGCGCCACGACGGCCTCAAGACGGCCACGTACATAGGTAGTTACTTAACGAGAAAAAAAATACTTTGGCAGTAATTCAATTACTTTATTTTTAGCAGATAAAAATAATATGGAGTTAGCTAAGCCAGAGCCCTTTCATCTGATACCTCACTCACTTTTAATGCTATTATGTTTTAGAATTTAACCATAAATGTATAGTTTTAAGATTTTTTTCTGAACTAGTACTACCTGTAGATGAAGGACCCTATTTATTTATTTTATTTTGATTTCTTTTATAATGTCGAAATATGCCTTTTTTGTGATAAATGGCCATATCATTTTTTAAAGTTAATGAAGAAACAGCATTTTTTTAGGAAATAAAGGGACTGTAGATCTGAGTATGTCGTATGAATTTCTACTCGATATCTTTCGGCTCTTGAGAGACAGACAGACAGACAGTACGGAACCCTAAAAATATATAAATTGTCATTAACTAGACAAAGTAAGCCATTTATGAATCAGAAAATACAAATTAAATATATAAATTCGCATAGTAAATACTTAATAAGTTCTGAGTAAATATAGAGTCATAGTGGCTTTCCAGGTTGGTAAAACATTGCGATTGGCCTATCAATGAATGAATACAATATGTAAGATGTAGAATACAATTATAGGTAAAATTGTAAGCATATTGATGCTTTTAGAATAAGACGTCTTTACATAGTGTACATAGTGTGAATACAGACGCAGACCCGCACTCCACGGTACGTTCTTTAAAATAACACTATAGTTTCGAATGTTTTCTTAATTATTTGATAACTGAAGGGTTTTACAAGCATATTTTATTTAAGTAAACACGAGAATGTCAAATATTTTTAATGTGGAAACCGTACAAAACATATTTTGTGCGCTTACCCAAAAAGAAACTGGGAAACATAATTCTGTATTTCAGGCGGGCGAAACCGGGAACAGAAGTCTAATAATCAAATATAAAAATCACCTTCACGCTGTATCCCGCACACAGCAAGGTAGGCAGAGGGAGCCTAGCGTTAAGACACTCCGTTCCCCACTTTCTGCCGAAATCTGAAAGCATTGCGTGTTGAGTGGCAGAACTCAACGCCGCGCTTTGCCTCGACACCACCGAAGAAATGGAAATATAAATTTAAGTAAATATTTCATCTCCTCGAGTGGGGATCGAACCCACAAACAGTCACACTTCGTGCCACTGCGCCACGACTGGCGTCAAATATAATCAAATATAATAAAACAATACTCTTTTAGTTTTAAATAAAGTAATTAATCAGAAGCATAAGATTTTACGCATGAAATCCAACATATACAATAAAATGATGGCGTAGCTTACATATTATTATATTATTTATGACTAAAGCGAATTCTTGTTCCAAAGTTAAGTTTCATCCGTGAGGCGATCATTAGGATTGTCTTACAACTATAGAACGCAATAAAAAATTACGTCAGCGTTTAATATTAATTGTTTTTTATGCCATTTCGATACAAAATATTCTGATGAGCGACCTTTTTTACTATAAACTTTGCTTGGTACAATATCCGCGTTTCTGATCGTACCACGTGAGCTCAATCGGACTAATAAAATTAAAAAATTGACCACGTCTATTAGTTGACGAGCGTGTGTGTGTATTCAGTCTTTTTGCCTATAGTAACAACAAATAGAAGTTTGTAGAACATAATATTTAAAATGAGACTATTTTAAAAATTAATGCTTTATATTTTTAGATAAAAAATATTCAAAATAAATAATAATCATAAATCCATAAATATTGAATGATATATTAATATCGTTGAATACTGTAAAAATCACATGTTTAGGGTACCGTTCCCTAAAAGGTTAAAACGGAACTCTTATACCCTTATAGAATCACTTTATTGTCCATTTGTCAGGACTGCGATCTCGAAATCGCGTTAGGTATTAAGATCAAAATAATATTAATATTTAGGTCCTTTGGAGTAAAGAAGAAATCAAGAATTAAAAGAACTGAAAACTTAAGCATCGGTTTTGCATTATTTTGTATGAAATTTCTGTGAACCTACAGCTATGTAATTTGGTACGAAGTGAGAAATTACAATACAAATAAAGGAAAAAATGAAAATTGAAAACTTGTAAGTACTTAATGGAGAAAAAATTACAAATGTATATTTGTAATACGTATTATTCAAAATTAGTGCATACACCGAAAAACTTAAGCTTGTCAGCTTTTATAAGTTGAACTTCCCGTTGGTTGAATCCTGAAATTAATAGGGAACCCTCGGCTGGCGTGTTCCACTAGTACTGTAAAATAATAATTCTATAAAAAAAAACGAATTCAACATTATGTAAGTACGTACTGGAATTAAGATATATAGTTAAGTGCGTAAAATCATTCAACTATTTGTCCTTTAATTAAATTGAATTTATATATTAAATATACAACATATATTTTAACTAATGGAGCTGGATGGAGTTTCATAAATTGTTAACAATCCATGTAAATGCTAATACGTGTTACTCTTTTCTTGCTCTACATCCGAAGGCTATGCATATATACCTAGAAAAATAAACATACCGCCTAACTCAATATGAAATAATAAATATAAATACAATATATAGCAATTATATAAATATATTATCACCTTAAGCACTCAACTTCTTGATTGAGCAAACAACTTCACGTCCAACACGTCGGAAATGTCACTTCGTTAACGAGATAGCGTCTTTGCTAATCCCGATGATTAACATATGGACAAAAGTAAATTAGACTGGACTTGAGGTAACATTAGATACGTACTTAAGAGATAAAATTTTTTTTTCGTAACTTTGACTATAGTTAATTATCATCATCATAGTTAATTATCATTTTAGGGTTGTTATAAATAAATTGACAACGTTTCACGTGTTCATAACGACGATAACGGCGTTAAACGACAAATTTGCATTATTGGAATAAATACAAAAGTGAGTCTTCTAATCTAACACCCATCATTTGAATTGAAAACGACATCTGTGATTTTTAATTTTCCACTAAGGAGAATTAATTATTTTTATTTCCTCGTTCTGATAACAAGACAAAGTGTGGCGTTGAGTTCTGTTCTTTTATGCACGATGTCTCAGAAATTTTGCGGTGTGTGATTGATTGCTTTAGCATCTAGGTTCCCTCTGTCTATTCACGGGATACAGCGTGAAATTTAGCAAGTGAGTGAACAATGTATGTTGCTCATCACTTTTTCAGATAATTGGATTTTTTTGTTTACATGAAGTAGTCCAGTAAAAAAAAGAGATGCATCGTGATAAAAATAGCGTTTATGCTTTATAAATACACAATCATACGTCAAAATTGTAATTCTATAAATGACGTGTAAAGCAATCTAAGTTACAGTAAGTTAAGCAAACGGAACATGTTAATATAAGGTTGAAATCCTCTAATTTTAATGTATTTAGAACATTGTAAATAATATTACCCACTCGACATATTCAGAATAGCTCAATACACTTAATCATATTTGTAATAATTCATTTGCTGTACCACAAAAAAAGAAACAAAAGAGTAACGAATGGAGTGTTCATAAAACATGTCGGTAACGTAAATATGGAAGGGGAGATGTAGGGGAATGGTTCCTATATCTAACGCTACGCGTCAATGGTGAGATTTCGGTGTAAATTGTGGTATTATGTCATCGTATCGTGAGGAGACTGGTTGACACATTGACGGGACAAAGGAATCACATACGCTGAGAATTTATCTATCGCTCTCAATGTTAGTCTTATTCCGGGACGTTAGTGTTGTGTAGATATGACTTTTTTTGTTTAGCTTCACGCCTTATGTACGGGAAATAGCAGAGTCGGCAGAGGGAACCTGGGAAGCCGAAATAAATTAAATCAGCTTCACGGTTTATTCCGCTCAAGGCAGAGTTGACAGAAGGAACTTAGTGTTAAGACCCTGTTCCCCACTTTCCGCCAAATTGTGGAGGCATTGCGTATTGCGAGGCGGAGCTCAACGTCGCGCTAGACACCAGATCAAAGAAATGGAAATATAACTTTAAATAAATATTGCACTTTCTCGACTGGGGATGAAACCCACAACCAATCGCATTTAAAATCTTAAATATTTCATTTCTTTAAGTGGGAATCGAACTCATAATCTGCCGCTTTTACAGCCCCACGCTTGTGATCCTGCGCCACAAGTGATAACTGGATTCTGGTAGATATATCAATAGATACTTAATGCAAATTAAAATTTATACAGTAACAGTAAGTCTATTTTGTTAAGTGTATTCGAATGGCAATGACAATCGCCGGAACCACGCCTCTAAAGTCGTGACAGTTAATTGATAAAGAGACGAATGATTTTATTAAGACCTTTAAGCTTTATTCATTTTATCTCTTTGTTATCGATTTTATAATGTAAGTACGATGGGCTACTATGTATAGTATAGCAAGTTTTTTTCAGGGAACCTAGTGTTAAGACACTCCGTTCCCCACTTTCCGCAGATTTTTTTGTTGAGTGGCGGAACTGAACGACGCGCTTTGCTTTGTTACCAGAGCGAAGAAATAAAAATATTAATAAATAATAATTCATTCTCCCATATAAGAATCAAACCCACGACCGTCACATGTGCCGCGATGGCCTCTACAACAAAATATTAAAACACAATCAACTTTATTCTAAATTTTAAACGCATGTCTATATTTTCTCATGCAATTCAATAATTCATAGTTCAAACGTCACTCTAAAAATTGATGGCTTTTGTTCTAAGTTGTAAATCTACCGTAGACAGGGCCCCTTGCCTTCTATCGTTAATATCCAAATGTCGGGAATTTCTCACTGAGAGGAACAAACACGTGTGTCTATTATAATGGGAACACATTAAAATTATTTGGGGCTCGAAATATAAATGGGTGTAACCCGTCTTTGACAACAGTAGTGACATCGCGATATGGACAAATGGCTGGCTGTAATAACTTCGAAGAAACAATTTGGTGTATGGAAATCCCCTTGTTTGAATAACGTTAGTTAATCATCCTGTTAAAATCTTAATAAACATGCCCACTACAGATTTTAGCATTCAATCTGGTCTATTCATTCGATTAAAAGTTGTTATTTCCTTTTTCATCTAACTAAAACCTGGTTCAAACTAAATACATAAAAAACACAATATCTGTACCAAAATTAACTATTCTGTACTTGATTAATTTTTTTTGATATTTTTATAGTGTACGAGCCAGTCGTGGCGCAGGGGCACAAAGTGTGACTGTAAAATCGACTGGTTGTGGGTTCGATCCCCACTCGAGGAATTGGAATATTTATTTACATGTATATTTTCATTTCTTT
This sequence comes from Heliconius sara, assembly GCA_917862395.2. Classification (NCBI taxonomy): domain Eukaryota; kingdom Metazoa; phylum Arthropoda; class Insecta; order Lepidoptera; family Nymphalidae; genus Heliconius; species Heliconius sara. The sequence goes on along the minus strand of OU860795.2, from coordinate 5,800,823 downwards.
TCTTCGCTCGGCGTTGAGTTCCGCCACTCAACATGCAATGCCTCCAGAACCTGGCGGAAAGTGGGGAACGCAGTGTTTTAACACCCTCTGCCTACCCTGCTGTGGGTTATAGCGTGAAGATGATTTAATGTTGATTTTGATTTAATTAGGAAACAACGACTCCTCCTCGTCCAAACTAAATAAATAAAAAACGCAATATCTGTACAAAAACGTCTTAATTAAAATATTTTAGATTTTTTTAATCTGTTATTTAATAACTGAAAAAATATTAAATATTTTCTTATTTATTTGAACAAAATATAGTCGTATAACGTATTGCAACAACAAACAAAACATTCATACGGCCTCTAACCTTCGCTGTTAAAAGGTGCTAATTCTTTAAACTTTAGTCAAGGTTCTGTGGGTTTGATTAATGTAATGAACATATCAAAATATTCTTATATGATATTGCATATGTTACATTGCGATTTATACTCATTTTATACTGGTATTTTTGCGCTTTATGTTTATTATCTGTATTTATTCTATTTTTTTCAGCTTCACGCTGTATTCTGCAATTAACAAGATATGCAGAGGGAGTTTAGTGTTGAGACACTCCGCTCCCTGGATTGGAGTAGGAGTTCTGGAGGCATTGCGTGTTGAATGACGCAACTTGACGCCGCGTTTTTGCCTTGTAACAAATGCAAAGAAGTTTTATTATTTTGCAAAAATAATAATTATAACTCATTTCCCCGAGTGGGTATCGAACCTACAGGAGTTGCGTTTACGTAGTCACACGCGTGTGTCCCTACGCCTCGACCTCTATGTTGCAAGAGCTTTTAATCCATACTTAAACTATGACTTTTCATTCTTTTACTAGATAATTAGATATATTCAGTATAGATAAGCCTTTGAGTTCGATTGAATAAATTCGAATAATCGAGATGGCTCGATTCTGATAAAACGAATATTACCGATATTTAACTTGAGGCAAAATAACAAAACTATAAAATTTAATGAAACTTTACTTTCAACAGCTTTAATGCGATTATTATTGACAAAACCTATACATAGGGGATTTTAAAATCAACCTTGGCATTTAAAATGAATGAAAGACGACACTAAGCGGTTACTACTAGCCACTTTTATTCTTATAACAACTTAAATAACTATCAATAAAAATTAAAAACATATAAGCTACTTAACTATTATATGTTTCCTTTTTTCTATACCAAAATACATACTTATTATGATAGTAAAGGTCAAAATAAATCCGTTTTATAAGTTTTTTGCGATTTACATAACAATTTACTATTTGTAAACATTTTTAACTTGTTATTCCACACTTAGGAAAGAAAAATACTTATTAAGAAAACGTATAAAATGTTGAACGTAGCGGGATTTGAACACGCGCCTCTTTGGAAATCGTCCAAGTGGACGGTTACACTACGTTACGTACGTTAAAATTTTTATACGTTTTATTAATAAGTAATTTATTATTTAAATTAGACAAAAGACAGACTGTACGTGATATATATACATAAAGATATATTCGATATTTATGCAAAAAAATGAAATTTAAATTAAATACAATCGTGTTAACCGTCACATGATAAATAGTGATGATAATTATGTACTTAAAAAATAACACAAAATTGTTTTATTCTGCTCATAGAATATCACTTTAGTCGTCAGAGTTCTTATAGACATACCGTCAATAGACTCGCAAAGTAAAGTAAAGTAGAGCCATTCTCAATAGGTAAAATTGTTAATTGCAATAAACAAATATAAATTAAATATAAATGAAAATTACACCATTGAAGAATTTTAAAATTCTGCTCTAATTTTTTATTTATTTTCCATACATTCCACATTTAATAAAAATTGATCAATGTCTTTTTTTTTACTGAAAAGACACGGCAAACGAGCGTGCGGGTCACCTGATGGCATTACCTGATGCGAAACGCAGTGGCATAAAGCCACTACTTCACGCCGGTTTTAAATGCCGGGGGTGGTAATGATCCGGTCGACTCTGCCCATGCGTGTGGCCATTGCTGGCAACGTGACTCTACCACACGTACTTTAGTCGCATCTTACGACGCCACCAGTACCAGGATGATCCTATTCTAGGCCGGGATCACACGGCAAAAAAGGCCGTCTATATTCAATGTCTCGAAACTCTGCACTATTTTAAGTTAAAAAAATAGTTTACTATTAGTAGGTACAAAGCTAGAACTGTTTTGAGACTATGTAAAATGGCATTTCACGCTATGTTCGAAAATTACTGGTTTTAGGGAAGAATTAGATCGTAAATTATCTTGACTATCGAAGCAACTTTACTTTCGATTTAATTTAAATCTATATACCTACATCAATGAAATACGTACATTTTAGTCACAATTCAAGCAGGCTAGATATTTAGATGATTGTTTACAATGATGTGGTTAGTGTGACTTAATATACATTTGTGATGACTAAAAGGATCCTACCCACGGACCAAAAGGACTAAGATTGTAGTCAACAGGTTGTGGCCGTGACTCAATCCTTCGGTGATGTAATGCCTCGTAATTGTATGGGTGATTCGGCTCTTACATGTGTCTAGTGTTTCCAAATCAAATTTATCGATGATCGAACATCTAGTACGTAGTTTCGGGCCAAGTATTTAAAATGGGAACATACGTCAAGCTTTCGAAGCTTTTTTTTATAAATAAATTATTTATTTATCAAATGGGGGAGAAGTGAATTGATGGATTTTAATTAAGATCTCAGGTAGATATATACATATATATTTATGCCTTCTGCATTTCGTCCAATTACCAGAATAACATGTTATCTTAGAATGTATATAGGTTTGTATATTTTTATATAATGAGTTATCAAACTATTTGATAACTTTATATAACATGACAGATCGATCAATATAAAAGTGAAATCTATAGATATCGTACACGTAATGTGCTAATACGCTGTTGATATATTCATTTTATGATAAATTAGGTATATACCTAATATCAGTTATCATTTCTACACAGAAAGTCCACAATACCGTCCGTCCGTCTGCTTTAATAAATTATTTACTAAGCAGGATATCGATATCGATACTTCACCACTACACTCAGGCATCTCTTATTGAACATAATATAACAACGTCATTTCACGTCATTCGTGACGTATTATGAACATGTTTTTGCCTGAAAATCGAATAGAGTCCGAACTGTGCCTTTCAGTAATAGGTTACATTTTATGATCAAATGATCATTATAATATTAAAAAATAAATGAGCTTCACGTTGTATTCCGCACACAGCAGGGTAGGCAGAGGGAACCTAGAGTTAAGACACTCCGTTCCCCACTTTCCGGCAAGTTCCGGAAGTATTGCGTGTTAAATGGCGAAACTCAACGCCTAATATTATCAAATAATATTATCTTTTTGTAATAGTAATTAGTAATATGTATATTTTTATCACTAGGTAAAACCAATATGTTATAAAGATATTATCTGGATAATACTGCAATTTTAACGATAACGACCTTTTTAAAATCAATAAATATGGAATCCTTGTTAGAAATGGAAGTTGCAATTGCAAGAAAAATACTAGGCACTTAGCTAAATATATACCTTTTGAGATCAATGGTAAATAACATTGTTGTATGTAATTGTTGTATTATTTCTGGTGCTTTCGGTTTTTAATAGAGTAAAACCGCAGATTAATTATTTTTCAAATTGTAACTAAGATATTTATTCATTTCTAGGGTATTTTTAGAGTCGTGGGTACTAATCATATTCTCCTTTGGTATATTATATTTATTTAAATTGTAAACTATGAGTAATAAATAAACATGTAGTTTAACTACAAATTTTACTATCCGACTGTAGTGGAAAGAGGGTATTTTTTTTAATGTATGTTAGATATTGTATAGGTACTAATGTTCCGCTCGTAACTCAAGCGCTTTGACTCGACACCAGAGCAACGAAATGAAAATATAAATTTAAATAAATATTTCATGACCCCGAGCGGAGATAACCCCTCAACCAGTCGATTTTGCAGTCATACTCCATGCCTCTGCGCCACGATTGGCTCATAAAAACTAAAACAAAATCGACTACTTTAAAATGAAGCACTGAAGTGATAACACATATTATGGGGTAACTGTATTGTATGTGTGATATATGGAAAAAAAGTTATTCTTAATACCTTGTTTGTAACATGTTGGTACATATTTCTGTCCCCATAGAAGACAAGTCAGCACGCAATGCCTCTAGACTTCAGCGGAAAGTGGAGAATGGAGTGTCTTAACACTAGGTGCCCTCTGCCACCCCTGCTGAGTTCTAATTCTCTAAGTCGGGTAGGTATTCAATATTTAAAATATATTTTTGTAGTTTGATTAGAATAGAAAATTGTAAGAGTAGATATACCATAAACGTCGCGAAACAGTCGCACGCTTGTACCCCTGCGCCATAGCGTTTTATTTTGAATATTCAAAAAAAATTACTTGACTTGTGTCCCTGCGCCATGCGAGTCACGTCACGTGCAAGTGTTTGACTGTAAGCAAGTATGGTTGTGGGTTCCATTCCCATTCGAGAAAATGAAATATACATTTAAATTTATATCTTCATTCGAAGCAATCGAAAACGAAGGCTCTGGTGTCGAAGCAAAGTGCGGCGTTGCGTTCCGCCCCTTAACACGAAATGCCTCCAGCGCAAAATGGAGAACGCAGTGTCTTAACACTAGTTTTCCTCTGCCTACCCAGCTGTGTGCCGAATAGGACGTGATAAAAAAAAAATGGAAAATATCCCAAACAGTGAACAGATCACGAATATATCGACACGTAACGAACAAAACATACATACATATCGAAAGGACCAGTCGCTGCGTGTAAAACTAGTCTCGGAGCTTAGCAGAAAGTTCACGCATCGCTAATATATTCCACGACGGCTGAGCTCATAGCCTTTAATAGAATTCTCAATCAGCTTAAATGTTGAACGGTATTATGGTAAGTGTCGAAGAAACCTTCGCGTAGCCTGTCTAAGCCTCAAACTATTTATTTTATTTTAATAAGTTAAGATTCTTATTGTATAAGGATTTTTTTTGAAAGTACCTAACTAATCGGCAAGCTCGTATCGAGCTCATAGCTTTAAGCTCGTTATCGATCCCTACTTGCGGAAATTAAAAATTAATCATATCATTTCAACGCTTCCCGCAAAGCCCGGCGTTGAGTACCACCTCATTCAACACACAATACCTCCAGAATCCAGCGGCAAGGGGGGAACAGAATGTCTTAACACTAGGCTCGCTCTGCCTACTGCGCTGTGTGCGTGAAGCTGAGAAAAAATAACCTTACTTACTTTTAACCTTTTAAATTACTGTTGCAAGCATCGAGCATAAAGTTTTAAGAATTCCTACCGATAAGTTAGGCATAATTTTTTTTTCATTTGTAAATATAAATTGATTAATATGAAATACGTAATTCTTTATGTTTTAAATTTTATTACCATTTTCACTATAAAATAGTAAAGGAGAATGAAATATTTACTTAAATTTATATTTCCATTTCTTCGTTCGGGCGTCGAGGCAAAAGCGCGGCGTTGAGTTCTGCCACTCAACACGCAATGCCGCCAAAATTCGGCAGAAAGTGGGGAACGGAGTGTCTTAACACTAGGTTCCCTCTGTCTACCCTGCTGTGTGCGGGATACAGCGTGAAGCTAAGGTATTTATTAATTTATTTACTATAAAATAAATTCTTTACATAGTATGCGCTTTACATGCTCTATGGCTAAACCTAGGCCTAGCGCTGACTTCATAATGAAAGGCGTGTCGCTTAGGAATTTGTATTACAGAGGAACTAATTTCTACTTTGCGCTTACGCAGCTGTTCATTTTAACTTAAAACCTGTCATTATATTTACGCTGGCTGACATTTAAAGCAAATGAGACACTCAATTGTAGTTATTTTCTGCGTAAATGGCAGAAATTAAATCATACAGCAAGTGGTCTCGAAATTATGAAGCGGATGCGCAATTTTTTTTTATTGTATGTGTTTATGTATTTTTTTATACTTCGAGAAGCTCCTGCCTGCCATTTTGTATAGATGGCACAGTTGTTATTTTATTATTTATATTATATTATTGAGATATATTGTTATATGTAGCGTTAAAATATTTATCTTAATACTTTGGAAATGTGCACGTTCGTATTTTTGTGGATTTTTTTGAACGAGATAATATTGATTTATTTGTTCCTATTCAGTTACTAGATGCTAAGTAAGTAAATGACCTGAAAGGTTTTTTAATTTAAAATTTTGTCACTCTACAGACATATACTTTTTTTCCATATCATTATCATTGTTGAATTAAAAAATATATATTAATATTAAAATGCAAACATGTTCAATAACCTAAATTTAAATATATAAGTTTAAGTTATTAAACATGTAACTTTTCATCAGAATTTAATTTTTCGATCAAAACTTAAGCACTTGAATAAGTTAATGTTTTTCCTTATATGAGTAACATAAATATAAATTTCTAGTATATAGGAAAGAGGGCGGGGCGTTTCATTCAGGGAAAAAGGTAGGAAATAAAAAAATAAACAAATATATTTATTAATTAAAACAGAAACTCGAGGAAATGGAATATTTAATATTTAAATTTATTTGCTCTGATGTCAAGCGCGGCGTTGAATTCGACCACTTAATGCCCCACACAATGCGAATTCAGCGGAAAATGGGGAGCTTAATGTCTTTACAATAGGATCCCTCAAAACTAGCCTAGCCTTTCCACAAAAATCTACATAACCTTTACTTTGGGAACGTCTGCTCGTTTACTAACCGTAATTAAGGTTGCTATTGTTTTTCAAACGCATATTCATCATAAATAAAAAAAATACAGTAATAACACTTTTTATTGTTATATGAACTAGTAAAAAAATTTAACTTGTAAGTTTAATATATTTACTACAATTAACAGCAAATAACGGTTGTGGCTTCGATCCCAACTCGAGGAGATGAAATATTTACTTCCATTTCCATTTCTTCGCTCTGGTATCGAGGCTAAGCGCGGCGTTGAGTTCTACCATTCAACACGCAATACCTCCGGCATTGCGGAAATTCGGCAGAAAATGAGGAACGGAGTCTCTTAACACTAGGTTTCCTCTGCCTACCCTGCTGTGTGCGGGATACAGCGTAAAGCTGATTTTTTAACAGCGAATAAAAATACAAGAGATTATTAAAATATTTATGATGTACAGAAGTGGTGTGAATAATTTACAATTACCTACTATAAGCTTCTAGGAAAATATTTATAAAACATACAAGTAGGCACGTAGGTATATTATAGAATATACCCATTTTTACCCATACAAGCCAAATTATCCTTAACGACACTGTGTACCCATACCTATACTAGAAATAGTGTATAAGTTATATTTGGTCACATTATACAACAGTAACACAATTGTTACTAAAAAATGTGAAATTATATGAATAATTGTGTATTTATAAACGATAGCAATGCTTTCAGAATGCAGTGGTAAAAGGCAAATTCCCTCTGCCTACTCTGCTGATTGCGGGACACAGCGTGAAGCTGGTTTCTTTATTTATAAATGAAAGCAAATATAACACATTCTGGCTTATTTTATAAGTCCCTTTTGGATAATAGATATATCATGTTTATTGAGGCCTGTGACTGTAAAATTGACTGGTTGTGGGTTCGATCCCTACTGGAGGAAATGAAATATTTATTTACATTTATATTTTGATTTCTTCACTAGGCAAAGTTAAGCATAAAAAGTTGAATTCTGCCACTCAACACGGTATGCCTCCAAAACGCGACGGTAAGTGGGGAACGGAGTGTCTTAACATAGGTTCCCTACCCTGCTGTGTGCAGGATACAGCGTGAAGCTCATTTAATTTAGTTTAAATATTTTTTGGAACTTAAGAAAATTACAGAGTGAATTGAAGTTCCATGGTGGTTTTTATAGATTAAAATTCTAACAATAAAAATGTCATTAGATCTTAGCCAAAGGGATGATATGAGAATATACCTGTTGTCAAAGAACGTGGATTTCAATACTTTTCAGTCACTCATGACAAACAGCGTGTAATTTAGAGGGCAATACTTCGGACGAGAATTGGGGCGAATTCAAATAACTTTTCGTGGAACTGACTATGCGCCTGCCAAGTGCACCATTGCCATTGCCAGATAACAATTTAGATGCCATACAACACTGTGACCTTAGGCGTGAAGAATGTGCCTTCAACTCGTGGGCGTACTAGGCAATGTATAATAGTAAATCAATATGTGACATACGATTGTTGAATTATGCAAATATCCTTGCTAAATATTTTATTTATTTACATTATATACATTTGATACGTAGTCTCCAATTAAAATATGATAATTATTTAATAGCATATGTGAAAAAATAGTTTCATTCGTAGAGGTTTGTTACAATAATATAATGTTTTATTGCCTAAGGCACTATACACATATCGAATATTAATATTCAAACATGTCACAATCAAAAACGTTAAAATATTAAAATAAAAACTACTAAGTAGTTATAAATATCTGTATATTTATATGATTTCAAATTAATGCATATAAAACTTTTAATTTACTAAATTACTGATAGATACTTCTTCGTATATACTACACAAGTTACAATGTGAGGGCATGTATGAAGACGTTGGTGACATTAGACGAGGCGAAAGAGGTACTCGTATGTAGAGACCGTAGCGTTTGCCGCTCCGTGTTTTCTGTCTACTCCGTTAGGAATACAGCGTGAAGCTAGATTAGATTAGTACCAACATAAATAATTTTTATCTGTGGCTGAATGTCAAATGACAACGTCAACAGTTGACTCGTTGTTTCTAATGTCAACTGTCATTGGGACGTGTGAAGTGTCGATTTTCAAACATTTGGATTCCTATTTTTAGTTTTATTAATGTTCCCACGTTTTAGATTTAGATACCTTATAACTGAATTTTCATGAAATAAGCGCTGCAAGTGCAATAAAAAGAATATTTAAAAAAATGGGACGTAAACTACAATCTAAGCAAAATTCCAAAAAACGAAATGTGAAAGAGGGAAATAAATTTATACTACAAAAGCGAAAAGAATTAGCCGTTTTAGTGGATAAGGTACTTAAATTAACTACTATTTTTCAAGCTACTGGTACCTCTACGAGAAGCTGGGAACATCATTTGGAGATAGAACAATTAATAAAGGAAATAATTAAAATTGAAAATCCATTAATAAAAAAGGAACAACGTCAAAGAAAATTAAATTTAGATAAATTCGTTAACTGGTTAAATGATAATGGAGCAGAATTTGAAGGTAAAATATATATAGGCAAATAACAAATAGAATATCAAAAAAAAATTAAACAATTTTATTATAAACTATTTGATACCAATATATTTATAAAATTTTAGGTATTGAAATATCTGATTTCGAAGGATATGAACTTGGTTTAAAATCAACAAGAAAATTTGATGAAGGGTCACTTATTCTCACAGTGCCAAACAAAGTAATGATGAGTGAGAAAAATGCAAAAGAATCAGATTTGTCAACCTTTATCAATGTTGATCCACTATTACAAAATATGCCAAATATTACTTTAGCATTATTTCTTTTGTATGAGAAGTGTAATCCAGGTCTGTATATCATTTTATTAATTTTAAACCATAAAAGACTATTACTGAAGCAATAATTGAGGCTGACTATATTTGATAATTGTGGGTTCAATTTCCATTTAAGAGAATGAATTATGTTAATTTTTCTGTTCTAGATTAATTTTCTCTATCTGCCCCACTACATATGAGTTAAAGTGGTATTTTTAAATAAAATTAATTAAAAATGTTCAAATAATTTAAAATTGCTTATATTGTACAATTTATTTATGTTTTCTGTAAATCTTTGTATTTCATTTTTATTTCTTTTTCTTTTGCTCTTAGAATACAGAGGTATGCTAAATATAGCAGGGTACGCAAAAGGGGACTGTCCATACCACACAGTATTCTATGCAGACTCCAATTTTTAAGCCATTATATAATTTTTCCCCGAGTGAGATAAATAAAAATAGTACTTTCCCCTGAGTGAAAATAAACCCATTGCAATTACAGTTAGGCATGACAGTGCTGCACCACAACCTTCTTTTTTCACTATTAATTAATTATATCTTTTATTCATATTTCAGATTCATTTTGGAAATCTTACATTGATATTTTGCCTGAGAAATATTCTACAATACTTTATTTCACATCTGATGAATTATCAGAACTGAGAGTAAGTAATTCTTTGACCAATAAATTATTTATAATTATTACTTGTCATTAAATATGATTATTTTATTGCAGCCTTCACCTGTATTTGAGCCATCATTAAAACTTTACAGAAGCATTGCAAGACAATATGCACACTTTTATAACAAAATATACAATTCAAATATACCAGTACTCAAAAATTTACAAGAAATATTCACTTTTGAAAATTACAGGTGAGAATTAAAAGATATACAATGTAATCAACAAATTTCAATATATAGGCCATTATGTCTTAGGGTCACAAGCGTATAACTGTAAACGAGATGGTTGCGGGTTCAATTCATTATTTAATATTTTCATATTCTCGCTAATATTCTCGAAAGTGGGGAACAGAATTCTTTCAATAGAAACGTAGTGTCTTAACACTAGGTTCCCAGGTTCCCTTTGACTACCCTGTTATGTGCAGAATACAGTGTGAAGTTTAAAAAAAGAACACTAGACATATTAAGCAGAACTCAATGCCACTCTGGTTACTATCGCCATGCATGGGGATCAATTCCATAATAAATTTAGAGTGCATCATATTCTAATAATTTACTATTTATATATTGTCTTTAAAAATTTGGGCATATAGTTAAAAAAATAAAACTTAGAAAAGTATTTATTCTAAATTATTTACTAAAATATACTAAAAGTATAATATAAAACATAATACAATTCTATTGCACATGCCACATAATACTGAAGAATAATAGGTTACAATATTTTTTTAAATTTACATAGTTATTGACAGGGCAATAATCCAAAAATTTATTTTTCCAATTTACATATTATAATGAATAAATATAACTAAACTTAAATTCAGTCCAAACTTAATAATAATAAAAATGCTTTACTTATCTACTGAAATGGCTTTCTCAATGAATCCCACATATATTCTGGAGATTCATTCCCTGCGTGAGTGTCCAAAGAATCTATTGCATATATGTTTGATGAGAGCATTGGACTTTTACTGCGGGTGCTACTATTCATTTTTTGCCCTTTTCTATTTTCGAACACAGGGCTTGGTATGTAATCATCCTCTTTAGAATGCTTATTATGGTGTACTTTGCTTTGTTGTTTCCATTTTAATATTCCATATGTCAATAAAAATAGTATTAATGCTAAACCAATAATGGTCACTGTGGCGACGGTCACTGATTTTGTTGTTGTGCTAAATGAAGCATCTACAGTGTTTTGTGTAGAAAATTCATTATTTTCATATAGTTTTATTTCCAATAACTCATCTGAAGTTGGTATGGTATCAAAGTTCTTTAAATTTTGCAAATCATCTAATACCATTAAGTTATTTCCTTCAACGTCTTCATCCAATTTTATGTTTTGAAGGTTTTCATAGGTAGGTGAATCTGTAATAACAAAAACATATAAGATTCTTACAAAATTATGACGGGATAATGAGGCTGTTGTGGCACAGGGTAACAATGGTGTGACTGTTGCAATGGCACAATGGTTGTGGGTTTCATTCAGCAGAAAGTGGGGAATGGAGTGTCTTAACGCTTTATTCCTTCTACCCGGCGGCGTGCAGGACACAGTGTGAAGCTGTTTTTTTACATAAACGGTTATGTTTATACTGTAATAATTTTACTTACTATCAGTCTCAATCTTAACATCATTTTTGTTTTGATGATTCCTTTGCATCAAGGTTATTAAATCATTCCAACTGATTGCATCTTTTTCAGAATTTAAAGTTCGACTTTCTCTTGATGTTCTTGTTTCATCTTCATTATTTCTATTTGACTTCTCATTGTCATCATTAATATTATTATTTTGGTCATTCATTTCATTATTTATTTTGGTAAAATTATTAAATAATGAAATGATTCCCATATTCTCTCCATTTTCATTAACATTATTGCCAAAATCCATTACAACAGGAATATTTACATTATTAGTGGACACTGAATTAGTATCAATAGTGGTAGTTTTAGAATCATGTAAATTAGCTTCTAAGAGGGCTCTTAATGGATATATCTCTCTTGATATTGGTTCTATAAGTGATTTAGACAAAAATGGTTCAGGTGGATTTGGCTCTTTTGACGCGTTATGAAATATATCCGCTAAATGTACGTGGCTGGATCCTCTTTCTCTGTGTTCGAATAACTCATTTAACGTCATATTTCTTTCTTTGAGAATTTTAGAGAGTCTTGCACTTGCTGAAATAAAAAAAATATTCATTATTACATTGTTATAAAATATGTAGAATTATTATAAAATATTTCAAGCTATATTTTAAGTCGTTCAAAAATCCACGTTTATTAGCCTTTCTCTTTCTTTTATATTTTGTTTATTATTTTTAATAATACTAATGCAACTTACTTATACTATCACTTAGTATTTCTTCAATTTCATATTTTGCAGAGTCTTGTGTAGTAATTTGTCCATTCTCCATTGTAGGGTGCGTAGCTTTCGCAGTTTTCATAGATTTTTTTGTAGATTGTACATGAGTAATCTGAACTGGTTCAGTTGTTATAAAATCCTCCAATGTTGTATATGCGTCAGTATCCGCGTTGGTCGCTTTTGTTTGTGATTTTTCAATAAATTCTGAAGCAGAAACTAAATTTGCTGTACTAAAAATATTTTTAATCTCATGCTCTTCTATATTTATATCCTTTTGTTTTAACCTTTTCCTTTTCAAACGATTGTTGTAAGCTTGTCTTCTTAATTCCGAAGAATTGACTAAAGGCCTCAAAAGCGGCGATAACTTTGGCTTTACTGGCGGTATTTTGTCTGTTATATTTTCCTTATGAGGTTCAACTACTGATGACGAATTAGAATTAGACGAACGATTAGAATTGATATATGAGTTACTGGAGTCAGCAGTGTTATCACTTTCCATATTATCGTTTTCTTCATTAAATGTGGCCTCTGTATTCATAAATAATACAGATGGGTCTGTGGTTGTCTCAAATAATTCTTCAGTAGTTGTTTCTTCAATTGTAAAAGTTGTTGTTGTTATTTTATCCTCATCCGCCTTAGATTCAAGTTTTGTGACCTCTGTGGAGGATGGTCTCCTCTTCATCATTGTTGCCAACACTTCTTTCCATTCTTTAGATTTATTGATATGTCTACTGTTTTTATATTTTAATGATGTTAAGTTTATAATATCCCTATTATTCTGTCTTTGAGTAGTACTGTTAGTTTTGGGCCGCATTCGCAATCTGCGTCGACTACCAATGGGAAAACGATGCCTTAAATAACCTTTGGGTGTATCTTCATTTGTCGTAGAATTTTCGAGATCATTTTGCTTTTTATATTCCGTAACTTCACTTGCATTATATTTATCATTTATATTGAATTCCATCGTGTCACAGTCATTTATTTCTGCATCAGCTTTGTTCATTAGTTCTTCAATGACAATTTTTGGTATATTTTCCAAAGGCGTATTAGTCGTTGAGAAATCATTAACTTCAGCTTTGTCATCAGCTTGAAGGATAGATAAAGCCTTTGCTTTCCCATTTAGTAAATCTGATAAGGACAAATTATTTTGTTGTAATATTTCGCTTAAACTTTTACCATTCGATTTTTTCAATAATGCTTTCAATAAACTTGGATCTAATGGTTCTGTTTCCTGAAACGACAAAGAATGATCATTTTTTAAACATATATAATAAAATTTGTTTACTACTGTTAATTTTATTATTTATTATTGTTTTGAATATTAGGGTTAAATACTATTTAGGGTAAAATATCTAACGAAGCATTAGCAATTATATGACCAACTGGTAATCAGTGATTAGTAGAAGTAATTAGTCATTAGTACATTACAAATTGACTACATATAGTTAATCAGATTTTAAATTAGTCTATTCACCTTTTCTAGAGTATATTCATCTTCTAATACAACTCTTATATATTCCAGTTCCTTAAAACATTTGAGTTAAAGGAAATAATAACTAAATTTTGTAAAAATGTTATATTATTGTTGTTATAAATGTTTATTTTTTAATATTCATATACAATATTATTAAAAATAAATATAATACTTCGTTGTTTTTGTTTAGAATAACTTAAATAACAAAAGAAAATTACTCATTACCTGTGGCTTATTTATTTCATTAGAAATAATAATCGTCTTATCTTTTATCTTATTAGCTGTATTAATTATTGGATTAGAGCTTTGTGCCGGCTGAACCAGTTCCGACGAAAATTCAGATAAAGATTTATCTTTAGGTGAAACATTACCATTACGTAACATATCGTCGCTTGTGTTTACGAAAATCGATTTCTCGTCGAAGTAGTTTTCGTTAGAATAAATATGTTGATTTTCTGGCGCAACCTCTACACCTTTTTCGTTATTTATATTTAGAATTGTATATTCATTATCGTCTCGTGATTTGTAGTTATCACTTTTTTCTTCGTTGTAGGTTTGGTCTTGTCGGTGTCTATTAAATTCGCTTAATTCTGGCCACGTGTCTACCACTAGCGGTCTTCTTCTTCTTTGACCTCTTCTTCGTAATGGTTTCATCTTACTCTGTCCACTTCTATAACCAGGTCGATTATATCCTTCCTCGTCTTGATTATTGACTTTCATTTCATGCCTTTCTGTGATTTCTACATTGTCTCCCTGAGGACTTGGAGGGTCATTTTTTAATATATAAGTGTTCGGGGATTGCTCTTCGTCTTGAATAGAAAATTGTGGTCGTCGTTTTCGCTTACGTCTCCTTCGTCGGATTGGTTGGTCTGGACTGTCATCATTCCATCCCTCTTGATTTTGTGGTATAGTTTGGCCTATTACTGGTTGAACATCAACGGCCCTCCAGGACTGAAATTTAATATAAATGCATTTATTCTTTGATCGAAATGACTAAAATATATCATTAACATTAGGTATATAACACATGCTTTCGCTAAAATTCTAAATGTTAATAATTTTTGAGAAAACATATCAAAATTTAAAGCGGGTTTATATTTTTTTTACATTTTCTCAAAAATTTAAAATTATAAAAAGATTTACTTATTTATAACAAATAAATTAATAAATTAGTTATCTATGAATTTTTACATTTCTACCGGATAAGCCAAAAAAAAATGGCGGTAACAAAATACACCCACGAGATCAAAAATTAAATATTCACAACGTTTCATCTTCTATATCGTGGTGACATACTACTACTAGAATATTGTTAGTTTTAACTTTTTAGTCTAAAATTATTTTAATCTTTACATTAATTACGTTTATTTATACTGATATTATAAAGGAGAATGAATGAATGAAAACAGAGGAGAAGAGTTTGCTTGAACACGCTTATCTCAGAAAAAAATCAAAAGCACCCCAAGGATTGTGAACGAGAATAGAAACCGACGGTGGAGAAAATTAAATGACATTGAAATTAGATTTTAATAAAATTATATTTCAATATTTGTAACAGTTTTAAAGTTAGTAGTACCTACCTAAAACACCCTCAGGAAAGAAAACTACTTATTTAGAAAACGTATAAAAAATTTAACGTAGCAGAATTTAAGCACTCTGACTACTTAATCATACGCTCTTATCGACCTAATAATAAGGCGCTAGGTTTTTCATTTCTTGTTCATTTTAAGTAACATATTTACATGTTTTCTTACGTAGCAGCTTAAGAAAATAGGAAAGTGTCCAGAAACTCTCTTATCCGTCTGAATTTTGAGGTATTGCTAGTTAAGTAGTGGAACTTATGGCGGCACTTTCACTTCCCGGAGCGGGGAATTGCAAATAAGTTAAATATTACTTATTTAACTTATTTTATTTATTAAACTATATTCCCCGAGTGGAAATCGAATCCTCAACTATGATGTATACAATTAAGCTATGTCCCACTGCGCCACGTAGCCTCTCTTGGTTAATAACTAACTGCTATAAATTTCGATGAGGCACGTCGTGGCGCGTTGGCAGGGCACAAGTTGTGGGTTCGATCCCATCCGAGAAAATAAAAGTTCTTTCATTTTCTCGCTCTGGTAACAAGGCAAAAGCACGGCGTTGAGTTGCATCACAACACAGGCAAATTTAGAAGACATCTAGACTTTTCTTTAAACAGATATGTTCACATACTTTAACGTTTAATTTCTCTGGACAACATTTTGATTAGTACAATTTCTTGGGTGGGCACGGACCACCCATCCCTCACTATTCCTCCGTCCGCAATTAATCTAACGAAATAGTGTCAAAACACACGTTGTGGTAGTAATAACTTGTTACAAAATAACAAAAAAATCGGCTTCACGCTTTATCCCGTACACATGCAGAGGGAACTTATTTTTAAGAAACTCCGGTATTTTCTGTTGAGTCGCGGAACTTAGCACCGCGCTTCGCCTAGATACCAAAGCGAAGAAATGAAAATATAAATTTAAATAAATATTTCATTTCCTGTAATGGGATGGAACTCACATACTCGCGTTTACAGTTACACTTTGTGCCCAGCACTACGACTGGCGTCAACTTGTTACGTGCAAACCAAATTCGTCAAGCCAAAAATACAAGTCATTACAAGAAATTAATGTAATCAATTTATATATGTATTTCTTGATTTTGAGCGGCATAATCTACTAAAACGCCTTAACCCTCGCCGTAATATCATCAAAGAAAGCTATTACAAAACACATGTCATAATGTTCAAGGAAAGTCGAAAGCGATACCGGTTTTCAGTGACGCGAACGTAGTTTATGTAAATATTGTTAGTTATTGGACGCGATAACTCTGTTTGGATTTTAGCATCCGCATTACAATCGTTGAACACCGCCTATATAGGTAATTTTTACAAGATTATAGTAAGTTAAAAGTAGTTAGGCCAGTCGTGGCGCAGTGCAAAGTGCGACTGTAAAACCGACTGGTTGTGGGTTCGATCCCCACTCGAGGAGATGAAATATTTACTTAAATTTATATTTCCATTTCTTCGCTCTGGTGTCGAGGTAAAGCGCAGCGTTGAGTTCTGCTACTCAACACGCAATGCCTCCAAAATTCGGCAAAAAGTGGGGAACGGAGTGTCCTAACACTAGGTTCCCTCTGCCTACCCTGCTGTGTGCGGGATATAGCGTGAAGCTAATTCAATTCAATTCATTTAAAAGTAGTTAAGTTAATTTGCCTTGCGTTCTTGTTGTTTCGTTAATGTTGTCAATAAAAAGAAGCTTTTGGTATAGAAATATTAGTGAAACTAATTACATTTTAAATGTTTTAGTTGAGAAAATATAGTGTACAACTGTTACACTATATGATAAATATTATTCTTTCTTGCCAAACGATAATTCAAATTATTGTTATATTTGTGTAAATTTCCCTACAGAGATGGTAAAAACATAAATAAGTTAAGAGATGTTAAAAACATAAATAAGTAACATTAGCGTATAAAAAATTCGACTTAGCTCGATATTAATGTATAGCTTAGCTGGTGACCGCTTGGAGGGTTTTTAAAGGCGAGGGTTAATATCCTGCTACGTTCAAATTTTTTAAATTTTAAATTATAAAATTTTGAACGTAGCAGAAACGTACTAAAGATGCTCTTAATATTCGGCGTATTGGACATCTTATTCAATATTTAAATAATAAAAAATAAATCAGCTTCACGCTGTATCCCGCACACAGCTGGGTAGGCAGAGGAACCTTGTGTTAAGACACTCCGTCCCCCACTTTCTGCCGAATTCTGGAGGCATTGTGTGTTGAGTGGCAGAACTCAACGCCGCGATATTTGTATCTCGTATTTATTTTGCATAAAAAGAAAATAATTCCATTCCACTTTTCTTAAAATAATGGACTAATATTTATCTTATTGAAAAGGTTTTCTTTAGTTTCACGCTGTATTTCGCACAGAGTAGGCAAAGGGAACCTGGTAACCTAGTGTTAAGACACTCCGTTTCCTCTTTCATGCCGAATTCTGAAGGCAATGGGTGTTGATTTGCGAAACCTCAACCTCATTACCAGAGCTAGGAAATTAAAAAATAAAAAAATATATATTTCCTCGATTGGAAATCGAACCCGCAACGTGTGACACTTGTGCCCCTCTATAAACTTACACCAAAATTCTTCAAAAACCTATTACAAATGAAGACATGTTTTCAATAGAAACTGTTTCTTTTGATATTTGCAAAGAATTAATGAAAGTTGGGTGGTTTATGAATTTCGCTTGCAATACAATGATTAACGAACTCGTCGCACGACGAATCGCGTGACAGTTAGTGTCATGATGATTCCGGTGGATATTGTTTCAGTTTTTAGTTTGTTTTGTCGGTAATTAATTATGACAAAAAGTTAATGATATGCTCGTTTAGTTTTTTTTTAGCTCTACAATGTATACTGTAGCAGGCACAGGCACTGTACGTAGGCAGGGGACCCGGGAACCTAGTGTTAAGACAATCCGTTCCCAATACCCCTTAAGATACTTCCGGTCCCTACTTTCCATCGAATTCTGGAGGCGTTCGGCCACTTAACACGTAAGTGACCAAACTCAACGCGGCATTTGTTTCTCTACCGAGCGAGGAAATGAAGATATTAAGTAGTAATCGAGCCCACTGCCTGTCGCCCACTTTCGACTATTTTTGTTTTGAAATGTATTTTTTTTTTGTATTACCTGATCGTAATTTGGCTGCTCCACATCCAAGGCTCGCCTTACCTCCCGATAATCTCGTTCGTAGTTCTCTTCAGCGGTATGAACTATTATAACCAAAGCAGCCAACGTACTCAGTAAGGGCATCGTCACCTTCACAATACTACCCATATTATACTTCTAGACAAATTTACGTAACGACCACCCTGTGTTCAGTTCACTTCGTTTTAAACTGAATTGAATTTTCAAATTGAAGCCACTAATGCTCATTAATAAAGAAAAATAAAGAGCAATTAATAGTGGAAGTAAGAAAAAGAAGAAAAGAAGTAAATTGCTTCGAACACACTAGCACTGCAATCACAATTGCCGGCGGCGCGTACGGTCGTTTTTTTCTATCTCGACATATTTTATTTGTAAACAAACCGATAACACAAGCCACTCGACGCCGCTTATATTACTGTATGATTGTTGAAGAAAAATTCAAGATTTCTCGCGTAAGATTCCCCCTTTTTTTTTGAACGTGAAAGTGAGTAGATACGTTCGCGCGCGACTATACGATGCGTAGGAGTGGCGAGCGACTCCACCATAACGACTTGCCTTTGCTGAACGGTTTACACGTTTTGTCGTTACCATTGACTATACAAGGGAAGTTGAATTCCCTTTTAGGCAGTACATTCTAGTTATTGTATAGTTTTATAAATTCAGTCCTAATTTCTTAGGAAATCTCTATATTACTATAAATTTTTTTAATGTTTTGTATTTTGTTATTTAGTTTCACGTAACTCTCACATACCGGCTAGCCTGAGGGAATCTGGGGACCCATTGTTATGACACTCCGTTTCCATTAAGACACTTTTCCTGAATTCTGGAGGTATTGCGTATTGAGTGGCGGAATTTAACGCCGCGCTTTCCCTCTAAAATATTGAATTTCCTCGAGTGGTAATCTAACCCATAACCTGTCACGTTTTCAGTCACACGCTTGTGCCCCTGTGCCACGACTGGTCTCAATCTATTTGATTTTTTTTTATTTACAATGTAAAGATATTTATTCTACGTATGACAAATATATCAATAATATCCCAACGTATACTTTGTTTTTATTGTTTAACATCAGCCACACGTTATATAGAAGCAAACTGAGCGTTCTCGTCGATGGTGAAACTTAATGAAGGCACCATAACTTTATTACGATATAATTGTAGTCAGTAAAGATGCTGATCATTGATCATACTATTATGTGAAACGGAATGTGCGCACGCGCCGCGTCCCACGCGGAATGTACGAGTTTGTCGTCGAATTATCATTCAAATATATAGAATATCATTATTTGCTTTTACTCTATATCTGTAAATGATTATAATGATTTGTTTATTATTTATGATATACATATTTGTTTTTTTTTTTCTTTAATATTTCTTCATTCGGAATAAATCTAGTGATGGGATTTAGATTCTTGTCATGGTTATTTAAAAAGCACACAGAAAATTATAATTTTTTTTTAGAATAAATTTAGAGATGAATTTTAGATGTTTACATAGAAAGATATTTATCTTTGGTTGTTTCCCGTCGCTGGCTCCAAAGGATATATAGATATGCATCACCTGATTTAATATTTGGGTTCATAAACTAGGAAAGTGACGGAGTTATTAATTATAATCAAATTCTCTAGGCCTAATTCAGTAAAGATACACTAAGATTTACACTCATTAAAAATATGTTAGTATAACGTGACAAATCTCCTCAATACTCTTATTTTATTTAAGTATTATAAAACCACTTCCTTAAGCTGGTAGGCAGGTAAATAACCCACGAATTACAATTTTCACGCCAGCTTGCTTCACGCTGTCTCTCTTAGACTTTTCTAGTTATATTTCTTACGTAACCAACAGACGACATCAATATTGTGAAATCACAAGGAATAGTTACAAACTATACAATGAGACCTAAAAAAATGTATTTACTTGTGATATTATCAATTTATGTGAACTAGTTTAACTTCGAACGTAACAGGTGAAAAAAATATATATTGTACATCGACATATTTATGTAATAACTAACGAACCATCTTTGGCATCAATATTTACATATGAATTACTGGGTCTACAACTAATGTTAATGTACTACTTTTGATTTAAGTTGTTAAGATATAAAAATATTAAATACTTAAATTTAAATAATCGAATCTAGGCCGTCGTGGCTCTCTGGCACGAAGGTATGGCTGTAAACGTGACGATTTGAGTTAGGTTCCCACTTGATGGAATGAAATATTTTATATTTTTTAATATTTTCATTTCCTCGCTTTCTGGCAAGAGGCGAGAGAGGTGAAGCATAGAGTTTCGCAACTCAAGTGTGTCTGATTCCCAGTTTCCCTCTTCCTCACAAGCTATATGTGCGAAATGCAACATCAGACATAAAAAAATTATCGACATACAATATACTACAATATAAAAATAAACGAATATATTAATATATTCAAATTCAAATAACTACATAATATGTGAGTTTCTAACTCTAAATAAAAAAAAACAATCGGTAAAATGGAGAAACAACAATTAAATCGTATATCATTTCATCATTAATTACCGTTTTTGCCATTTAACCTGCGAACGGAATCCATGCTAGTCTTTTCTACGGGTCATTCTTTGCTATTCTCACACTCTTACTTTTGCCTTAACTATATAATAAGAAATCTTGAATACGACGTACGTTCACATTTTTATTTGTAGAAGACATCGCCCTTAGCTGTCACTACATCTAAAGATTTTTTTTTGATGCATTTGTTTTTTTTTTCAGCTTCACGCTGTATCCTGCATTTAGAGTACGTACGCAGTGGGTGTAGTGTTCAGAAACTCTGTCCCCTACTTTCCACCGAATTCTGAATGCATTGAGTGGCGATATTCAACGCTGCGCTTTGATTACCCAGAGAGAAGAAATCAAATTATTGAATATTTCATTTCTTTGAATGGGGATCGAGCCCACAACCTGTCGCGCTAACAGTGGCACGCTTGTACTCCTGCGCCACAACTAGCCTCCATGTATATTAATTAGTTATTAATTTACTTCACTTTAGTTTCAATGTTTATGTGCGTTTGCATGTACAGCTAGTAAGTTCCGCTATAGCGCGGTGTCGCCCTAATTGGTTTCTATTTAATTTATGTTCACTATTACAATGTCATAGACTATAATATACTTATGATTTTTTTATAGCTACACTACCTTAGAAAGTATACGGTCTAATTATTGATGGTATTTTATTAGTATTCCATTCATTGGAATAAAATTTAAAATTAGATACATATCAAATCAATTTCACGCTGTATTCCGCCAACAGCAGGGTAGGCAGACGGAACCTATTGTTAAGACAGTGTGTTCCCTATTTTCCGACGAATACTGCAAGTGTTGCGTATTAAGTGGCGGAATTCAAAGCCGCGCTTTCCTTCCACACCAGAGCGAAGAAGTGAAAATATAAATTTAAATAAATATTAAATTTCCTACACTGGGGATCAAACTCATAACCAGCCGCGTTTACAGTCACGCACTTGTGCCGTGCGTCAAGTCTAGCCTTAAATATATTTTAATGGTTTCTTATACATAATAAAACTATGTATATAATATTTAATAATTATCACATTAGACTTCTAAATTTAAAAAAAATACACCAAATTTTCGTAACCAAACTAAATCTGACATTGCAGAAGTAACTTCAACACAACTCAGCGTTCTCTATCATTACGGTATTTTATAATCTCGCGGTAAATTATTCTCTAGAAAGTTATTCATCTATACTTATTATTTTATATAATATCTTACTTGAGTAGAATATTGTATTTCCTATGTTATCATACGAATTGTAAACGAAGAATTTCTTCTTAACCGCATTTCAATTATTATTTATTTATTTATTTTATTTTGCTCCTACTAATACAATATAGATTTTACATCTTTATTTGAGAAAATCATTTAATGATTTTTTTTAGTTTTATTTTTTTAATACTTAGTTATTTTATCACAGATTAGAAATCACCAAAAGAATGACTAATGCGATATAAAAATGTTTTTTGTTTTAAATTGCTTAAATTGACTGTGGTTAGGTTAGATATTTTTTAAAATATTAGTAGTTCGATACGCTTATTCGCCAAATATTTTAGAGGCTGACCAAAACCTCCTTACTTAATTGAACGTTTGAATGATAACTTTTATTTAATCACATTTAACTATAATTTAATGGTCTACTTATTACATATACGATTTAAATTATAATTTAGTTTTTTGTAATTTTCGTATATTTTTCAATATTATTTCAAAGTCAAGGGCCTTTTAGTCTGGCCTCAAATTTAAAGTTTTAATATACATTTCTTTAGTTTCTCGCTATATTTCGCATAAATGCTAATAGGTTTTTCTCGTCTACCACGAATCTAGTGTCATAATATTCTATTCTCCACATTGAGGTAAATAACAAAACTTAACGCAGAAATTTCTCTACCAGAGCGGTTAAATGGAAATAAATGACTTACTCCTCCGAGTAGGGATCGAAACCACTACTATCGCGTTGATCTGAGACTGCGCCACTGCTGTTCAAATTTTTACTAAACCTAAATTTCATACCTGTTTTAAATAAATTAAATAATGCAAGCAAATTATAGTTATTCATGGCATTTTTCATAATATTGTTCAAGTTGTAAGTTCATAAATTAAAAAAATTTCGTCTTTCACGATTTCGTCCACGTTATACAAATTATATATAAGTACCTAACACCGCACTTATATAATGGAAATGCCATATGTAAAATAAATTTCCCTGAGAAAAGTAAAAGCGCTAAGAAGCGCACAATAGGTTGTTCTTGTTGGTTTTATCTTTTGTTATCGAGGTGTGCGTAATAAGCTCTATTATTGTCACTTTATATTGCTTTTTATTTGAGATTTTTTTTACTTATTTGAGAAAATTCACTTCTTTAAAACTTTAAATATATTACTTTATATTAACTATTAAGGATATATATTTATTCAATTTTATGATACTCTTAAGTACGCATTGTTTTCAAAATGATGTAATATTTGTATGAGATATTGTGCTCTTTGAGGCCGGTCGTGGTGCAAAGGCACAAGTGTGTGACTTTAAATGCAACAGTTTGTGGGTTCGATTCCCACTCGAGGAAATTAAATATTTATTATTTTCATTTTTGTGCTCTAGTGGCGATGCCTCCATGATTCTGCGGAAATGAGGAACGAGTGTCTTAACACTGAATTTCCTCAGCCTACACTGCTGTGTGCGGAATACAGCGTGAGGCTAAAAAAATCATTAAGCTAACTAGCTTAATGTCATGACCAGTCAATATTAATATGGGACCTACAATTGCGCATTTAATATACGAAGTATAAAATATTATATCTTATTTTTTAAACAACAAAAGTAACTAAAATTGTATTTATTATATTTAATTGTAAAATATTTATACTCGATGACTTGTATAACAGCAGCCTTCATAACAAAATCGTTTCCTTAAATATTTTCTCATAGGTCATGTCTTCGATGAAACTCAATAAAAAAATATTCTAAAAATTTTTTTTTTATTTTGTCTAAATCTAAACCTAGTTAGAAAAATATGTTTATAAAAAATGTTAATAAAATGTACAAAATTTCGGTATTATTTTTCCAGGTGGGCTGTGTCGACTGTAATGACGCGGCAGAATAATATACACCTCGGAGACTCTCCGACAATCGCCTTCATACCGTTCTGGGATATGTGCAATCATGAAAACGGAAAGGTAAATATTTATATATACTTCTGGTTGTCTGTTATGGATTCGATTCCAACTCGAGTGAATGGATTATTTTTATTTTCTCGCATCTGTCACTCATCTTAACACTAGGTTAAGGCTAGGCTAGACACTAGGCTCTGGACCTGAAGCAAAAAAAAGCATTTGTTGATACCATAAAAATATCTCATAATACTTTCAGAGAAAAATTAAAAACAAAATGATAATTAGATCTCTTTATAAAAACTAACATTAATATATATAATTGAGACCTGACGTGGCGCAGGTACACAAGCGTGGGACTGTAAACGTAACCAGCTGTGGGTTCGATTCCCATTCGAGGAAGTGGTATATTAAATAAAGTGTTATAGTAAATTTCTCTGGCTCTGCTGTCGCGACTAAGCGCGGAGTTGAGCTCCGCCATTCAACACGCAATGCCTCCAGAATTCGGCGGAAAGCTACGAGCGATGTGTCTTAACACTAGGCTTCTCCATATGATTACCTGCTACACGTGCGATAAGTTGAAAAGTTTTAGAGTCTTTAATACGTCGTCTTTCAAATAACACTAATATAAACATGAATATAGACTGCTTTGGAGTTTCCAAAATATTTCATAATAAATTATAAGCTAATAACAGTTTTATTACACAACAATTAAAATACTTTAATTATATAATCACAAAAAGAGCCGATATTTACGACGTAATAAAATTATATGTTGCATATATTAACAGTGAAAGTTTCACTACAATATTTTAATGTTTATTTTTCAAATATTTTATCGAATAAATTATATTTAGAGGCCGCCGTGGCACACAAGCATGTGACTGTACGCGAGCGTTCTGGGTTCGATTTCCACACAAATATGGAGTTATTATTTATTAAAATTTTCAGTTTCTTCGCTCTGTTAGCAAGATAAACAAACGTGGCGTAGGGTAGACAGAGGCCTACGCTGCTAAATACGACATATTTTAAGCTGAAATAAGAATGATATTTCGTTTTACGTTTTTTCATATAGATAACAACTGATTACAACAAAGATATGGGCCGCGGCGAGTGTTACGCGTTGCGGGAGTTTGCCCCGGGCGAGCAAATATTCATATTTTACGGAGCAAGATCGAATGCTGACTTGTTCTTGCATAATGGGTAACGAAATCTGTTTTTTCTGTTGTGCATAATTTAGAATGAAATAATATGTACGTATATTTTAATTTAACCATTTTTCATAATTAATGATGTAGGAAGAACTACTATATGTAAAATACCAGTAAAATTTTTGTTCTGCTCTTAACTATTTTACATTTTATAAGCAGTCCAGAGATATCGGAGTAATTTAAACATAAACGTTCCCCGGAACAGTGATTAAAGCCACAACCATCTCGTTATGCTGAGTCAAATACCTCCCTTTTATTTTAAAATCCACCTTAGCCTAAATAAAAAAAGGGCTATGAGGTTTTATGTAAATTGAATTATTTGTATATTTTTAATTTATCTGTATTTAAAAAAAATATACTATGAAAGTTTTTTTATAGAGGACTGTCGTATGTAACTTGAAGTACTACGATTAGAACAGTTCTCATAAGATACAATTTATAAAAAAAATAATAAGATTAAATGACAACTAAAACAAGTTTAAGTTATGAATAATTGAATACTGAATCACCTTTCACTTCGTGCCATATGAATACTGTTGAAATGTTTTAAAAAGCAAACAATCTAAATATACATTAAACATCACATATTCTTCAATATAAACAAAACATTTACATAACACAAGTGATGTAACCCAGTTATGTAAAATTACATCACTTATACGATAGTGTTGCCAGATAAGCCGTTTTTAATAGGTATATTCTAGTTTTCTATTTTAATTATTATTTTTGTTCTTTTTTATATTAATAATATTCAAGTTTTTTTTTTTTATTGTTTTTTTTGGCTTTTGTGTGCCACTTTAACGCACGAGTAACTTGATCGTAGAGAAATTTTAGTTGTTATTCAAGAGGTTATAAGTTCAAATGCAGTGTGGACCCAATTTGCAATGTATTATTTTGTTGGTTTCGTATAAAATTTGTAGATATTTTATGTATTACTCGCAAAATGATTAACCATTATCTGGTAATAACTTTTAACTTTTGTAGTTATGAATTCGAGTCCCGTTCCGGGGAATGCTAAATTTTGTCCACTTTCCGACGTTAACTTCCACCACTCACTAAAATGTAATTCAAACAAAAATAAAAAATAAAAAAAAATTGTATTAAATTTAATTACCCATACTTAAAGAATCAATAAGAGTATGTCATTAAATAGATATCATTTTGTTATCCTTCCCAATTTCGTTGGAAACGTAAACACACTACTAGCACTTGCGAAAAAATGAGCTCAATTATATGTGAATCGAGTTAAACCGATTGTACGTAATGAGTCGTTCAACTATTATAAATTACTGTGTTAAACTTTATGGCTTATCAAATTTACTGCTCGTAGGTCTGCTTAAATACTTCAAATATAACTGACTGAGATGCGACTTACGAAATTTTATGTTAGGTGCTTATAGAGGGAAATATGAAAAGGTCTACCTTTTCCGAGTGTGGAATAATACTTTAAAGATGTTAAAAATATTTCATAAATAGCATTCTCTCTTGCCAAACGATAATTCTGAGTAATTATCTTTGGGTAACGGAAATGTATAAAAATCTCCCTACAGAGATGCTAACAACATAAATACGTTGTAACAAGCGTATAAAAATTTCGATGAGAACGTATGGCTTAGTGGTCAGAGCGTCTGGTCAGTTTCTAGGAGGCGCGGGTTCGAGTCCCGCTATGTTCAAATTTTTATACGTTTTTGAAATAAGTATAATTTCCTTTTTTTATATATCATTTGTTCCTTTAATGAGAAAATATTTAGTATGTATTTAAATTTATGATGAGAATGCTCGGAACTTTAATTATCCAATACACTTTTTTAAATTCTCAATCCAAATACTCTTTTTTGCTATAAAATAAAAAATATACAAAAAAAATGCAAAGATTTCATACGTATGAAGATAAGTATGAATGTATGAATCAAAAAAAAATATTATAACAATTTAAAACTTATATACACTAAAAGATAATTTTATCATTCCAGATTTGTCTGTAAACAGAATCAATACGACATTCTATCGCTGGCTCTAGGGGTTAGTTCAAGTGACGCTCTCAGAGAAGCCAAATTGGGTCTTTTAACCAAACTTGGCTTAGCAGGTGTGATGCATTATAATCTATATTCAGATTTGAGTCCCGTCAGCGCTGAGCTATTAGCCTTTATACGAATATTTAATATGAATCAGGGTAAGTCATTTTAAAATTAATTTATTCGTTTAGCAAATATTTTGTCTGTGCGTTGTTAAATGCTAAGATTGTTTTTAATAGAATATTATATTTTATGTTGGACTTCTTGAGTACCTACTCATAAAAAAAAAAGTAAACAGCCAGTCGTGGCGCAAGGACAAATTGTGCTTATAAATGCGACAGGTGTGGGTTCGATCCCGGCTCGAGTAAATGAAATATTTGCTTACATTTATATTTTAATTTCTTCGCTCTGACGTGGAGGCAAGCCGCGGCGTTGTGTTCCGTCATTCAACTGGAGGCGTTCTTCAGAATTCGGCGCAAAGTGAGGAATGGAATGTCTTAGCACTAGTGTTTTATATTTGCCTACCCTGCTATGTGCGGGATACAGCGTGAAGTTGATAAAAAATAATCAGCTCCACGCTGTATGCATGCTGCCTGAAGAAATCTTATGTTCCTAAATTATTATGATTATGTTGAAAATTACTTGAACTTGAACATAACTATAAACTTATTTTTACCCCACTAACGGGGCGTATTATATATTTATTAAATGAAACTAATTTAACCGGATTAATCGCGTATATTTAAGGTTTTTACATTTTTGGAAACCCGACGTTTCGAACACTTTACAGTAGTCCGTGGTCACAGTCTACCCGTGACCACGGACTACTGTAAAGTGTTCGAAACGTCGGGTTTCCAAAATGTAAAAATCTTAAATATACGCGATTAATCCGGCTAAATTAGTTTCATTTAATATGTGTAATAATCGTGAAAATCAAAGAACTTATTACGTATTATATATTTTTTTTACATATTATTACCCAACCTTATTATATCGTTTTCTTATATTTTTTTAGAGGAACTGTCAAAATGGTCGAATTTTAGTATGCCCAGTGACCTAGTGTCATCTGACGAGGCTAGCTCTAAAGTTGTAGGAGCTGACATCGATCGTAAAGCATACACCTATCTGCTGACTAGATGTGGTCTTATAAAGGCGTCTTATAAAAAATGTGATGGCGAAACCGATTCACTGCATAGGTTAGTAATATACTAAAATAATTTGTATTCATAAGTAATATAAAATTATGTATATATAATCGAGGCAAGTCGATGCGCAGGCGCATAAAGTGTGATTGTAAACTGACTGGTTGTGTATATTTCCATTTCTTCGCTCTGGTGTGGAGGCAACGCGGCGTTGAGTTGTGTCACTCAACACGCAATGCCTCTAGAATTCGGCAGAAAGTAGAGACAGAGTGTTTTAACACTGGTTTGCCTCTGCCTACCCTGCTGTGTGTGAGATACAGCGTAAAGCTGATTAGATTTTTTTTGTATATATAACATGTGTCCGTGGGCTTGTACAGATTAACTCTTAAAGCCAATTTTCAAATAAAATAGTTAAAGAGGGCACTACAAAAAAACAAAGAGCCTTTTCCTTAAAAAAACTAGACAGTACTAGTCAACGTTTAAAGGTAAGACCCCTTAAAAGTTGATAAGAAAAGTGATTAAATTGATTTAATGCATAGGTAAGTCTTAAGTAGTGGCTGTAAAGAACGTTGGTTATGTTGTTTATATTTTGATGTTGTTTTTTTATGATATTAACCTAAAATGGTGGGATAAAAAAAAATTTATTTTTAGTTCAATGCAATCGGTCTTTATTTTGTAATTATTTCTTATTTCATACTTAGTTAGGACTTTTTAGCTTTATTGATAGGATTATTAAACGGATAATTTTCTAACAAATCCAAACGACCTGGGTCTGTATATAAAATAATAAATAATTATTTAAACATTTTATTCTATGTATGACCCTCCATAGCAAATATACAAAATCAAATGTATATTTTTTACTAATCTTTAAAATTTAAGATTTTCATTTACTAATATTTTAATATTTTTGTTTACAGGAAAAATATAAGACTACTAAAGGAATGTGAAGTACAAATATTAGATAATGCCATAGAGTACTTAAAGAATGTATTAGAAAAGCTTCCCACCGACAAACCATAACCATATTACAACCGAGTTACAACCGAAGTTGTTTGAACCGTGTTTTAATTAAAATAATTTAATTTTAAATCGTTCACAGACTCTAAATCACGTATGTATATAAAAATGTACTTTAAGTATAAAATGTCAATATTCATAAATACTTTTCTATATGTCATCTTTTGTAACATGGATGTAAAATATTTTTTTTATTTAAAAAAAAAAAAATTGAGGCAGTGATTATTAACACGACGGTTGTGGGTTCGATTTCTACTTGGCAGAATGAATTATTTTATTTTTTTAGCTCTGCCAATAAGAACATACAGCGTTGAATTTCGCCACTTAACACATAATATCTCGAAAAATTTACGTTACGTGGTAAACGAAGTGTCTCAACACTAGGTTCCCTCTGCCTAAAGTGCTGCAATACGCGGGATACATCGTGAACCTGAAAAAGAATATACGTACAAAATATGACATATAATATTTCATAATGTTAATAATAAGGTGAAATTGCAAATTATTTATTTAAAATCTAAAAAAAAAATGAAGTACTGAGTGTTGTTTTTTTACTTATTTGCCTTATGAAAAACCTACAAATCATGACAGTATTGCAATATTTTGTCTGTTTTTTTATACATTTTTTATTGTTATTGTTATTTTGATTGTCCAAACAACGAATTTTGAATCGATTTTTTATTTATTATATTTTGTGTGGCTGTTTTAGTTGTTTTACTTTGCAGTGTGCATTTAACAATATATTGTTTATAAAATAAAAGATTACTTTTATTTCAACCTTGTATATCTTTATATTTTATGTTATTATAGTTGAGGGCCTATCTAAATTAACTCGGTTATTCTTTTTTTGTAGTAATAATTGTTTTGTTATAGTAAAAATAAATTATATATATATCGCCAGTCGTGGCGCAGGGGCACAAAGTGTGAATGTAAGACCGACTGGTTACGGGTTCGATTCCCACTCGAGGAGATGAAATATTTAGTTAAATTTATATTTCCATTTCTTCGCTCTTGTGTCGAGGAAAACGAGGCGTGAGTTCTGCCACATAACACCCAATCCCTCTAGAATTCGGCAGAAAATTGGGAAACGGAGTGTCTTGACACAGCAGGGTAGGCGGAGGGCACTCCGCCTACCCTGCTGTGTGCGGGATACAGCGTGAAAGTGATAAAAAAATTTATATAAATATATTTGTGGTTACTTATAAAATATAAAACTTTTTGTTTGTATTTTATTTAATCTGTAATGGGAAGTACAAAACGTTTTAAATTTACATTAAATATTATGTACAATTTTATCCACTTAAAAATTATTATTTGTTTCTTACAATACTAAATTTTCTACTCATTTCAATAAATTATTAACTTATACACTATAAAGTCACATTTTAGTTACAGTTTAGCAAAAACATTTCTAAGCATTCTCATGTTATTAAAGTACTATACTATATAGTACAATCATAAATATTTGATACGTGAATTTTAGAAGAATTATTATCATTAAATGATATTTTTCCAAATTTTCTATGGTTTTTTTTGCCAATTTTTTTTTTCCTAATTTTTTAAGTTTAATTAAAATATGTTTTCAAAATGTCTACATACAGTCGGTGCGCGTAGCTATAGTTTCCAAGAGGTGCGGAGTCAAATTCCACTGCGATCAAATTTTGTGCATTTTCCAAAAAAATAGTGTTATTACACTTTAAAAATGGTAAATATATATTTTTTGAAAATCTGTTTATTTTTTTAGTCCTGAGTGCAGTTTATTTTTCTTTAAGTGAAACAGAAACCTTGTTAAAAATATTTTTGCTAAATAAATAACATTTTGTATCACAATATGAGATATTTAATGCAAAGAGAAGGAGATACATTTTCATTGTTAAAAATATAAATCCTCACAATTTGACATTTCTACATAACGTAATTAAATACCTTATAATTTATTTGTATCGTTACTTAACCTATAAATTTATGCCTGATTTTTTATGTTACTTTACCAAAAAATAAGAAAATATTTAAAAAAAATGTTGATAGAAAGAGGTTCTTAAAGAGGCATTCATTTTGAACTGGATAAATTTTGGAAAAAAAAATTGTAAACTTACTAAAATCATTTAAGAGATTAAAACACTGTTGAAATAAGTATTTAATTGTAGCGTAATATATCGCCGTCACGTTAAAAGGTGATTTTACCAAAATTATACAAAAATAATTTTATTTTTATGATAAGAAATGATGTCCAGTACAATGCCGTTAATCGCAACCTAGTCCAATTTTGATTGGTCAAAATCGCAATCTTGATATAATTGTTTTTGACACTTATATATACAAATATAAATGTAACTTTCTATCAAATATTATTCATTAATTTTCTCTTAACTTTAAACTTTTATAATCTCGAGACTTACGTAACCAGTCTGTCTTCACTGTATTACAAATGTCACACGCAACTAGCTCTCATGACATTGGCGCTTATGAACAGTGGCGTAGAGTGGGATAATTAAGGGTGAAATATCAAAAAAGACAAAGTTGCTATGCTTAATAAAGTATAGGCATTATTGTAAAAATGCCCTCCGACTGTTTTTTGATATGAAATATGAAAATGAAATTACCCTACAAAGTCACAAGAAGACATGTAACGTACGCCGCTACTTTACAAGCAAAATAAACAACAAACAAATATCATCCATACACAAATCCACGTACACTCGTCTACAAATATTATAAATATAAATAAATCTTATATATTAATTTAGTTAGGTTTCTCTAATTTTACTTTATCCTGCCCTTGTGCGGCACGTACGCGTGCAGCGGCGGCCGGCTGTCCCCGCGCCGGCAGCCGCGCGCCGCCACGAACAATGCGGCCAGTAAGGCTGTTATCAGAACCCCACACGATACTATCATTGCTGATAACGCTGATGTCTTCATGCAGGTTTGACCTTCTGCTACTGAAATATAAATATGTTGGATATGTTTTATTGTAGATTAGAGCTTAGGCTAGTAGGCTTTGCTTTTATTTATTTCACCGTAAACAAAATATTGTAATAGTATGCACCTATTGTTTTTAATATATGATATTTGTGATATCATTATTTTTATCCGTTTGTCGTAACTACAAGTTATACAAGTAGTATATACAATTACCTTCAGAAAAAGTACAATTGGTTGTTACGAATTTAATTAAAATATGCCTAGATGATACTATAACCACTGCAATAAGTTTATTATACTTAATGTAGTGGATTAAATAAATGAAAAATATTATTGTATATATTTTTTTTAAATGCCCAAAAAAATCACATCGTTCTTGAATTGAAAATTAACATATATATATGTGAAGCGTTTTTAGTGCTACTCACTTGGTAGAGTTTCATCCTCCTCCCCCTCTTGCAGCACTCGTAAGGACTGGAACAGGCTTATGTTCTCAGAGAGGCGCGGCGCCACACTCGCCTCCTCCACGGAACGACGCTTCACGTTCTTCATATTTCGCCAGTGGCATGGCTGGGACTGTGAAATTATATATTTTTTATGAGTTACGAGCATAAGCAATATAATAGGAATTAGGTAAATATATATAATAAGTCTCAAAATAAAAAAAACATATCTAAATCTGAATGCACAAACGATTTAATCAAAACGTTAATACAAAACAAAATCTAACAGATAAATAATACAAATAAATATATTTGATGGCTTATAGTTAACTTAAATATTTTTGAAAAAAGGTTTAAATGTATTAGAAACTGAAAGATTATTATTCTTGTGTGTGGTTCAATTCCCACGTGGGGAAGTGTAATATTTAATATTTCTATTTTCTAGCTATAGTACCGAGACAATGCCTTCAGATGCGGTGAAAAAATGAGTAAGGAAATGTATATATTAAATATTTTATTTAAGAATCGAATCGAATCGAACCCACAACTTGTAGCGTTTACAGTTGCACGCTTGTTCCCTTAAGCTATGACTGATCGATCGTATTAAATTTTAGGAATAATAACGAAATAAAATATGACAATAATAAGTAGTCTCTAATTACTAATACCTACTTATACATACATATAACGAGGCAATATTACAACTCCAAAGTTACATAAAAAGTAACTAAACGTAATTCTTAGCTAACAATCAACAAAAACACTTTAAAATACCAATAAGCGAGCAGATGTTTACTCAATGGAGTCTAACGTCTTCATTTACCACAATTCTAGTTAATTAAAACTACCCACTCCCCTAGTCTCGTTCGGTCGCACCTGCTTCACTTTGCTACGGATTGCGCAACGAGTCACGGAGCCGTTGTAACGGAATGGAACCAACAGTAATGTCATGCGAGAACATCGTTAAATCATCCATGTAGTTTTAGTAACTACTATTGCGTGATATCGAGAGAGATATTGTATAAGTTCAGCTACAGTAAGTATTCTTAAAAATATTTTAAACTATTTGAAATTATGCAAATTTATTTTGCTGAGGTATGTAGGGAATTTTATGTGAGGTAGGCATATCTATAAGTACGGAAAATATAGAAAGAAGATACTGACATTGCACTCTTTTTTTAAAATATTATTTGTACATGATTTGACATTTTTTTTTTTTTATGGAAAAGACACGGCAAACGAGCGTGCGGGTCACCTGATGGTAAGTGATTACCGCCGCCCACGACCCCGTGCAGCACCAGAGGAGCTACAGGTGCGTTGCCGGCCTTTAAGATGGGTTGGGCGCCGGAGCCCGGCATTACCTGATGCGAAACGCAGTGGCATAAAGCCACTACTTCACGCCGGTTTTAAATGCCGGGGGTGGTAATGATCCGGTCGAGTCTGCCCATGCGTGTCGCCATTGCTGGCGACGTGACTCTACCACCAATGAGTTGACATATAAACGTTCATTCGAATGGTAATTGAGAGATTGAGAGATTGAGGCACAGTGTGTGACTGTAATCTCATTGGTCGTGGTCGTGGATCTGATTCCCACTCGGGGGATTGAACTACTTAATACTTTCATTTCCTCGCACTGGTAAGAAGACAAAGAGGAGAGTTAAGTTCCACCACCACTCAAGAAGCAATGACTCGAACGGAAAGTAGAAAACATGGTGTCTTAACACGACACAGTGTGAATCTAAAAAGATTATCCATATCTAGTAGGCATAATATTTTATCAATAAATTCTTTTTTTATATATCTTTAATTATAATAATAAAAGATCTACAAAGCTCACCGGACATCTCCCGTGGCACATCCTGACATCGCACTCAATGTACAGCGCGGGCGAGCCCGTGAAGCGGAAGGTCTTCATGTAGGCGTACACCTGCGTCTCGAACACGCCCGCCTCCGACCACGAGCCGCGGAAACGGGAGATCAGCTTGTCGTCCACTGGACAACTGGAAATAAGATTATAAAAAAATATATAAAAGAATTATAGTATATTGAGTCTAGTCGTGGTGCAGGACGACAAAATATGACTGTAAGCGAGGCAGTTTGATTGCCATTCGAGTAAATGAAATATTGATAATGTATTATAACTAAGTGTTTCTAATGGGTGAATTAATTATATTAAGCAATATCAAAATAAAGAAAAAGATATATCATACGAAGTTAACAAGATTAGAACAATCACAATATAAGAAAGCATACTATCTTCAATGAAAATTTACATTTTGATTACAAACTTTCACCGATTACATTAAAAGCTTTTAAAGTACTAAAAAGCGTTGGCCACACACCCGTACTCGTCTATAAGCTGTATTCGCTTCGCGGCCCCGTTATGCGCGAAACAATCGTTCACGACGATGTCGAAACCATCTGAAACCAAACGAATCCTTAATTCTATTTAAAATTACTGATACTGAGGCTGAGCTCTAGTTTTGTATTTCGTGTAAATATTGTTTTTTTTTATAGGCGCAAGTTCCGGGACAAGTTCTTTGTTAGTAAATTTTCTGGGGTGGGCACCCGACTATTTTAGGGTGGGCACCCGACTATTTTAGGGTGGGCACCCGACTATTTTAGGGTGGGCACAGCTCTCCGGCTCCCCTTATTCCTACGCCCATGCTGACACACTTTATTTAAGTCAACGACATTATGGAAACACTTTAAAAATAAGAGATCGATGAACTATCGGAGAGTGATTTAGAATTGCAAGACAACACGCGAACTCCGAAGTCACCGTTAATGTCTGCCCTTGTTCGTTACGGTGGCTCTCAAAATCAGACGTAATCGATAGCTTAACGTTATTTTATTGCCATAACATAGCATGTGCTATACATTCTACTGTTACTTATTGTTCATATATATTTTTATATCTTCACGCTGTATCCCGTAAACAGACAGGTAGGGAGAACCTCGTGTTGAGAGACTCCATTATCCACTTTCCGCAGAACTTTTTTTTACTTGTATATTTAATATACTGAGCATAATCGTTTCCGTAATAAATCCACAATAAAATGGGACTTTCATTTATATATTATTTTTGGTATCGTAAGAAATAAAAGAAAATATACAGCAACTCTCCTTTTGTTACAAAAGTATAGAACCCAAAATATAACATCAAGGTTCCGACTTTTAATTCAGTCTAAATCACCAATGAACTGTGTTTATAATATTTGGAGAAAATCTGCTGTAAGTTCACATTTTACATAAAAGTTGACATTTTTAAACGCAATCATTGAATCAATAAACAATAGAAGCAGTAGCATTTTGATAAATTTTGTATCAAAACAGGACTTTTAGGTATATCATATATGTAAAATAAAATACATTGTAGGTAAAAAGATATTGCGTAGCAGCGTAGACTGAGAGTGAATTTGATTAAACTCTCAAGAATGCAAAATTTAAGACGAATATCTGTAAAACGACAACTTTTGCTATATTTTTCTTATAGCTCCTTTTTTTCTCGTACTTTCAGAATTTTGAGTGAGTTAGTAAGTAATAGTTGTATTCTGTGCAAAAATATCGCAACTTAACATAAACAATATATCTTAAAACTCATAAAAACTTAAAAATACAATATAATTACCATAAGTGCTCCTCATATAAATAAGAAGAGTCAAAGGGTCCCCGACGCGCACGGGGCCGGTGACGCGCGCGCCCGTCGCCCCGTACCCGGACCGAATCTCCATATAGCACTCAGGCGGTTGTAGCGTAAACACCACCGGGTTGCCTGTCGCCACTCTGGATTGTAATATTTCTATTGAATGTCTAATTATTTTTACCTTTCAAACGAAAAATCGACATTAAAATTAGAATATATATTCTTTTTCTACTTATATTATAAACAAAACTCTACTAACATAGTTATTGCAATTTTTTTTCTAATTAAAACACTTTAAGCAAAGTACCAGTGTAGATACTATAGCTATTTTACCTATATAAAATGGGACTTTCATTTATATATTTTATTTATTTTTTTGAAAATATACAGAAATTTGACTCTATTGATGATGCTAAATGAAATTTTAAGGAAACTTAATAGTTGTACTTTTCGTTCAAATTTTTTTACATAGAATCCAATAACGAAATGCAATAAAAATCAATGATCTACTTTCACAATTAAATACAGTACCAGTTCTCAGTATCATTGGTAGTGGATTGAATTATAATTCTATCTACGAAACCAAGAAATGAAAAATTATAAAATTTAAAAAAATAATTGAGCTAAGATAAGCTTAAGCTAAAACTCAATAGATAATTATTTGAATGGGTCAGTGAAACTGGAAACGTTTTCACACTTTCATCGAGAATAGTTCCGATATTTTATGATCTTATTTTTTCTATTTTTAATGGACCTTGATCTATCAGAATATTCTGCTTTTTTATAATCGAAGATACACGACAAAGTAACCAAATAGATCTTGTATAACAAATTGCTCAAATAAATAAATAAGCTCTAGTTTTAGAAAAAAAATTACCTCTAGTTTTAGATATATTGAAAAAGTATAACACAACTAGAAAGTTATTAAATATTTTTAACATTTTTAAAATGTTATTCCCCACGAAGAAAGAGAAGATAGAAAGAGAGATAGATATTATAAAATTAATACACAGATTTAATTAGAGTTGGAAGTATGGTCTCTACTCACTCTACGTCAAGAAACGGAAATGTCACGGTTTTCCAAAAGTCATATCCATATTCACAGGTCACTTTGAAATGTTCGTCCAGTTCTTCTTCAATCAAAGCATTGTATTGCACTGTTATGGTGTTCCACATCAAGTTTTTCTAGAGCAAAGATAAAAGTCGTTTTCGTGAAACAAAATTACAAGTTATGAAAAATTATTATTTAATTTATATTTCCATTTCTTCGCTCTGGTGTCAAGGCAAAGCGCGGCGTTGAGTTCTGCCACTCAACACGCAAGGCCTTCAAAATTCGGCAGAAAGTGGGGAACGGAGTGCCCTAACACTAGGTTCCCTCTGCCTACCCTGCTGTGTGCGGGATATAGCGTGAAGCTAATTTAATTTAATTTAATTTTTTTATTATTTTTTTTTTTTTGACATTTCAATAAAGAAATTATATACAACCTATATCAAGTTAGAATCTATAAGGAATATAAAATGTTTCAGACTTCGAAGAACAATTAAGAAAATTAACGAATATTAAAAATTTAAGTCATATTCTTACAGTAGGATGTTTTCTTGTGTCGTCATGCTGATTATTTCTGCCCAGAGTACCACACCTGTTCAGCTGTATGTAGAACTCGTAGTAATCACGACCAGATCCATTGATATACATACAATCCGGATCGTAAGAGTAACCTGTAAACAAATACAGTCATAAAGCTTTATAAATAATAAATTTTAAGTTTTTCTCTATTATGAGGTCAATCGTAGACACAAGGGCACAAGCGTGCGACTGTGAACACGACGGGTTCGATTCCCACTCGACGAAATATTTTCATTTCCTCGCTCTGGTAACGAGACAAAGCAATTTCGATTCAAGTATAAAATCCATTTTCCAATCACAATATACTGACTCTTGATTGACTCTACAATTACCACCACTTTCATACACAAAATATACATAAGTAATACCACCAGCTAAACAACTCAATAACATTTTAAGTCGCGTAAAATTAAAATACCAAACCCATTAACCTGTACCTCATTGGAAAGTGAGAATACTTCGGACGGGATAGTGTCTATACGTGTTTGTGGGTAACAAGGTTGCCGAATTCTCTAAAGAAACGAACGAATAGTACCATAAATAATTTATTTGATTGTTTTCTTTACGCGTATCGACGCCTGATAATGTTGCTATCTAAAAAACATATTATTGTAACGGTGTTAACAAAGAATTGCTGGACTATGATTAGAAATAAAAAGTTTACTTTGCCATTTTAATAATCAATGTGTATAATATGTTAATAAACAACGTGTAATAATTAAATAGTGAAAGTACTAGATGTATTACAAATACTGGAAGTACAGAAGTACTAGTTAAAATATTAATGGTTAAAATATTAATAAATAAATTATTGTGATAGATTTCAATATATATTCATTGTTTTACTTCTTGTAAATACAATTCCACTATCGTTCATCGAATGGCGTGGAATATCTTATTATTATTTTTTGTTACAATCTATATCTCGCATAAAGCAGGGTAGGTTGGAAAGATCTAAATGTTAAGACTCTCTGTTCTTCTTATTCTTGCCAATTTTCGAAACTCCGCTCCGCGAATATCTTTTTACCAACATGAGGAAATAAACATAACCCATCCCCCAGGAGGAAATCGAGCCCATAGCCGTCGCGTTTTTAATCTGACTACTGTATAACTGTTCCACGACGGCCTCAACATGGAAACATCATGAAAATGGTTTATAAGGAATTAATGGTTTACATGAAAATGGTTTATAAGGTAAAATTTAATCATAGACTATACAGATGTTTATTCGTTATATGAAAGTACTAGAATTCTCATAGAATAGTTTTATAGTGTAGTTTAGAACATTAACTCCTTAACTTCCGACCTGGTCAAATAATTAGCCTTAAAAAGCACTTAACATTATTCGTAATGGTAAAACACAGTGCCCAACTGACCGACGTGCTAAAAGAGTTTAAAAGCTCTTAATATAATGTTGAACGACTTACTTAGAAATGTTTTGGAATTATTAAGCAAATAGAGGCCGTTGTGGCGCAGCAGGACGTTTGACTGTAAACGCGATAGTTCTAGGTTCTGTTCCCGTTCTCCACTCAGGGAAGATTGTAGTTAAATAATTTTCATTTATTATTATTATTTATTTATTTTTTTTTAATTTTTATTTACATTGGTCGACAGAGCGCGTCGGTGAGTTCTGCCACTCAACTCAAGATTTTTTTATGTGTATATATAACTCTATAATATAACTCTAACTACTATATATTAGTTACTTATTTATTAGTAAACAAACTAATTAAAGTCATGGTCATAATAGTTTTCTTCTTTGTTACATTCCTCGTACATATTTAAAATAACTTACCTGCAGAATAAACCAGGCCATTGAAAGATCCGTTGAATCCCACCCTTATTTTCATAAAATCATCTTGACATTCTGCTTCAATATCTGATAGGAGAAAGAAACAGAAATTATTTATTAAAAATATAGAACATCTCTAAGTTTCTAGTTAAATTGATAAATTACGATTATGAACAAACATAACACTGTAGAACACAAAATAGCATATATTTTACACATTATAAAATTACAAATTATAAATAAATACATGGAAACCTACAAAAATTAGAACATACGAGAATCAAACCCAAACCCAAAGGAGGAAACCATTAAAATGTTATA
Source organism: Heliconius sara (assembly GCA_917862395.2). Classification (NCBI taxonomy): domain Eukaryota; kingdom Metazoa; phylum Arthropoda; class Insecta; order Lepidoptera; family Nymphalidae; genus Heliconius; species Heliconius sara. The sequence continues at coordinate 5,760,171 of OU860795.2, read as the reverse complement.
ATTTTTTAAATATTATCCTTTCCTAAGTGTAAAGTGTTAAAAAAAGTAAAGACATAATATGGACCGATATAAAAAAAGTAAAGACATAATATGGACCTTCTATTTATCCTGCAAAATGCAGAAGGTGCGTCAAAATAATATAGCGATATGAAGGTAAGATGTGATAAAATCACAATTAGCTATTTCTTTGCGAAATAAGAACAATAAAATTGTGGGCGTCGGAAATCCGGTGCTTACAAATTTGTCACATTATAAAATAACAAAATACATAGTTTATAATTTAGATTTATAATGTTTTCTCATTTGCACAGATTAAAGAACATGTTTAACTAAATTCAAAAACCTTTAGGTATTTTTATTAACCTTTAGTTCCCTACGATTGCATCATGATGATGTTGTAATCAATCATTATTGTGCCATATAATATTATATTTTAATTAAATATATATATATATATATTTAACTTACACTGCACTCTACTGCCATTAGTACGATGTCTCCTATACTCCCGTTCCCACGCCGGGGGTTCCCGCCAACTAGCGTCCACTGCGGGGGACCGAGGCTTTATGCTTACTGGGATGTAGTTGTTTTTGTCCGCCAAGAATACCACCTTAAGGACAGAAAACAGCTTTATTACCTTTTTTCATTATTTTAAATGTCTATATAATATTTTCAGTTCCATAGTGGGTAGGTAGGATGAATTTAGTGTCAAGACTCTCCGTTCTTAAGTTTCTGCTCGATTTTGAGGGCCTGAATGGGGATGGAACCGACCACAGCCATAGCATTTACGTTCAGACACATCCCCACTGCGCCATATCTCAAATTTCAACAAATATTCTTAAATACAATTTTTTTTGACTTGAAAATGTAAAAATGCTTAAATATTTTGACGCGCAATCTGCGATGCGGCACCGCATATGAGTATGATAGCCCTGAGATAAAGCTCCACGCGTCTAACTACATCCTTCCGGTAGACGCGACTACGTCTGCCTCCTATAATCACAGGTACAGGTACAAAATCACATAAAATGGTATGGTGATACCATTGACCTAATATACTTTCGAAAGCAAAACCGTTAAACAAAATACGATAAGTGAAGTGGATTTTACTATTAAGATCAGTTAGATTGCATCTATTACGACAAAAAATCAAACAAAATATTGAATTATCGTCGCTAATGCACCATTTCACAGTCACGACGACACGACCCCATGAAAGTTTTGCACAAAAAGTGATTATCGAAGATTGTACGACAAAGTATGCCAGGGCGGTTCGCACGCCGAAGCCACTGCACGCATTACGACAATTGGGCCAGTGGACTGTTGTAGTTATGTTACCGCCGTACTACTCTTTGACCATTTGGGATAGATTTAGAAATAAGTTACTTAGTTATAAATATAGATTACATAATCTGACTTAATTTTAGCAACTCAATTTTTTTTTGTCTAAGTTTTTTAAAATTTGAACGTAGTACGTTGCGTTACGTTCAAATTTAGTTTTAAATTTGAACGTAGAGGGACTTGAACCCGCGCCTCCTGGGAACCGACCAGGAGGCGCGGGTTTTTATAGGTTTTTTAAATAAGTAACATAGAAAGTGTAAAGCGATGAATATATCATTCCCTTTTTTACTTACTAGACATTTAAAAACATTAAGTACTAAATAAGTATTTCAATTTATTTACGTATTATATTGTCAGTAGCGTGTGGTCTAGTATGGTCTCGCGCTATGCTAGAGCTAAAACTAAATAAATAATATCAAACAATATCATATATTATTATTACGTGTTTCTAAATAATAACATAAAATCAGCTTCACGCTGTATCCCGCACACAGCACGGTAGACAGAGGGAACCTAGTGCTAAGACACGCCGTTCCCCACTTTCTGCTGAATTCTGGAGACATCGCGTGTTCACTGGCAGAACTCAACGCCGCACTTTACCTCGACACCAGAGCGAAGAAATTGAAATATAAATTTAAGTAAATATTTCATCTCTTCGAGTGGGGATCGAACCCACAACCAGTCGGTTTTACAGTCACACTTTGTGCCCCTGCGCTGCGACTGGCCTAAATAATTACATAATATATACAAATTTCTTTAATGTATATAAACTCAGTTACAACAACAACAAATACACATAATATAATTATAACTACGTTATATTCAGATAAAAGTTAGAGAAATCAATTCAATTTTCAATTAAATGAAAAAAATTTAACAACAAAAAAAATCTATTACTTTAATTACGTTTTCATGGGAAGGGAGACAATGTAGGGCAGACGAACGCGACCAAGCTTATGGTGGCGTGCAATGTGAGCCGAGTAACTGACAATCAACACAGCCGGGTCAGATGGCTATCTAAACCATACTTGCAGTCACCAGCTTAATATGACAGACTTCTCACGATCCTGGAACACCGCTCTTATCACGCACGAAATCTAATCACTTACTATTAACACTTACTGATTATTTTTAAACACTGTAATCTCAGTACAAGTACTAAGGTATGTAGGTACTCATTTAGAAAACTATAAATCGTTGACTCGAATTGATTTTGAGTTTCTTTTTTTTTAAGTTCTTTAACTCCACGCTGTATCCCACACATATTAGGATACACAGAGGCTACCTGGGCATCCAGTGTTAAGACATTTCCCATTTTTCGCCGAATTTTGGAGACCTTGCGTGTTGAGTGAACATCTCAACGCCGCGTTTGGCCTGATTAGCAGAGCGAGAAAATAACAATAATAAATATTTCATTTCCCCGAGTGAGAATCGAATCCACAACCCGTCGCGCTTAAAATTGTATTCTTGCGGCCTTCTATCTCTACTAACTGAATTAAACAAAAATAATAACAATAACATAATTATTACAGATAAGATCAATAATTATTACATTACATATACGAATCAAAAACCCCTTATTATAGATAACATAGACGGTTGTTATATCTTTAAGACAATTAACGCTTAAAACACACGTTAACCAGAGATGGGCCCTTCGCAATGTGTTGCACAAAAGCCACTGTTGGCCTCTTGTTCTATAGCAGAAGATTGAGCAATGGACGTGGACCGGCGTCTCTCACCCATGAAATATACTATAAGCTTTGTAGATTTTTATACCATTGTAATCAGATATATTTGAACCAGTTTACTGTTGAGTAATCATTAACAGGTGCTTGAATAGAAGCTAGTGTAAATGTAGATAGTAGATAAGAACATGAGGCCAGTAGAGGTTGTGGGTTTGATCTCCACTTTAGGAGATGAAATATTTATTGTTTATTTTAGTTTATATTTTCACTTTTTTGCTCTGGTGTTGAGGCAAAGCGCGGTGTTAAGTTCCACCACTCAACACGCAATATACAGTGAAGTTGATTTTATTTAGATAGGAGTATGTGGAGATTGGTAAGCAACATTATGTAATACTGGTAAAAAAATGTATAATGTAGATGATCTGATCTCAAAACTACAAGACATTAATATAAACTCTATTGTAATATTCTAACAACACGATAAGAAATGGTCACAAAAAATGAAGTTACTATTAACTAGTACGCCACTTTAACCATAATGTACATTCCACGTCTTATTGAATTTTTTAAGTTCAGCAGAAAACACCACAATTTAGTCATTTTGCGCTAGAAACCGCTACACTTACAGTGTAGAGCAAACCGCAAGTGTTTCAAGACATTTTCGTCAAAAAGTGAGAGTGCACGAGTATCACACATTTTACACTTTTTCATACAATTTTCCTTTTATTAAAAAGCTAGCAATTTCGCTCGACCTCGTTTTTTTAAATCATGAAAATGATTTAAAAAAAAAAGTTGTCATAGAGCTTACTTTAAACATCATTACTTATATTGTTAACATTATTTTTCTTAAATTGAAAACATAATAATATAAAGAAATTGTAACTAGCAACGAGCGTCCTAATGATGAAGTTCAATTGGTTTAAAAACTAAATTAGGCAAGCATAACTAATTCTGTCAAAGCGGTAATTTGGTAATACAATTTTCTTTGTTACTATTTCTGGACTTTTTTCCTGATAAAATTGCTATGGAGTTGTTTTTAGTAACTGATTACTACGCACGCGCGTATTTTAATGGAGTCATTGCTGAGTTTAAAAGTTTATCCCGAAGTCGTTACGGCACAACAAATTAAAGATTTTTTGTAACAAGAAATATGTACAAGGAAATTTGCGTAAACTGAAATAAAAAGGAAAGGTTTTCCTAGTGAATAAATTTAAACATTCAAGAAATTTCTAATCAATTAAGTGTTTTATTGTTTATTTTTTTGCTTTAACAACAATATATTTTGTCTTGCTTCACACTACATAATGTTATTTGCCAATCTATACATATAAATAAAATTGTATGTCTGTGATTTGAAAATAACCGTGTTCTTTCATCAAATAAAAATCAAATAAATATTTATTTGATACTAAATCAGCTTCACGCTGTATCCAGCACACAGCATCGTAGGCAAAGGGAACCTAGCGTTAAGACACTCAGTTCCCCACTTTCTGCCGAATTCTAGAGAATTCAACGCCACGCTTTGCCTCGACACCAGAGCGAAGAAATGGAAATATAAATGTCAGTATATATTTCATCTCCTCGAGTGGGAATCGATCCCACAACCAGTCGGTTTTACAGTCACATTTTGTGCCCCTGTGCCACGACTGACCTAACTTTACTTGATACAAAAAACAAATAAGCAATTTTAAAACGTTTGTCTATCTGTCTCTCTTTATGTTAGTCAGGGCTAAATTCCAGAACAGCAGAACTGATCTTATAGAACTTTCACTGACTGGATTGTGGAGCAACATATAGTATACTTTACATCCTGAAATTTCCGCGGGGTCTGAATTTATGCGGGAGAAATCGCAATCGCTGTGCACAAATACTCGCCGCCTATCTATAGGTAGGTAGTATATAAAATAACTAAACAATTTTCTATTAAATTACGACAAGAAGAAAAATAAAATAGATATCCAAGAATTAAATTTTATTTCATCGGTTTATTAAATAAAAATAACCATATTAAAATAAGCAACCAATTTTCTCTAAGCACACCTATCAACAATATTAAATAAAAAATCGTATAGTTCAAGCGGTCGAAGCCGCGCGACGGCCTCTACATTACATTAATAAAAGAGCGCTGTCTTTATGTGTCGAGATAGCTCATTGTTTTAACGAATGTTGTTGTACATCTCTTACATTCATTCAAGGCTGTATAGCATTGAAGCATTGAAGAGTCTAAGTTGAGTTCAATATAATATATCAAAGCTTATACTATGTCTCGATTTTTTGTCATAGTTTAGCCTTTTCACGATGGGTATAATAGTGCTATGGTGATTGAGTACATTATAGCATATCACACAATAACGAAACGAATCTGTTGTTCTGCGCTTGAAATGGTTCTTTTAATAATGAAATATTTTTTTAGCAGCTTAATTAAGAACGAATTAAAAGTTTAGGTACCGAAAATGACTAAAAACAACCAAATGATTGTGACTCTATCGACTCTACATAAAAAATTAAAGGTTAAGTCAAAAAAAATTGTATAAATTTTGTCGAACCAATTCAGAATACTAATACCCTTCTTATAACTTACTTACTAATAAAATATAACTCACCGGATCTTGTTCACTTCCGTCGGACTTCAATGCGTCTCTAGTTTCATTCTGTAAAAGAATAAGTTCCTAATATACTCTGAAATTATATTAGAATTTGTAATAGGTACTGCTATTTTCATATTCTTTTGTTACCTTTCCTCCAAAAGTATGTTCAGGCGGGTCTTCTCCAGAGCCTTCATTAATTTCAAAAGATCCAGCCAAGTTTATGGACTCCGTTGTTAATTCGGCCGATTCAGCTGATGTGTCCAACCGTGTGTGGTGTGGTGATATGGAATTCACTTGCTAACAACAAAAATAACACAATATTTTTTTATATTTTTAATGAAATAGAAATTAAATAATTCTATTAAATAAAATAACGTATGCTGTAGAGCTACTTTTACAGTTGGCGAAATGTTTATATTTTAAAAAAAGTTAATGTGTTTATTTGACGTACGTTCGCCTTCCTTATATTTCTATCACCTCATCTTTTCAATATATAAAAGAATGCATATTTATATTAAATATTTATAAGAAATCTCTTAAAAAAGTGTTTTCAACTTACATGCAAAACACACAATCCGTATAAGAAGAATAATCTGCAAAAATAAAAACAAATTAATACCATATACCAACTGAGGCCAATTGTGGCGCTGGGGCACAAAAACCGACTGGTTGTGGGTTCGATCTCAACTCTAGGATATGATATATTTACTTAAATTTATATTTCCATTTCTTCGCTCTCTAAATTAAATAAATTCTGCCACTCAACACGCAATGCCTCCAGAATTCAGCAGAAAGTGGGGAACGGAGTGTCTTAACACTAGGTTCCCCCTGCCTACTCTGCTGCATACGGGATACCGCGTGAAGCTGATAAAAAATAATACCATGTCTGAAAAATATATGTTAAAACTCACGCATTACGAACTAAGCCTTCACAAGCTACGGTACAGAACTGTTGCTAAAATGAATACAAATATGAATCGTAATATAAAAAACGATTATTTAGATCAACACGGCCATCAAAACTAAATGCTAACCTCGTGCCGCTATAGAAATATTGTTTCGCAGTAATGGCGGGTCAAACACACGGCCGGGTAATGACAGGGCCGCGAAAGTTACTGAGGGATTCAATATCGATGCTATTACGTAGGACTGTGATCTATGAAATTGATTTGTCGGGGCAGTAGCCGCTGGATCTGTGATTCAATTTTCAATTGGCATTATCCTAATCAAAAATATATAATGAGGCCAGTCGTGGGGCCGGGACGTAAACTATGACTGTAAACGCGACAAGTTGTAGTTTCGATTGCCACTCAGGGAAATAAATGATTTTAATATTTTTATTTCTTCGCTCGTAACGAGGCAAAGCGCGTCGTTGAGTCACCACTCATCGTCGCCACTTATCACACAATGCCTCCAGAATTCCATGAAAAATTTGGAACGGAGTGTCTAAACACTGGGTTCCCTTCACCTACCCTGCTGTCTGCGTGACGCTAAAAATACGTAAAGAATGCTTCCGTATCACCCGTATCACATAAATTGTTAAATTGTGTAAGATTATTTATTAATATATCTGTTTCTTTCTTTATATTTGAAATAAACATATAAACATGTAAAATTGGTTTTTATTTGACAGTTTTAAACTTATGCTAAATTTAAAAGACGATATTAAACAACAGTACCAAGCAACATAAACACACAACAACATAAATTTAAATAAGATTTATTCGTATTATAATATTGTTTCGTAATGAGTGGCACATCTAAACGCCGCTCTTTGCCTCGACACTAGAGCAAAAAAATTTAAAGATCAAATATTTCAGTTTCTCAAGTGAGAATTGAACCCACAACCGTCGCGCTTACAGTCACACGCTTGTACCACTGCGCCACGACTGGCCTCATAAACGATAAATATCATACTTTTTTATTATTACATATTTTTATTTACACTACTGATTGAGCTTTTCTAACTAGACGTAACCACATGGTTTTATATGATTTTCCGCTTGATTAGCTGTTCCTCATTGAGTTAGACTCAGTATTTAGTCTCACAACTTTAGCATTTCCCAGACCAGTCACTGAACTGAGCAGCTATTCAAGCGTAGCCTTCAAGTTATCCTCTACGTTTCGTCATTCTAAAGGAATTCATCATTATTAGATTTCATTGATAGTTTTTTTTAGTAATATTTTGTTTATTCTACGGTTATGATGTTTTTTTTTCATTTATCTATGTATTACTTATTTATCTATGTATCTTACACACCATGTAAGTCTTGAACTTTTCATACGTTTTACAAGTAAATCAATTATTATTCCATATATATCGTTATTTATTCATATACATGTAGGTACACAATACCAAAAATCTGACACGTTTAAATATGCAATTATTAAAGTAAATAATTGAGGGCTAGTTAGGTGAGGAGTGTCCTAGCACTGGGCTCGCTCTGCCTAACCTGCTGCTGCTGCTGTGTGCGGGTTACAGCGTGAAGCTGATTTATTTAATTATTTTTTTAGTGAAGGCTATGATTGTACATTCGAATTCCACTTGAAAATAAATTTTATCTTTTAAGGTTTAAAAGTCTGAGAACACTATACTTTACATGCGTGGAAATAATAAAGTATAAAAAACGACTTTGTTTTTTGTTTATATATTTATGATGTTGCGTTCTTTTAACGATACCAAGATTATTTCGGAATTGTCTTCATCAGCATCGTTGTCGTGATCGCGTTCATACCCGTTATCGGCCCAAGGTGAAGCGACATGGTGTAATTTCCAATTTGTTTCCAGAGCCATTTGCTTATGGCGTTACGTACTATCGATCCATATACGTTCGAATTATCGAACGGTATAATAGTAGAAAGTTACGAATAATAAAAAAAAACTATTATTTTAGAGTCCAGTCGTGGTGCATAAATCTGTAACTGTAACCGAGACTGATGTGGGGTCGATCCCCACTCGAGGAAATTAAATATTTTAGTATTTCATTTATTCGCTCTGGTCGAGGTAAAGGGCGGGGTTGAGTTCGGCTACTCAACACGAAATAGCAAAAGAAGTGTCTTAACACTAGATTCTCTCTACCTTCTATGTACGGGATACAATGTGAAGCTGATTTATTTATTATATTAGATTACTCAAAACGTACATAAGTTTTAGTACTTATGTACCTACTAAAGAATATATTTGTCTTTTGATATATTCAAAAATATAGCTAAAATTACCGATTATCTGCCTTTTATAACAATAAAACGACAGAATTTCAGTAAAATATAAACTATATAATGTTTTTATATCGATTATAAATATGTAATCGATAATCTATAAAGTGAATAGTTTACCCTTCGCACTCCGTTCATCAAACAAAAAGTTTGTAATTACATTAACCAGCTTAGCTCTAGAAAATAATAAATTAAAATGGAAATATGTCATTGTTTTAAAATGATATTGACCTAACGAACCTTATATTATGTATAGTCTGGAATAAGAACATTTATTATAATAAATAAAAATTATTGTAATTATTCTCTGTCATTATATTTTGTATCAGTTACTACTAGCTTTGGCTTGACTTTACTATGTTTCATCTCTACATAACGAAATTTCGTAGCAATTTACTATTTTTCATTACAATTATATATGGACATATGTGTACTAAACGTCAAAAAAATATTTGGTTTACTCATATTTATATTTTTATTTTATTACATACTTACACAAGTTTGTATTTAATAGTAAAAATTAGATAGTTAACTTTTGATCATTTGGTTCATATTTTAATGTCGTACTAAAATTTATCAATGAAAAACAAATAAAAAACCAGAAGTTTAGGAAGTTAAGAAAAATCTGATTACAACTGATGTCCAATCTTAAATCAAGTACTTAATGACTGCATTATATGATACACCTAATAAACAAAATAAGTGAATTATAATGATATTTTTGCTATAAATTCTTATCCTCGATTAGGATCAACCAACCAACCAACAACCAATCTTTGATAGGTTCCCTTACTTAACCACGAAGCCAAAGGAACACTAAAATATAAGATACATAAACAATAAATTTAACATCATGACCTTGCAGTAGAAGTACCCATATGCATGAAAAAATAACGGTGACATTCTATAAAACACAGCGGCCGAGAGCGTTACGCGCGCGTTGATGTCTTTTGTTCTGGTGACGATTACGTGATGCCGCCGTTCATAACATTTAAGAGATTGAATAAAGATTTTTTCGGTTATAGATGTGTAGAACAGTTACTTGGATTTGGATAACAATGTGGAATTTTATTGAGGTGATTTGGGATTTTATATTCAAAGTGATAATTGGTTTATGGCTACGTTTATGGGCTACGGTTCATGAAGCCAGTAGTGGTGCAGTGACACAAGGGTGTGACTGTGAACGGGATTATGTGTTCGATTCTCATTCTAGGAAATTAAATACTTAATGTTTTCATTTTTTCGCTCTGGTATTGAGGCAAAGCGTGGCATTGAGTTTCGCCATTCAACACGCAATACTTCCAGAATTCGACGGAAAATTGAGAACGAGTGTCTTAGCACTAAGTTTCCTCTACTGTCGTGTGAAGGAAATAGCGTGACGTATAAAAAGGGGAAAATTTAAGCTTTTTTAACAGTTTCTTTAGCAAATAAATACTTAGTGCATTTGAACTTAATTATAACTTATTTCATTTATGACGTGTCAGACGTATATTAAGTTTTTTTTCAGTCACAGTTCATGAACATTACTGAAATATACTTTAGTTAATCATATAAATTAAAATATATGAATTTTAACATTATATTTATGATTAGAAATCAGTTCGGAAGGGGCACAACCTTGCCGCGCTTCCTACAACATCTCGGCCTCATTACCGTTTCCTCCCGCATTCGAATCAACACAAGGTCATTAATTGTTGTAATTATATATGATTATGCAATTAATATTTTTAAATATATAAGATAACGTTAATTTCTTAGAGGTTGAAGATTGTGAAGGTGATGTTACAAAAAAATAATAAAATTAAATATTATATCAATTATAAAGATATGTTTTTTACATATGTACGTGTATTTTTAAGTTTTTTTTATTTACTGATGAGGACGTTACGAACGTTTAATTTATATGTAAAAATAAAAAATATATTATTAAATCTTTTGTTAATATTACTTAATATATATTTTTTTTTCGATTTTATAAAAAATGTTGTATTACTACAATTGTAATGAACAAAAATTCACAGTAAGATTTTTATAATTTAATTAATAAAAAATCACTGCTATCATCTAGATTTGGTAACAAAACAACTTAAACAAAAAAAACATCACCATTTAAGTATCCTGTAACGTTAGCAAAAAAAGCATTATCAAAAACTCCCTAAAGAGGTTTTGCATGATCGGCACTAAGGTAACTTATGATCAAAGGCGGAACGCACCGTTAACGCACGCGCCGGGTCACACCGACGTTTTACACCTTGTCTTCACGCAAGTGCAATTATGTTACTACGTTGTGTACCGTTCAAAAATCGTGGCTTTCAGTTACAATAATGAACCTATTAATTGTTATAGAGATACGTTTTCTCATGCATCAAGCTTCACGCTGTATCCCACATGTAGGGGTTGACAGAGGGAATCCAGAGCTAAGGCACTCTCTTTCCTACTTTCCGCTGAATTTTTCGAGACATTGCATGTTGAGTGGCGGGACTCAATGCCGGGTTTTTGCCTTACCAGAGCAAAAAAATAAAATAACAATAAATAATAATTAATTTCGTTCGGCGGAAAGTGGGATACGGAGTGTCTTAACAATAGGTTTCCTGTATCAAACCTGCTGTGTGCGGGATTACATGAAGCTATGCATGCATGCATGAAGCTAATTTTTATTTTTAATAATTCGTTCTCCCGAGTGGCAATCGACCCCAAAACGGTCGAGTTATTGTCACACCTTTGTACCCCTGCGCCACGAGGACCTCAACAAGAGTTTTACCTACTAGATAGATCATTAGATATCAGAGGCATTTTTAATGGCAGCCTGACACCTATCTATGATCAGTTTTAGTAATAATTATACTAAAAACTAATTGTTTACTTATTCCTATACACTTTTAAAATTATTCTCTCACAATTGTTGACTGTAATTAAGATAATATAAAAGAATGCATTACACTGCATATTTAATACATAATTGACAACGTGGGTTTCTTCTTGTTTACATTTTTTTTAGTTTCTCTTTGTATCCCGCATATAGCAAGGTAAGCAGAGGGAATCTAGTGTTAGACACTCCGTTCCTCACTTTCCGTCAAATTATTGAAACATTGCGTGTTGAGTTGCGCAACTCAGCGCCGCGTAAAAATATAATTCATTCCCTCGAATCCACAACCGTCGTGATTATTGTCACACGTTTGTACCCATACGCCACGACGGCATCGTTAATTATAAAATTTAATATACAAAAATCGAGACCACAGTCCCATGTTCCCATGATTCCTGTTCTGTTCTACGATCTGGACCATTGCAATAAATCATGGAGATTGGTAGTTGTCCATTTCTCTTACTCATCATTATTAGATTAGATTACATTACTTTATATATTTCATAAATTCGTAGTTTTAAATTGAAAAAAAAAAATAATGAAAAAAGCACATTTGAACTTTCTAAAAAAATCACAGACACCAGTATAATTGATATTTATTTATTACTAAGAAACAACTTCTAACCACGTTAACCGCAAGGATTGACCGAGAACATCTTTTATTTGGCATAAAAATTTTATATTTGAAATTTTTACAAGCAAATCTTTGCCGCCGTTTATTCCATTGAAGCGTAGCGGGGTCACAGAACTAGTACAAACATAATTTTACGCGGCGTCTTTAGGCGTATCTTTCTGACATTTGCACTCTTTAAAATATATACTATTTTATATTAAAATATATAATTTATTATATATTAAAATGATTTTTGTAAATTCATACATAGTGTGGCTTAATTTTAACAGGTAGTAATTCAAAATTCAAGATTATCTATTAAATTACCGCTATTTCAAAAAAAAATTTTAGAAATGTTATATCTAATTTTTTATTCTAATTTTATTTTTATTTGCAAGTAATTTTAATAATTATTCTATTTACTACCAAAAAATAATAAAACTTTATGCAATAAAACATGTTTCAATATTAAATAATACATACTTATACAAATATTATTTCTTTCCAAAGAAAATGTGTTATTTCTTGTTATATATGCAAATATAGAAAAATAAATAAATATCACATATTATACATAAAAATAACAAAAAATAATAATATAGGCATCGTATCTCAAACAAAAACAATTATATCCACTCTACTTACCCGACATTCACGGCCATTTTGCACAAGCGATGCACTTGGGGGTCGACACTTGTCTTGTATCATTTAATTACACTCCACACAAACAAAAGAATACTACGAATATATTCGCAAAACGACGCGAGAGGTACCGGGTTCGACACATGCGTCTGAGACGACGGTTGCTAGTGAAGTGGCCGTAGCTCTTTCTAAAGGCTCTAAGAGTAACCTCAGTGGCACAGAGCCTCAATATCTATTTTACTAGGTTCGAGTCAAATAAGTAATAGGCTAACCTTCGATTTTTTTTCGTTCTGGAGTCAAGGCAAAGTGCGGCGTTAAGCTCCGCCACTCAACACAATGCCTCTAGAATTCAGCGGAAAATGGGACGCCGTGTCTTAGCACTAGGTTCCCTCTGTCTACCCTGTTGTGTGCGGGATATAGCGTGACGCAAAAAAATAAATAATGCTGAAGCTGATTTAAATTACCATAGAAATTATAAAAAACGTTGTAAGAACAATTCTTTATTCACTTCTCCTTTAGACAATTACATATGTTTTAATTGCAAATTTTAAACGTCCAAATTCGACTTCATTCTTAGACGCATAATTTGTTGTTCCATTTGATGTTTCATGTTTCAATATATTTTTAGATATTTTTCCATTTTAAATATCAGATTAAGTGCAACTATAATTGATGTTATTGTCACTACGGCTATTGTTATTTTCATTGGTCTGCAAAATAAGACAATTCATGACATTAAACATATAAAGTTAGCAAACATTAAGAGATTTTGGTGCAATCTATTTATTAATTTGACTGTAAATGCGACGGTTGTGGATTCGATTCTAACTCGGAGAAGTGAATTATATTTATTATTTTTTCCTTTCGAGGAAAGGAAAAGAATAATATATATTTTTTTTTATGGAAAAGACACGGCAAACGAGCGTGTGGGTCACCCTGATGGTAAGTGATTACCGCCGCCCACGGCCCCGTGCAACCCCAGAGGAGCTACAAGTGCGTTGCCGGCCCTTAAGATGGGTTGGGCGCCGGGGCCCGGCATTACTTGATGCGAAACGCAGTGGCATAAAGCCACTACTTCACGCCGGTTTTAAGTGCCGGCGGTGGTAATGATCCGGTCAAGTCTGCCCATGTGTGTTGCCATTGCTGGCGACGTGACTCTACCACACGTACTTTAGTCGCATCTTACGACACCACCAGTACCAGGATGATCCTATTCTAGGCCGGGATCACACGGCACAAAAAATAAACATAATTCACTTCTTTTTCACTTCTTTCTGGTACCGATACAGGCACAGGCTAAAGCGCGGCGTTGAATTTCGCCACTCGGCACGCAATTGTTCGAAAATTCCGCAATTGCGCGAAAAGTAAAGAACGGAATATCATAACGCTAGGTGCCCTCTGCCTACCTTTTTGTCTGCGGTATACACCGTGAGGCTGTCTATAAATAATTCTCTTTTTTTTGACTACTCCTAAAATGCGGCATAGATAACAAACACGTAAAAAAGTATATATATTATCATGTTTTAGGAACTAACCCATCAGCGTTGTGGAAGTATAGAGCACTTCTCAGACTGTAATAGATAAGTTGCATGTAGCAGTATATAATGTAATAGATCGCTAAGGCAGTTGCTGTTATCGAGAGCTGGATCAGTTGCGCCAGATCAGTCAAAACCCGCCAGGACCTGCCGCCGAGCTAAATATACATACATATTTGGTTATTTTAAGAAAATACTAAATACTCACAACCGAATAATGGAAAATGGAGCATTTTTTTCTCTCAAGAAATATGGTATTGGATCTTGTTTTATTATCGTTGATAAAAATTTTCAGCATACTTAAATAGCAACGACGATAAACCCTTTAACTCAATTAATTTAAAGTTTATGCACTGTGGGTATGTTAGGGAAAAGTTGTAGACCATAAGACAGCCGTCGCTATTTCTTTTATTTTAAGGTGGGGTGTGTAAAATTCAGTTAATTGTTAAGAGGCCAGAGGTCGCGACGCAAGAGCACAAGCGTGTGACTAAACGCATTAGGCTATGGGTTCGATTTCCACTCGGAAATAGAATATTTCATATTTTTAAATATTCTATTTCCGAGTGAGTCACGCCACTTTACACGCAATGCCTGAAAAATTCTACGGAATGTCTTAACACTAAGTTTTACCTACAACCGCAATGTTGTTAAAGTGTTTTAATTTGTGATAATATCATGTGATTTTATTCCATAAATGACAAATTAAAACGCTTCAAATAATATTTATATACTTTTTTTTAGTAATTCATCGGTTGTATTACATTTCCATGTATATAGCTGATTCCATGTACCATATATGGAAAAGAAATAAACGTGTTGATTTCTTATCAAATTTTACATTACATTTTTTCACATTTTTCCCGACTGGGACCTACCAGGAGCCTACCTAACCTAAGGAGGGTTATGTTTTTCGCGCGTATCTTCTATGTATGTATGTAATATTCTTTATTACCTCATATCTCCAGAATCGTTGAACGGATTTACATATTTGAGGTATCGTTAGATTTGTATTAGCAGCCTAAGTATTCTTAGATAGGTGTCGTTAAAAAAACTCAATCATGGCGGCTGTAGGACGACATTGGACTTAGTGAAAAAAAAAATATCTTTTCGAATACCACAATATGGATTTCAAAAAGATATATCATGACAATAATGAATTCTAACAAAAAAGTGAAAAATAAAAAAAAATGCAAAAACGAAAACCCCGACTGCATAAAACTAAAAATAAAAAAAACAAGCCCAATAGTTTATTAGGATTAACAGTCGGAAATTCAATATACAAATATCACATAAGCGTCCTCTGTTGTGCGCCCGATTAACGTCGTGTTTTTATATAGGTATATATATAAATTTACTTTTATAAAACTATGAATTATAACAAAAACCAAAAGGTTAACTAGGTAAATGATAAGTACAAAATTATATATACTTTAAAAAACCTTACAAAAATTAATTGAAGAATTTTGAATACATTAAATGAACAACAACAATAAAGATAATTGAGTTGTAATGTTCCACAAATTGACTAACTAAAAACAAAACATAGAACGGAAAGGAAGTACATAGCTACACAACACAAATTTTATAAAATAGAATATTCGATTTCAATTAAGATTAAGTTGTTAGTAATTGATATACGCGTATGCTGAGCGAGTGCGGAACTCTCGGCCAGTCGGTCTTAACCTAGAGAGATAGTATCTACGTAAATTGTACATAAAACAAACAATATAACGCTTGGGCAGCCTTCTTGGGGTTCATCGGACAAGGTAACTGAACAAACTTTGAATGTTTGCTTAAAAATTTGAATGTAATCATTATTATTGTAATATAATCAAAATGTTAACAATCATATTGTTAATGAAAAATATGAATTTATATTAATTAAGGCCGTTGTGGCGCAGGGGCACAGAGGTACAACTGAAATTGCACCGGTTGTGACTTCGATTTCTAATTGGGAGAATGGAAAATATTTAATATTTTCACTTCTTCGCTTTGGTGACGAGACAACACGACCACTCATCACACCGAATTCAGCGGTAAATGGGGAATGTCTTAATAGGAATGAAGTGTATTAACATGAGGTTTTCTTTGCCTTGCCTTGCCTTGCTATGTACAGAGCCCGAAGAATATGTAGAGAACTGGGCTAGAGAAGCTAAAAAATTGACTCTATAATAATTGGAAAGTCGCAAGATTTTTCCCTTTTGAAACAATTTTTTTACGGTTTTATAACATATAAGCACTGTGGTGTTAAAAAAATTAACAATAATTTTGCTTTTTACGTATGCTTTTATTCCCGTAATTTTTTTTTTTAAGATAATCAAAGATTACCTATACAATACAATACAGTACATAATATAAAAATAAAAATATATATAATTATATTATATATATTTTTATTTTTATTTTCTGTGCAAATTATAACCCTCCATTATAATTTAAGCCATATATGGCTTAAAAATGTACCTAAAGGGTCAAGTTTAACCCAAATATTTTTTTTCACAATATATTAATCTATTTTTTTATCTTTCTTTAGAGTTAGCCACTATTAAAATTTTATTTACTAGATTATCATCAGATAGAGATGTAAGTAAAACTATTTTAATAATATTTTCTTAGAACAGCCTACAGAGCGCGCGACTCGTCACGATGTATAAAATTATGATTCTATCTTTTTTCAAGAGCACAAACATTCTTTACTGCTTACGCATTAATATTTTTATTTAAAACTTTATTTTTGACGCTATTATAGCGCTGTTAGGACTGTAAGGGGTTATAGGTTCTAATTTGACTTATTTTTAATAAGGATAATATTATAAATTAAGTGTGTAGTATTTGTGTAGTATTAAAATATATTTCATTTGAATTTATCCATTATCCAAATCATGAAGGTTAATCATTTTAAGTACAGTAAAAAGTCATAATGTTGTTTGTTACTGTTTTATTATTTCAAAAAAATATTTTTTAAAAATTAATATTTAAGATAAATATTAGCATAATTATTATATACATACTTCCTTTATATTATGTCTTATGATTTTTCTGTACCATGATTGTGAAAATAAATAACTAAGAATGAAATAATAATTATTATTGTATTTCATTTCGATAGTAAAATTATGTAAGCATATCATTTAGCTTCAAACTATTCAAAACGTTATCTCACGCATTTACTAGAGCTTCTGCAACAAAAGTGTCCCTTCATGCCACGTCTCCCCTATCACACGCACAGCAGGGTAGGCAGAGGAATGTAATGACATTTTCCGCAGAATTCTGGATGTATTGCGTGTTGAGTGGCAGAGCTCAACGCCGTTGCCGCCATTACATCGACACCAGAGTGAAAAAACATTAAATATTTCATTTCCTCGAGTGGAAACCACAACCAGCCTTTACAGTCAGACGCTCCTGTGCCACGACTGGCCTTAGACCTACTACGTACGTACTTAAATTAAAAAATATATATTTACATACTTTTTTATTACCCACATCATCCTGTAACTCTTCTAGTTGTTCACAGCAAACTTTTACAGCTTTATTTTGTGTAGGTTGGTGAATGGTACAGTAAGCAGAAATACAATTGTTTCCAATCTATAAATAGTTTACGCTAATATAAATAAAACAGCGCAAATTTTCATACATAAAATATTGAGTAAAATATTATTTTTTTGTTGGCGTTGATTTCCGCCACTCAATACACAATGCCTCCAGTATTCGGCGTAAAGTGGCTTACGGAAGTGTCTTGATGGGAACGGAGTGTCTTAAAACTAGGTACCCTCTGCAAAAAATAGTGTGAAGCTAAATTAAATATCTATATATATATATATATTTGAACCCAGTCGTGGCGCAGCGGCGGTGGCGAAGTGTCACTATAAAACCGACTGGTTTTGGGTTCGATTCCCACCCGAGGAGACGAAATGTTTACTAAAATATATATTTCCATTTCTTCGCTCTGGTGTCGAGGCTAAGCGCGGCGTTGAATCCTGCCACTCAACAAGGAATGTCTCCAGAATCCGGCAGAAATTGGAGAACGGAGTGTCTTAATACTAGGTTCCCTCTGCCTGCCCTGCTGTGTGCGGGATACAGCGTGCAGCTGATTATTTATTTTATTTATATTTGATTCAAAGTACAACACAACACATATTTATATTAAAATAAGAGAGTAGCATGTCTATAAAACCTAGGTGTCGTTACAGGAAAATGCTTATATCGTCACGCATCTCCCCCATTTTGCGTGGAAGGCGAAGAACGCCATGATAAGTGTAATTTCTCATTTTATATCCTATTTACAAGGAACGAACGTATTCCAGCGCCTTTTAAACTAAGAATTCTAGACAAATGCTCTCTCAATATTTTCAAAATCTGTTTCGCCGGCATAATATATCTACATTAAAGATATAAATGGTAAATGCTTGATATTTGTAGATTCGAATCAAAGGGAATATCCCAAATGTCAAGCAGCCGAAAACATCACAACCACACTACAAAATTTTAGAATATTTAAATATTAGTATTTAGAACTCAGCATAAAGAAAATTTTTAATTCGATGGTTGTGGGTTAGATCTCTACTTGAAGGAATTATTATTTTCATATCTCTGCCTTGTAGACCAAACGCGACTTTGAATTACACCACTCAACGTCTTAAGTGTCTTAACTCAATGTCCTCTACCCTGCTAAATGCGGGAAACCCGTGAAAATGAAAGTATTTAAAACATTTAAATAAGTAGTTACAGGATTTAATGATATTGCATCTTTGTGTTCCGGCGTAGGAGGTGGCGGTGGAGGGAAAGTATCCAGAATTTGTTTTAATTTTTCGCTAGTACGCAGACATCCGCACCGTCGCCTCCAATTTTCTTCTTCTTGTTTATGTCTGCATATTGTACGAGAAATTTCCGTTTCCGTAGACATTTGGATGAATATCTAGTATAGATTACTTATTGGAGAAGTATTGCTAACTTTTGTAATAAAATTTAAACAATAAGACGATAACTTATAAAGCTTGCTATTTTTGTCTAACTTGTCAATATATATATTTTTTATCTCTTTTGTATTAACAGATCAATAATAGTAAAAATGATACATAACACAACTCATGTAAAAATAACTTACTCAAATTTTTACTCAATTTGTGACTAAAGAAAAAAAACTAAATGAATTCGATTAGTAATTTTGTTATTTCATCCGGTTATAGAGTATTTAAATACTGTTTATATGAAAAGATTATAGGCACCACACAAAGCAGTTGTCATAATTTGACACTGTTTTTTTATGTCATTAACGCAAATGCAAATGAGGTACTGAGGTAATATACTGCTTTGATGCACAATGTGAATAAATAAATTAAACCAAACAAAATAACAAAAAAACAGCTTTACGCTGTGTCCCGCACACAGCAGGGTATGCAGAGGGGACCTAGTTTTAACCCAGAAGAAATGAAAACATAAATTTTATTTTCTCGAGTGGCATTCGAACCCTACAGCCACTTTATGCCTCTGCGCCACAACTGGCATAAATTATCAGGCCTCTAATAAATTAATATTAAATAAATATTAAAAAACCGTTGGTATAATAGCTATCTACTCTTTCATATTATTCGCTAACATTTATCTCTGTATATTAAAGCTGACACAATCTTTTCTAAGAATTATTAAATTGTAAAGCAAATAGCGCGGAATTATCAATCTATCACGCCGACATGATAACAACAAAAACAGTATAATGTATAGTTCATAGCGTAATAATGATTCGTTAGTAAGTCACATTAGTAGACTCCGTAAAAATAAGAAAGTCATATACAATATATATATTTTGGTATATGTACATAATGTATATACTTATAACATTATATAAATTTATATGAATATTTAATGCCCAGAAAACATCTATAGATACGCCCATCATTATGGGGCCTACTAAAAAATATATTTTTTTATCATCCATAAAAAATCTGTTTTCAATACCTATCATTTATACACACGGGCAAAAAGAGGACAGTCACGAATAGCAACTAAAAATTTATTGCAAAAGAAATCGATGGTTTATGTTATGTGTTAACTATTCATATTATTATAGGTATATATTATAAAGATTTTTTATGCTACAAATTCTTTTATTTGCTTATCATATTGTAGGCCCCTTATAACATCAATGAGCACTCTGCTATATAACAAATGATTTGTAAAGTTAGAATCTAGCCACATTTCTTAATAAATAATTTATATTAGATTTTGTTGTGTATTTAGAAGTTATATTTATGAAAAGCGGACATATTGTGTCGATGTGTAATCATATATGTGGAACATCCACATATATGATTACACATATGTATAGATGAATATTTGATACAAATTCAAAAGGTTAATGACCTTTTGAACGTACAATTTTACAATATGACAAAGACATACATATGTACCCAATAACATGTACCTACATTCAATATACGAAAACCTTCATAGATTTCGTGTAATAAAAATAATATAAGAATAATATGGTTAGCTTAGTGGATAACGACTGAAGGATCATCGATGCCTCTGATTGATTAACGAGCAAATCGAGCATCGAACGATGCCAAAGATCTCACATTATGCCAAATTCTATGACTAGAGGTCCACTGGAAGTACCTAACTTATATGTTTTGATGGCGGCGAGGATTTGAGGCGAATTCCATACAAAATGTAACAAAAACGATGCATTAATGCTCGTCTATCTGTTCATTACGTTGACTTAGAAGCTGGATTTTTCTGTACTGTGTTACGTAGATAAAAATCTGCATCAGCAATTTCAGCTTAATACCTCCACGCGATATCAAGCTAAATAGTCTTAAAAGATGGACAGACGGACAACAAAGCGATACTAAAAGATTACCGCTATACTTTTTGACATACGAAACCCTAAAACGACATAAAGATCACAAAATTTTGCACGAAATCTGTCAAAACATGTATAAAGTTTCTCACGGTCACCGCACACCGCAGTGACAACGAGTGACTATACCGAAATGTATAGAAATAAGGATTTACCGCTAGGCGGTAACCGTTTCTATGAGACTTGAATATGGTAAAAAACACGCATACCTACCTTAAACCATTGTGACCAGAAATTAATTGCTGCAGTTAGCGACACATTCATTATTGCATCTGAAGAATGGCTAACGACCACACATATTAAGCTTAATATGTTACTGATTTTCAGACAGTAGGTTATTTTTGTTATAATTAATTTTAAATCTAATATATATATATATATTTTACTTTTGCACGTAGAGTTGTTAAGTATATAATAATTAAAATATAAAAGATGTTACAGTGCCACAATATTGACAGAATTTTTTTTTAATTAATTTTATTTTTTATTAAGGCTGGATTTGATCAAAATGACGCGGTTGAATTGCCACCCAATACGCAATGATTAACACTATATTATCGACAATATTCTTCAAATGCATATATAAAGATAAAAGAATTCATTACATATAGTTTATTTTTTAAAAAAACATCAGCCTAAAATCGCTTAAAGCTGTAACTTAGCAGCAGTAAGTTATCCAAGTCACGTCATGATGTGGCTTAACCTGAGGGAACCTTGTAATAAGGCTCTCTGTTCTCTATTTTCCGCCGAATTCTGAAACCATTGCATGTTAAGTGGCGATTATTTCAAATGAAAGTAATATAAATAATCGTGATACTAAGACATTAAATTGCCCTTACCAACTTTAATTTCTTCATTAAGCACTTAATGAGAGATGCAATATTTTTAATTGGTGCTTTAATATATATTTTTTTGTATTTAAACATAAATTGCATGCAAAAAAAAATTGTATATGAGTGGTGAAGCTTAAATCTAAATAGGAGTGTATATTTTTTCAAGAGAGACACCAAAAACACGTTAAAGGACTCAATCAATATCAATAATAATTGATGATTATAATAATAACAGCAACTAAGTTAGTACATAAAACTAAAATTAAATAACAGGAAGTATTATTATAAGAATGGCAATTGTCTTAGGAACACTTTTTTGTAAAGATCTAATAAAGTTACATTTAAATAAATTTTATAATAACGAGTATATACATAAAACAATAGAAATCAGACCCACAATCCCTCAAGGGGTTGATATACAAGAGCATTATCCAACTTCCGTTCCAACACAATCATTGAAGGTAGTCTTGGGGTCCGTGATGTATACCGCTCTTGGATACGTTCCAAGAGCGTCCCCTGAGATGGTATGGGCACGTAGCGTGCCAGCATTGGAATAATGTCGGATGAAAGTGTCTTGTTATGTCTGCAGAGGGAGACTTCCCAAACGCCCAGTCGCACAAGGAAACGCTAGTTGACCGTCCCGAGCCAACGGAATAACCACTGAGGATGTTAGAATCCGTGCAAAGTGGAGTAGGCTGAAAAAGAAGGCAGACTGTGGCAACATACACCGAGATTTATAACAAGAAGTAGAAAAAGATGATGACACATGTTGCATTGGATCTACTCTTGATCAGTCGTATCTTCTTTATATAAAACTCTACAAATAAGAGATGAACAATCGTCTGATTCGCTTCCTTTCTACTTCTTTTCCGTCCTTTATACTGGTTCGTTTAACTTCTTATTTAATTATGCACTAGCTCTTTTCTGCTAAAACCAGGAAAATTATACACAGGGTAGTAAGATTTTCGATGTCATTTGCCGTAATCGTGAAATATATTTTAGTATTAATTTTAATATTATCAGTTAATGCTTGCAAGCAAAATAAACAATATTGTGTCATAATTGAGTAAGAAGTTGTATGGTTGTCACAACAACCGACAATTACAGCGTAGCCGCGACTAAATGAGTGATGATTTGGACAAATAAAACGATTCCCGGGGAAAATGCGCGGGTACATATTGAAAACATAGGAACGGCAACGTCGCTCACTATTTGTTTTGTTACAGATTTTAGTATGCAGGAAAGTGATTGTTAATTTGTGTCACCTTTGTTCAGCAATGGAGATATTGTGTAAATAGGGAATTCAAATATGGCCCATATGCGTTAAATGCAAGGCTACTAAACTAATGGCTACTTTCAATTTAATGTTATTATTGATTAATTTTGTTTTTATATGATTTTATTGTGATTTATATATTGGATTCTAAAATATCACCCCACAGTGAAGTGACAAATTTGCCTATTTGAAGCCATTTTTATCTGTTTTTTTAACATTCGAACGTGTTGATTCAATTCAGTGACCGAGTAAAACGAAAAACTGTAATTATTGAATAAAGTAGCTGCAAGGTGAGCGCCGTAGAATTCCCTAATTTGTTAAACTGCACATATATATGCTAAAAAAATTACCAAAATATAACATATAAAATTAATTTTCAAATTAAAAAAGTAATTAAGGTTAACATTAAAAACTTTAGCCCCTATTATGTTCCATCGTTATATATCAATCAACAATAGAATGTCACGCTATGAGGTACGACCGTCTCAGGAATGGCACTGGCCACCTGACGCGTGTCGCTAATCGACCGGTCGTTCACTCAGAGAACCATCTTAATGATTACCTAGGTAAGCTGAACTAGGAATTCGCAGGAATCTATACGTATAGATATATGTATGTAACAAATTATCTTCATTTTTTAAATTTTTTGTATCTACTATAATTCTTATAAGCTATATTTTACTTTACTTATTTAAATTTTTATTTAACTTTAGCGGCTACACGCTATATCTCACAGAGGAAACCTAGAGTTAAGACACTCCGTTCTACAATTCTGAACGTATTGCGTGTTGAGTTACTCAACGCTGCGCTTTGCCTCGAAGCCAGAGTAAATAAATGAAAATATTAATTTCAATAAATATTTTATTTCCTCTAGTGGGGATCGAATCCACACCCAGTCGTGTTTACAGTCACACATTATATTCATTTTTTTTATATGGAAATAGAAAGGCAAACGAGCGTAAGGGTCACCTGGTGGTGAGTGATCACCACCACCGACGATCCCGTGTAACACAAGAGAGGTAACAGTTGCTATGCCGACCTTTAAGGTGAAAATAGACGCGTTTTTTGAAGTTTATATTAACCTGGAAACACTGCCGCGGGTAGACCATTCCACAGTTGAGTGGCGTGCGGAAGGAAGTTCCTACGAAACCGCACAGCAGTTAGTCATTCTTCAATTTCGATTTAGAAGATATAGCAAATAAGTTTATTTCGGATAAATACAATTAGTTAATTATTAATTTCTTACTGAAACCTTTTGAGATAATATAAATAATTAAAAATATTTAGTTTACCTATCTAAACTAAATTTGACAGTCACACGTGAACGTAATATGTCCATATGGACGAAAAATAGAAAATAAACCTTCAATGGCAATGCCTTCTAACCAGGCAAGAAAATTTAAAAACGCGTAAGAACCACTAACATAAACACATAGTATTATTAAAATTATACACCAAATCGATTTCTATGCCAACAATAGCCATACAATACAAGGGCATGTACACCGCAGTTATTTTGAAAAAGCGAGGGCCAAAGATCTCGATGCGATGTAAGATGTCCTTCCTGGCTAGCGATAAGTTATTACACGGGCTGGCAAACACGAAGCGAATTCAGTCCTAAGAGTTGTGACTATCAGAGTATCCATTCATAATTTGTCTAGTAAATTATCTACAGGTTGATTATTTAAAATATTTTCTAAGTTTATAATGACCGTGGCTAAATAAAAATTTTGAGTTTAAAGCTTATTGGAATGATTTTTTTTATGGAAAAGGCACGGCAATCGAGCGATAGAGTCACTTGACGGTAAGTGACTACCGCCGCCCACGGCCCCGTGCAACACCAGACAGGTTACAGGTGCGTTGCCGGCCTTTACCTGATGCGAAACGCAGTGACATAAAGCCAATACTTAACGCCGGTTTTAAAAACCACCCCCAGGGGGTAATGATCCGATCGAGTCTGCATATGCGTGTTGCCATTGCTGGCGACGTGACTCTACAACACGTGCTTTAGTCGCTTCTTACGACACTATCAGTACAAGGAGGATCCTATTCTAGGCCGGGATCAACAAATTAAAAAAATACGTTAAAAAAGTCAAAGAAGTCGTTAAAGTGATTCAGCAAACATATATGTATAGATTCTATGGGTGACAGATAGTTTTATGTATTCTTTTGCACTATTGCGCCAGGAAAACAACAAAATTGATATATTCGTTGGTACTAATTGGTAGACAGACGCAAAAGCGTGTGACTGTATACACGACAGGTTGTAGTCGGAATGGCAGAAATTGGAAAACCGAAGTGTCTTAATGAGAACGGAGATAATAGAGATCATACTTCGTGCGGGATACAGCGTGAAGCTAAAAAAATTTTACAATAAATTAGGAACGACAGGATATTAATTAAAACCAACTTAATTTTTTAAATATATTTAATAAATAATCACGTTTACAATACGTTGCTGAAGCTTTACAAGGGCCAGCCTTAGCATTGTCAGGTGAATCAGCAAGCAGATCTATAAAATTAAAACTGTGTATACAAACACAAAAAGAACAACCGATTTTTAAAAAATATTAAGACACACACAGTCTAAAAGCAACTCTTAATGTTTAACAATTTACAATAATGAAAAATTAAATTCATAAAAAATTCAGACATAAACAACATTTACACAAACAAGAGTTGTGCTGCCTAATTTAAAGATTTCAGATTACAGACATTTAAACGAAGATGTATGATGTAGCTAAATATAATTTCAGTCTATTTTAACAATCAAAAGAAAAATCTATTAAAATGTTTTTTTTTTTTCGTTTTATTGCCAAATGAAATGTCAGAGCCAAATTACCCGATCATGCCAAAATACGACAATATTAAGACAATAAAAGTACATACAGTTATTGAAAACGCGACTGGTTGTAGGTTCGATCCCCATCCGAGAAAATTAAATATTTAACATCTTCATTTCTTTGCTCCGGTGTCGATGCAAGAAGCGCGGTGTTGGGTTCAGCCGCTCAACACGCATTACTCCAGAATTAATCGGAAAACGGAGATCGGAGTATTATAACACTATGTTCACTCTGCCTATTCTGCTATGTACTGAACACAATGTGAAGCTGATTTAATACAATACATATACAATAAAGTAAGCAAATTTATTAAAATAGACCGAAACTAAAAAGGAATGACAAAACATCTATACACAAATACGCATACAAAAAAGAGGATATATCACAAAAAATAATCAACAAACAAACTCGATATATTAAAGAACCCTCAATATTGTGCTTTGTTTAGGCGTAACACACAGTGACATTTATAAATCGATTACAAACTATTATTTATTGGCTAACTATTTCAAAAATATACTCCTCCTTCATTCGTTTTGAATTTGGAGAACACACGTCGTTGCTTCGGCGGTGAAGGGAGTCGACTCCAATATTAAATTTAAAAAAAAAAACATATTTTAGAAACTGATCGAAAATTTTAACTTGGCGAGACACACCTGCGCCTCTTGCAGATCATTTAAAAAGTAAAATGAAGTTAATTAATTATGTTTTTTTTATTGATTTTTTTTTATTCGTAAGTATATTTTTTTATTTAAAGAATGTAATTTGTGAGTTAACTCTCTTTACCAACAAAACGACGAGCAATATTAAATGCTATAATAATAAAAATATTGAATCAGCCATTCGTATGTGAAAGCGAAGCCTAGCAATTTGGTGTCTATCTAACGCTACATTTTCAACATCTTAACAATCGACGGAATCGTAGTATCATTGATGGAGAACACTGTAAGAGGATTTCGATCAATCAATCAATGCTTCAACCGTTTTTTTTTTCTTGTATATCAAAATAACGTCGCAGGATCTGATTCAATGTAATGATATTGTAAATGGAATGTATTTGTAATTGTCTTTTTATACATAGTTTAATTGAAAATAATATAATTTATAATAATTATATAGTACTTGGAATGTTTCACGCAAAATATTAACTAACTATTAAACAACCGTCAAATCAGCAAATATGTGGAACGTAATGTACCAAAAATGATTCTATCTGTAATTACATTAAGCTAACAAATAAATAATCAATTATTAATTTATAAAAAAAGGTAGATTTTTTTTAACTACTCTCATATACTGTATATTTGAATTGATTAAGAAATAAATTATACTATTTTACCTACATGCTATAATAAACATTTGCATTTATGAAAAAAAATTAAATCTATATAATATAATATAATATGAACGGTTTTGAAGAAAAAGTAAGTAATATTTTATTTAATGTAAATTTTGTATGAATATAAGACCTATAATGTAAAATTAAACTAAATTTACAAATTATTTGATTATTATAACCGTCTATCTATAGAAGCAAAACCAGATCCCACGAGATTTCATAAAAAATATTGAACGTCGATATCCTTAACATCAAGTACATCAGTGCTAGATAAATTTGTACATACGTGAATTTATTTATTATTAATATATATATATATATATCACATATATAGAAACTTCCATGCAAGTTGTCCGAAATAATACTTATTTGTGAGTCTTATACATACATTCATTTTAAATGGCAGCCTTCATTAACTTGGAATTTTGTGATATATTTTTTCAATAAATGACTTTATACACAAGACTAATGCAATATACATAGTAAGCGATTTGAATAATTGTTATTTAAAATATATTATTTATTAATGACTTTGGCGAAATTTGAAAAATAATATATAATGTGTAAAACTTTGGTTCTTAAGGCAAGCCGTCGATTATGTAGGAACAATAACTGATCTTTTTATATATTGCAAAAATTGTAGTACATTACTTTTTTATTTTTACTGAAGAAAACAAACGAAAAATAAATATATTAACTATTAATGATGTAACGAATATCTCATTTGAACAATTATATTTGTTGCGATTTTTTTTGTAAACTCAAATGAGATAAAATTATTATTATGTGTAAACTCGATAATGTAATAAATTACTTATTACAAGCGATTAAAAAAATATGAAACGGATGGATTTTTATTTTATTCACCTAACGACGATAAATCTTCAATTTGTTATTTAACTGTTCAATATCCAAAAAGAAATCTCAAATCTAAACAGTATTTTCTAAATTAACGGGATTAAACAAACAAATTCTGACCTTTCATAATATTAGTAAAGATATATTGATTCGTTACGTCACTATTACATATCTGAACTGGACTATAAATATAAAAAAAAAATTCTGTCATTTACAAAAAAATTATAATATTTTGACTGTTAAAGTATAAAAGCGATATTCATGAATGTCACGTACACCATTAAAGACTAGACCATACACATAATATTAACGAAGCATAACGCTTGTCAAAAACCGAAAAATCGTTTAAATGTATATATTTTTTTTTAATTTGAATTATTTGTCTTAAATATATCTTGTGCCAATTTAATTAAGCGTTTGAATTATGTGGAATTATCAAAATTATTTTTTAAAAATTCTCTCTAAAAAATAGTCAAAAGCGTTATGAATCGTTGGAATTTTTATTTTTTTATTTGTTCCATCGAATAATTATATAAAACTGGCTACACGCAAACGAGATCGGTCGACATATTAAATACACAACACATAAGGAATGACAGAACTAAGTTTATTCATAAAACCGACCACGACACGGTTATTTACAAAAAGGTAAAAATGATCACTATAATGCGTTTCATTATTGAAAAAGTTAATACACCTATAGGTCAAGTACAATGTACAAAAGTTGATATACTTAAATTTGCTATCATATACACTCATTTTATATGAAATGAATTAATAACAGGTTTGTTATAGTGTTTTTTTGTGTTATATCAAAACTTTAGATTTTTTATATTTTTCTTTATTTTTATTGTATGTTACTCATTCCAGTTAGTACGTGCACAATTTCATAATTCTCCTAACGGCAAGCACCCTAAATTAAATTTCATACAAAATGTAGCCGAATGACGTGTAAAGTGAAGAAACCAGGCACGGCGCAGGGGCACAAAGTGTGTTTGTCTGATTGTGGGCTCAACGACGTGTCTTAACACTAGGTTCCCTCTGCCTACCCTGCTGTATGCGGGATACAGCATGAAGCTTTTGAAAGGTATTTTATTTATTTAGGGTTCCGTAGTATAAGGAACCCTATAAAAAGATTGATGTCCACTTGAACCGAATCGTGGTCGAATCTATATATACGCATAGAATTGTAAATTAAATTGCAATTTAAACATCAGTCTCAGTTTTGCTACTTGTACGTCGACTTCTATCGACACGCGCCGGATTTGTCCAATAAGGTCCACTAAGTAAAAACGTCTTAACATTATACTCCATTCTGGCCAAATCTTCAGGCGATATTTCCTTTTCACCTTTAGTTTTCAACGCGTCCCGTATTTCTTTACCAACGTCAATGTTACTGTAATGTGTAGTATTATCATTGACCTCAGTGACAGTTTCGTCTCCACATTCAACTGGAAAAATTGTCTCTTTTACGATATTGTTAACGATTTTTACGTTAGAACCGCTTGGTTTCACTTTATCGTGAATTTGATTGACGCTGTTATGGGGCCAGTTATTTCTTGGCTCTCTTGAATATTTGGAGTACTTGGTGACCGGATGAGGCATGTTTAGTGCTAACTCGTTCAGAGTTTCTGTTAGTCTGTTTATTTTGCTATCCCTTCTAGAAGCTCGATTTGTGAAGGTGCATTCATCTTCTAATGGGTCGTTTAGATTATTTTGCTGTTCTAAATTCTTTTCAACCCATTCAGCTACTCTGAGTAGTTGTTGCTTCTGCAACATCGCCGCACTGTCGTCACTTGAAAGAGAGCTCGTACTCTGCTCGTTCGTAAACACCTTTTTATTTTCATTTACTTTCAAATGTGTTTGTGTCAAGTTTGGATAAACGTTAACAATATTTGGCAAGGATGGCTTTGATGTGTCTGTTTTTTTATCTAAATCTCCCGTCGGTGGGAAATCTTTGGAAATTTTCGTATTTTCTAATGAATGAAAATGGGACATGTCGATTTTCTTGAGTGGTCGAGCGAACTGATTCGCCTTGCTTTGCTCGTATCGATCAAAGTTAAATATTTTTATATCATGATTATTAGACGAAGGCAAGTCTTCTTTCTTTACAGATTCAATGTTAGTAACGTCTGCTGCATTGTCACCGTCTGTGTTGAAATCATTTAGCAAATTGTCAATCTCCGAAGCATTTTTCTGACTTCCAATCAGAGAATTATTGTTGTTGTGTTCGGAATTATTGGAAAAGTTATGAGTTTTGAGAGGTCGTAGCGGTGACGACGAGACGTTTAAAAGAATAGGATTAATCGAACTATTTTTAACAGTAGGACTAGCTTCTTTATTGTTATTGTCAACGTGAACGTCTATCAGAGTGCTCTCTACTACAATAGTATCTTTGCTGTCTGTTTTGATATCATCGTCATTCTTTTCTAAATCTATGAAATTATCATCATTGAGGTCTTTGAATATAGAGTTTTCATTGCATTTACTCTGTCTTCTGTACAAAACGGGTGGTACATCAGGTTCCGCGTTATCTAATAAAATGTTTTTGGAACCTGCTTGCATTCGTAGATGACAAAATCTAGGTCCAGGACCCACTTGAGTGTTAGATTTATGGGTGCTCACTGTCGATTTGGCTATAGATGATGTTCGACTAATACCACCCATTGAACTATGAGAATTCTTTCTAATTGAAACACTGTCCGCCGAAGTGGGAATCATTGGTTTATTTTTATCTATATCTTTGAGCAAATCTTCATGACACGCACTATGAATACTGCTTTTTTTACTAGATATTGATGTTTTTGTGCGATCACATAGTATATGATGAACCGGCTCCATATTCACGCTATTCCTCCTAATTGTGAAATCATCTTCCAGTGCAGTACTTTGAGTTTCTAATTTAGCTTTATCTTCAGATTTTATCATATCATTTATAACATTATTTGGTTTATTGATATCTAATATATCTATATTGTCTTTACACTCAGGTTCAGGCAGTATGTATAAGTTGTTTTTATCGTTTACTAAAGCAACACCGGTGGGGGAAATGCTCCGAATACTGATGCCTGAGTTCAAAGATTTGATTTCAGCATTACAATTGGCACAAAGTGAATTTTTAAAGTCTCCACTCAGAATTGTTTGTGTGGCACTCGTATAATAGCTTTCATTATAGCAAAACGGTTTGCTCTGGGACTTCGAGCAGGTACAAGTGTCACAATGTTTTGTAACAGAGTCTTGGATGCTATCTTCAAGTATTTTGGACATCAGCGACGCGGATATGTTGAATTCGTACTCACTCGCGTCAAAAGTGTCAATATCATTGCCATTTTTGGAGTGATTAGAACTGCCCACCTTAGGTGTTTTCGACATAACATATTGGGACACTCTCGCTTGCGTGTCTACAGGAAGCTGTAAATGAAAAAAAAATATGTTAGTTAAGTAGATATCTTGATGAAGTTACAAAAGAGTATTATTTTCACTTACATTGTCTAACTTTTGAGAAACAAAATTGTCCGGTTTGCATTGGAGTAGTTGGATTGCCAAATTCATATCGTTTTTATATCTTTCCTAAAATAAAAATATATATATATATAAAGTATAAACATTTTGAGTTGTATAACTAAAAGACAGAATAGGTGACAATTATGCAGTACATTATAAAGACAACTCGATCGACGGAAGTGGAGTCACACTACTTACTTCTTCTTTTTTTAAATATATTTTTTTTAATTTTATTTCTTTATATATAAAGCAATGATTAACAGTGTTAATGTCAAATTTGCAACATGAATAAGTAAATATATTTCTATTATATTCTTTAAAATTACAATAAAAAAAACTTAAAAGATTTGTATGTGTTTGCTTTCAGAAAATTTGATATAAAAATATTATAATTGTAAAGAAACTACAACAATAGCCACCTACAAATAGTATGCTAGATAGTGGAAGTACTATTGTATGTATAACAAATAATTATAATATTATGTTGAATTCCAGTGTCAAATGGACGGATTTCAGATGTGATAACTGAAATCCGTCCATGAGATGTTTATCAAAATATAAAATTTAAATATCACTTGTTACAATAAAAAATTAAACTTGAAATTGAGAAAATTGAGTAGAGTGAGTTTTTACATTTAAGTTTTAATTAAAAAATCTTGTTGCTATGATTGAAAATTATTAAAAGTGATAAAAATTTTAAAAATACTACATTTTCTTTAGGGTTTTCCGATTTGGAAATATGGCTGGAAGGATTGCTGCTAAATCATATCAAGATTATAATAATAAACTAAATAATAAAATCAGATGACAGGCACTCCTTCAAAGGTAATTTTTCAATGTGACATATATTTTATAGCACTGTGCAATGGAGAGATTTTTTTAAGCTCCATGCTATATCACGCCTATAACTTTTGCTATGACACACTGGTCCAGATTCTGCCGATTATTCTAGACATCACACATTAAGTGGCAGAACTCAACAATACGCTTTTCATTGTTACCATAGCAATGAAATGACAACATGAATTATTTACATAAAGATAAATAATATTCTAAATAATAAATTAATTAAATAAATAAAAATAATAGAGGCCAGTCGTGGCGCAGCGGCACAAAGTGTGACTGTAAAACCGACTGTTTGTGGGTTAGATCCCCATTCGAGGAGATGAAATAATTACTTAAATTTATATTTCCATTTTTTTGCTCTAGCTCATTTCTTTGCTTTTGGTTGAGGCTAAGCGCTGCATTGAGTTCTGCCACTCAACACGCAATGCCTCTAGAATTCGGCAGAAAATGGGGAATGGAGTGTCTTAGCACTAGGTTCCCTCTGCCTACCCTGCTGTGTGTGAGATACAGCGTGAAGCTGATTTAATTTTTTTGATTTAAAAATAATAGAAACTGTATCATACATTTTCCTTTTGTAACATGCTATAGTTGTGCTTAGATTCAGCCAATCTCACAGATAAAGTTGCAATATCTTTGGTTAATTGGCTCTTCTCACTTTTCATTTTGTCTACCATTTGCAGTAATTTTTCCTCTAAAACTTGATTTAATTTTTGTACTCTCTTATGTGAATCATACAATCTGAAATTAGATTATTATATTTTTTTTTATATTTTATATTCTGTTGATTTAATTTAATTACAATATACATTAAATAAATCAATGAAATAACATATATTTACACTTTATTCCACATGTCACCATACTCTATTTTTTAACTGTCCAATATATATGTCATGCTGAGTGGTTTAGATCAATGTCACAATTTGTATTAACAGAGCTAAGAAATTAAAATAATCCTTTCTTTGGATTGAGAATTGAAGCAACAACCATTTACTTTAGGCTTGTATGTCATGATGGCCTTTATATAACTTATAATATGTTAAAAAAAAGGATATCTGGTTTGCCTTGATGTTCAGCCAAATTTGAAAGGAATGTCAGCATTTTTCTTTTGTTTTTATTTGCATCTTGCATATAGTAAGGTATGCAGATGACCTGCAAAAATCGAGTTGTTGTGGGTGCCATCGCCACTTGAGGAGATGAAATATTTATTTAAATTTATATTTCCATTTTTTATCTAGTAATGTTTGAAGATTTTTAACATTTGTGAACACTTTAAAAATATTTAAAAATTGTAAACACTAAGGATACAATTTCACCATTGAAATGATTCAATAATGGATAGAAACTTAAACAAATTGTTTTTTTTTTGTATTACTACCTTCTCTGCTTTATATGGGATACAGGTGAAACTAAAAAGATTAACCTACCTTTCATACTTCTCTCTCCACGTGCCAATTTGTTCTTCTAAATCGTTAGCCCTAGAGGAACACTTGAAAAATTCTGTTTCAAGAGCTACAAAATGTGCATCACGCTCGGCAAGGTGAGCCCGCAAGTGCTCCACTTCCTTACCCAACTGTGCTCCACCATCACTACATTCCTATTAATGTAGGTAGATTATAACAAAAACTTGTAATTACTACAGATTTATAAACAAAAATAAAAATACTAGTCGAGCAAACAAAATAAGACACAAGCATAGTGCTATATTACTAATTATCAAAATCTACATACTGCTATAATCATTGAGCTTTCTACTTTTCAATGAAAATATATAAATGACTTATTTATTAAAATAAAGCATCATTTTCTTAAGAAAAAATATATTTGTTTAATACTTATATGGTTTCTTACAAATAAGAATCCCCTTGATGAATAGATAGCTAGTTTTGATAATAAAACAAAGACTGTTTAAGTGTTTTACATTAAATAATTTTAAAAGATGTCTATCTTTTGATAATAATCAATAAATATATGTATATAATTTGATTTGTAGCTAGGAAGAGACAAAAAGAAATTGTTAGAGGAAAATATACTAAAAAATGTATTTACTGCCACGAGAGTCACTTTATACTAGACTACTAATACATCGCCAAATGTTTTTACCTTACAAGGGGAGTTCTTTATGCTTTCATCCATCACTTATTTAACTTATTCTATTTCACATTTCACATTATTACTAGTTCAATTTTACGTTAACAGCCACGTCACGCGTAAAGTGATTAACAGCTATTATTATCAATAAGCCACTGTTTAAAAAATAATAAAATAAAAATCAATCGGAACACGAAACGAAAATATTTACATCAATTTCAAATTAAAAGGTTTTGCCATCTGCATATAAATATGGTGCAAATAAATCCTAGAGCATAAATTTTCTTTTTAATAAATAATACATTAAATATTAAATAGGAAATCCCAAATTTTTTTGGAACACGACGCGATTTCCTCGTAATAAACGCAGTTGACGTTATTGACGTAACCAATATAAGATTTTCATTTTTTATCTGTTTCATATCAAAGTATAGAGCATAAATGTATTAAAAATATTTTTATACCAAGATATTATAGTAATTGATAAATACTACTTTTATACATTTATTCACTTTTTACACACATACGTTTACTTTTATACTAAATACATATTTATAAATTGATGAAGCAAATTTTATAAATTCAAAACACCAAGCATCTATACCTAGTTAAATAATAATATAATACACCTGTATTGATAATAATATTATTAACTAGCTTCGTATCCATAGTCAAATGGAAATATTTTTTTATGGAAAAAGTTAACGAGCTTACGGGTCACCTGATGATAAGTAATTAGTTACCACCGCCGACCACGCCCCCGTATAACACTAGAGGTGCTACAGGAGCGTTGCCGATGCCTTTGCTGGTTGCCTTTGAGGTGGATGCGCTTTTTGAATTACCCTAGTCGTATCGAGCTAAACACTATCGAGCCACACAGTTGTGTGGAAAGTTGTATGGGAAGTTCCTACGCATCCGCACAGTGCTACATATGGTGTGGATGGCGATAGTGTGCATGGTATTTGAATTTGTAAGCTACAGTGCGGTTAGAAAATTCGCCAGCAGGTAACAGGTCAAATAGAATACCAGAACTCATGATAAATTCGGTAAAGAACGCACAGCAAGACGTCTCTACGCAAAGCCAAAGTATCAAGCTTTTCACAGATCATTGGCATTAATTCGTTTTGAAGAGTTGTGTGTCTGACACATGACGCATTCTAAGTATCCGAGGTAACTAACCGCAGATACAGTGGCATAGGCAGGTGCAATTGAAACGATTAATGTGTTGTAGGTAATACAGACTCCCTCGATAAAAAGACTATCACAATAATATAGTGAACACAAAAAAAATTCAATTCAAACCACATTTAACCAAAAAAATTCTTAAGCTTTATATATATTAGTATAAATTAAATTTAATCAAATTAAATCAGCTTCATCCCGCACACAGTAAAGAAGGCAGAGGGAACCTAGTATTAAGTGAGTGTGCGTGTTGAGTGGCGCAACTCAACGCTGCGCTATGCCTCGACATCACAGCCAAGAAATGGAAATATACATTTAAATAAATATTTGAAAGCTGAAAGAAAGGTGTTAAATAATAATCTAACCCTAAATGCGAATAAGGCAAAGGTACTGGTTTTTGAAAGGATGAAGAAAGGACAAAATATAAGATCATTGTTTACACTCGTCGTCGCAAGTCTGACTGTCCAATATCGTCTTCTTGTCATGGACTTTACGTCGACTTCGTCGACGATGAAACTCTTCGAGCGCATACTCAATCTCAGACTCCGGTGAGAGTGTACTATTTCTGAGTATCAGTACGGATTGAAGCCAGGATCGGGCATTATGGATGTCTTTTTCGCCTTTAGAACTTATGATGGGGATACAGGGAAATAAGGAAATCTCTGCATGTGGCTTTTTTAGGACTGCAGGTCTTTTACTGTATGCCTCGTCTATGTATTAGGTGGACATTACGATCCAAAGGGATCTCTGAGGTCAATATTAAGATTAGAAGAGACATGTACCACGACTCCGCTTTCTATGGTTAAGACTGCTTGGCGACTTAAAACCCTTCCAGATTTCCTAGTTCAAAAACACTTTTGTACTCCACTTTCCGCTTCGAGTTCTGGGGGCATTGCCTGTTGAATGGCGTTGAGTTCCGCCACAATTTAGGTACTTGATAATAAAAATGTAGGGATTTATATATAAAATTGTATTTTCATAAAGTTATATAATACACTTTATTCTGCATACCACCGCCTAATACCCAAACAGGGTATTAGGTGGTGGTATGCAGAACGTTACGTTACGTTTCCCGATGTTCGCCCGTGCCCGAGTAAAGATTATACATAGATTAGATTATTACATTATAAACTAAGTTTGCGGAAAGCTTCGTCGTTTTGAGCTTAAACCACTGCACCATGATATTAAAGGTTTTTTTTTACTTTCACGCTGTATCCCGCAAATAGCAGGGTAGATAGAGCGATTTTAGTGTCAAGACACTTCGTACCCCCACTTTCCGCTGAATTTTCGAGACATTACGTGTTTAGTGGAATTCAACGCCAAGCCTTGTCACCAACAAAATTATACTGACATAATATGCTATGAAAACTACAAAATGGTAGTAAGTTTTGATTAAATATTGGAAATTCTGTAAAAGGCCTATGTTCCGTTTGGACAGTAAAAGACAATCAAATTAAAATTATGTAAAATAAAATTTTACAACTTACGTTTGAAATATGAACACTAATTATTTAGCTTTAATATAAAGAAAACACTAGATATTTTATAGAGTAACTACGACGATATATGCATATCGATATATAGATGCAATTGGAGGGCAACGTGACATGCAACTCTATTGAGCTAACTGAATAACTATCTACAACGTACAATATATACATACATAGCTATAATTATTATTTGCAGCTGCTACTTGCAATAATGGTAGACTAATTTATTAATATTTTTAATATTGAAATGAACTATCGTTAGGATAGTCGTGATTTTATATTTATAAAAGCCAAATAACCACATATGTTACAGCTTTTATTAAAGCATTTTCATCATGGAAAAACATTAGAAAATGTTTAATAGTTTTTAAATACAAGGTCGTTCTTATGATCTGCATTGAACGTGTTTTCTGAGAGATACCCACGACTGAAATAGCTTGATAAAAATAAATAATTGACAGAGATTCGTCGTCGAAAGAAACTTTGCCCGGTATTACTGCGCATACTTTGAACGTCAGCACACGTCTGGAGCTGACGAGGGTTCTATTTTGAGAACGCTAACCTCACGCTAACGCTGATCCGACTTCGCCACTCCTTTGTCTTATTAAAAGTATATCGGTCAATACGTGTATAAAATTAGTTTTTCAATTATAAAAGTCTTCCAAAATGGGAAATTTCCTCAGTGGTGCTCCGACAGAGGATGCAGCTTCTACTTTAAATAATAATACAAATAGTGAAAGTGTAACAATGGAAGACGACAGTTGTTTACGTGACAACGATACATCTGTCATTGAAGAACAGTTTCATGATACCTTGAGTGATGATTCAGAAGCACGTGCTAAGATTAAAGAAGAAGAAATGAATGAATTCAGAAAAGAATTAGACATAAAACGTGAACAACGAAAAGAAATTTTGGGCCGACATAGAGCTGAGAAAAAAGCACTAGAAAATGCTTTACAAAATGAAATTGAAACGAAAGTTGGACTTTGCGAAAGCAATCAACTTCTTCGTGAGTTATTGATAAAAAATAATATAGACGTGCCAGAAAATATTTGTGATAGTAATGAAAAATCTTACATCGCTAGCTCTATTTCTCAAATGAGAGAGGAAATTGAAAAGTTAAGGTCCAGTAATATAAAGCTCCGGTGTGATTTGGCGAGTTCTAATAGTGCATTGCAAACAGCGTACACTGATATCGCTGACCTAAGTGCTCAAAACACTGAATCCATAAAACAAGTAAACGCGCTTAAGGAAGTCATCTCAGTTAGTAAGACAATGATTAAGCTCCGTGAACAACAATTACACGAGGTAAGCATTTAAATATAATAGTATATTCATAAACCAAATTGTCGTTTTTAGTATATAAAATTGTGTAAAAACCTACTTTATGTTCTAAAATATAAATTCTATCATATAAAATTACTCTAAATAATATTAAATAAAATAATCCTTTATTTGTGTTACACATATTGCACTAAGTATATTTGTTAAGGCAACGAACTGTACCTTCATCGGTCAGGGACCGCTATAATACGTCGCAGCATGCTACCGGTATTCCCTGTTGGCAAATAATCTTGACTGAAAGCCAAGACATTTCCAGCATTGTTATGATAAATGATCCCTATTCAATTATTTCATAATAATTAAATTAAGCATTATTCCAGCGGATGTTGTTACAGTAAACATGTAAAAGTTACATAGTACTTTAGTATGCAAATACTATTAATAATTTTCATTAGATTCTTTAAGATTATGATATTTCTTGTTAAGTATATGTATGAATTCAATATATAAAACAAACTATTATTTTAGTTAAAAAACAAATTAAGCGAAATCGAACAGTCTCTTGCGGATAGAGAAACAACAATGCTCTCTACTGATCTAAGGCAAGAGTATGAACGCCAGTTACAAAATATTCGAACACTACGAGGGCTATATGAAGAGCGAGCAAGATTAGCCGATGTATCCAGACAAGCACTGGCAAGAGATCTCGATGAACACAAATTACTTTTAGAAGCTGAAATAAAAAAGTAAGATAGTTAATATTTTCATATTGATGTAAAAGTGTTTAATTTTACATTTCTATTTTTTAAATACGTGTGAAATTAATTTTTTTTATTAATATTTTTTTTAGATGTGAATATCTAACCACTAAAGTGGACGATCTGGAAGCAAAGCTTGTTACTTTAGAAGAATCTGCAGAGGATAAGAACAATATTATATCTACGAATCGAGAAGAAATTCGACGTCTTCAAGATGAAATGATGGGAATAAATAAAGTATATATACACATTTTAAAAAGCTAAATAAATTTTCATAATATTTATATCGTCATTTTTAATTAATTATTATTTGTAGCTATTTTCACAAGCACTCATGGGCTATCAAAATAAACAAAATTTGGATAAGCTTGTTCATCAATTAGAGGAAAACCATGGATTATTAACACATATGGCTGGAAGAGAAGATTGTCCTGAAGTATCCACTGAACTGCCAAAATTATTATTGGAGATTGTCAATCAAATCGACGAACAGGATGAAAATAACTGCAATTACACTTACACGAAGGAATCAAATACGGATAATGTTTCAAATAAACCAGGTATTGATTTAAGTATATTTATAAATTTTTGGTACGTTATATAATGTTTTCTAACTATCCATTAGGGATATAGTGTGATGCCAATTTCATTCATTATTCATATTTCTAATTTTAAATTGTCAATTCTGGTATTACCATATAATTAACGAATAAATATATAATTGACAGATATTTCCAAAGCAGAGGAAATTGTACAAAACTTACCGAAGGTATGGCGAGTGCTAATGGAACTCCTAAGTCATCAAAGTGAAGCCGAAACAGATACATCTAAAAAAGTAACTACTTGTTATAAATCGGTAGAGACGAAATCTGGTCCCGTACTGGTGCCAAGTGTAAGTCAAACATATATTAGACTAAAGGTAAGAAAAAAATCACATTAAATAAACATCTGACGCTTCAATCATTGTCTACTATCTACATTAAAATATTCTCAGCTAAATACATTGCTATTTTTAGTAAATTATTGGAACTATATGATGCCATAGGTATTAATGCAATGTAGTCATTTATTTATTTTTTTAAATTGTGAGTCAGAATAACGACGAAAATAAAAATATTTCATGATCAACAATTTGCATTCATTATATGAATAGATTATTATCGTTTATGAGCTTTGGCACATGTCCAGCTTCACGTGTAATTTTCTTTAAGAAGTAAACAATTGTAATCATTGTATAAGTGTAATTGTTCTTATTTTTTCCTGTAGTAAAATTTTATCTATTTCATTTATTTTCAGGATTTAATTTTAGAAAAGTTAACTTTGATTAAAGAAGTGAACCGTATGAAACAATTAAACACACACTTAGAATCTCGTCTTGAAGTACAAGAAAGAAGACTTTGTCTCGTCACAAATGAATTAAGTAAAACATGGCATGTTGTTGGTAGATTACGAAGACACCATCATCAATTACATACTCATGAAAAGATACTTAAGTACGAATTGCAACAAAAAAGAAAACTTCTAAATGAACTTAAAGAAGAACTTGAATACTGTCGAGAAAAATGGGAGCAAGCTCGTGAGAAAAATACTCAATCCGAAAAAGATTGGCGTAAGTTACGTACTGAATTTTCAAACAGAAAATTAAAACCTGAAGCTTCCCTAAATAACTCTGCTGAAAGTGGTTACAGTGATGAAAGGCCTTCAGATTCAGAATCAAATGACGGAAGTGAATATATTGAACCTAAAATCAAATGTAAGAAAAAAATTAAAAAATCTTTTGAGACTATTATAGATTCTAGTACAGATGTTAATTTAGCAGAAAGAGAAGATCCAGCCAGTGATATGTTGGATATAGCTGATCTTCCTTTAGATACTCAAGATGGTGCTGAATGTCTCTTAGAGTCTAGCAGTAGTGACAGACTGCCCAAAATAGAAAGTTATGAAGAAACAGAAGATGAAGCCGGTGATATGATTAAAGATATATGTGTAGATGAACAATCGGTGACAGAAAATATTGAGCTTACTAGACATACTTCGCTAGAAACATCTTATAATCTACATCTTGAATCAAATATTGATACAGTGACAAATATAGATATGACAACAGAAGAAACAGACAGGGTTAATAATGATGAAAAATCTGAAAATAACAATATTGATATATTAAAAAGTTCTCAAATATCTAAAGAAAATAGCGCTCATTGTAGCTTCAACCAAATGATTACAGAAAATATTCCAGAAAATCAAGGTATTAATGTCGCTTCTGCTTCTTTATGTAGAGAAGTAAGATTTTTAGAAAATCATTCAAGTAAAAATAAAGGTATTGAAGATGTTGCAAGCAGCACTGATTTAACAGAAGAATACGTTGAACAAGCAACAGCAACACAGACGGACGAAGATAAAGTAGTATGTGGCGACGAGGAACTTAAAGTTGATTTTGGCGAAATCTTGAAAAACGTGAAAAAACAAAATGAACGTCTCCAATTAAAAGATAAACGATTAGAAAATTTAGAAAGCGGTTGTTCATCGGTGGTTTCAAATATATCAAATACTCTCCAGCTTGGACATGATATGATTGAAAAATTAGATACTTTGCACTTAAAACACGACTCTACAGAGCAGAATAAAAATCAACAGGTAGGTCAACAAGATGATTCAAATGATGAGCAGAAACAAATAGATTTAGAAGAGCCATCGTCGTCACAAGACATAGATCATGAAGCTAGATTTGCAGCACGTGAACTTCGCTTAAAGAGATTAGAAGAGCAAACAAAGTCCCTCGTAAATAAAGTAAACAAAACAGCATCTAAAGGAGTTAAAATTCACTATAAATTAGAAGAACTTCATAATATTTATGGTTCAGAAAATTCTCGATCGGGGACGCCTTCTGAAGACACATCTGATATATCGCAACACGACGACGATGTTCAAAATGATTAATTCATGATTTTTCTATTATTATTCGTACATTTGGGTAATTTTTAATAAAGAATTATATGTGTTTTAATTTTTTATTGACTTCACATAATATAATTAAATCAGGTACATGATTTTTTATTCCATGAATACAATCACAAACACAATATAAAATTTAAAAAATCGGATCACACATTTACACTTACACTTACCTAATAAAAGGCACAAAATACAAACTATTGTATAAGAATAACTTATTTTTAAAAATATTTAGTATATAAAAATTGGTTTTAATAATATTTTAATAGAAACATCGATTATTTTTAACTTTACAAAAGTTACTTTTCTTTGAGAAATGTCATCATAAAAGACAGTAGAGATTTGACTTAAAATTAATATGATATGATGTATTAGCAATAAATGTGAATATAACTTGCCTTTTATTAATTGAATAACAGATTTTCAGTCGAGAAAATTATATAGTCAATCTATTTGATATGAGTTAGAAATGATTTTTAAAATAATACATACAAAAACAGCACGATACAATATTTACCAAGGGTCATACTTTAGATTTATGACAATGTTTTTAATTACACTATTAAGGTGACATACAGTACAGTTAACAAATCATGATCACTCTGAAGTTAGACTTTCGCAGCTTCAGCTTGGAAATAACATAATTAAAAGATAAAAAAATCCAAAAAAAAAACAGAGGGGACACGACTACTAAGCCGTATCTTTATCCTCCATCTAAATCTTTTGGTCAATTAACTCAAAATATAATATTTTACTTTATTAAACTGTTTTGTACTTATATTTAAAAAAAATCAAATCAGGAAGAAATTATATTTCATTGCCTCAGTATTTTTTGAAATTAGACTAAGTATCGAGCGCATAATATACTCACATGATATAAAGGTATAAACCTCCACATACAAATAATTAAAATTGTTTTATTATAATATATTTCTTATAATTAATCTTCACACTTAATAGATTTACTTTTATCAATTGAACTAAGGCTGTCGTCTAGAACAGCGACGACTACATGTTGGACCCGGTCAATTGCTTTCCCCGGTGATCGGCTATACAAACGCCACGCCCATATCGATAGTAATAGCATCTCCAAAATCGTTATTAAATTTTGTATCACTGTAAAAATATTGAAATAGGTATTAAAATATGAATGTAACGTACTATATAGAAGGGTAGACAGAGATAACATAATAGTAAGACACTGCGTTCCCCACGCGCCGCTGAATTTCGAGACACTGCGTGAAACGTGGGGGAAGTGACCATCGCGCTTTGACCTGTTACCAGAGCGACGAAATGAAATATGAAATGATTAATTTCCTCGAGAGTGAATCGAACCCATAGCCATTACTGTCCGCACGCTCTGCCACTGCGCCACGACGACGGCGTGGTAAAAATTTTAATTAAAATTTTGAATACATACCGACTGTAATCTAGGTGGTAGTGTGCACGGTCTCCTCGGTGAAATTAATTACGTACATTTCCCGTACGTACAAATAAAATACAAAATTGGACTCCTACACAAACTTGTTACTAAGTTATCTCTTTCTAACCTGCCATTTGCGAAAAAAATACTTACTATGAACAAACACCGACGGATGCAACGCCAAAATGCACGGCAAGTGAACAACATCAGGCAATATTTTGGCAAATCCACATTGTAGTTTGACTATCAGCAAGACAAGTTGTAGCGCCAGGAATCTAGGCTTTGGTTTTGCGCCTGCAGCCTCAGCGGCCCGAACGCACATTATTATACCCCAAACGCCAGATAAAATAGATATCACTATGAATGGCTGGATGTAAGTAAAGCTATTTATATATAACATCTGTAACAAGAGAAATTAAGTTATTTAGAAAACGTCTAAATATTTAAACGTACCGGGATTTGAACTCGCACCTCCTAGAAACTATCGAAACTGACTGACCACTATAAGCCATCAATTTTCAATATGCTTATACGGTTTCGGAGATGTGCGAATTCATATCCCGATGAATATTTTTTTTTATACTTTTTCGAAATACCTAAGCATAGCGTGAAGCTACATAAGTATTTTTCTTTCTTAAGTGTGGAAAAAGACTTTAATTATAGAAATAAATTATTTTATTTGTACTCTAAAAGTTTTTGTGTTATTAATTTACTATTATTTACTT
Organism: Heliconius sara; assembly: GCA_917862395.2. Lineage (NCBI taxonomy): Eukaryota > Metazoa > Arthropoda > Insecta > Lepidoptera > Nymphalidae > Heliconius > Heliconius sara. The sequence continues at coordinate 5,715,416 of OU860795.2, read as the reverse complement.
CGTTCATTGGTATTTACTTATGAAAAAATTATAATATTTAAATTCATTGAAACAATAATTTTATATCTTATAATATAGTATAAGTATTTTTGTAACACCAGTATTATTAGAAAAAAGGACAGAATTGGTAAATATAAATGGGCGAACAATTAAAAATAATATTTGAGGAAAATGCCTAATGATAGAAAAACCTTTTAATTAAAATTACGTTTAGAGCAAAAAGGCGCGCCTCTTATGTTATTTACACTGCTCAAATATAACGAGTCACCATTACTAGTAATAATAACAACATAATTGGTCCCGAAGTCAGTAGGTATTTACTAATTTGCTGAAAAGATAAAGTTATCTTATCATTGTATTAGCTTCACGCCGTATTCCACACACAGGAAGGCAGAGAAACACTCTAACTATAAGACACTCCGTTCCCCATTTTCCGTCGATGTCTTTGCCTCGACAACAGAGTGAAAAAATGAATATATACATTTAAATAAATATTTCATTTCTTTGAGTGGGGATCGAACTCACAACCAGTCACATTTACAGTCCACATATGTGCCCTGCGCCTGTCCATAATTCAGTATTTTACTAATTTATAACTAATCGATAAAGTTATCATTGTACCAATGTATCGTAATACGTACCATGTCTTCTGACCAGAGTATGAGAATTATCAAATACAGTATAGCTTGGATTATAGGCATCTGTAGCACCAGGTACCGCAACCAAGTTAAACTTTTTCTGTAAGAAATTTTCAATATTTTATGATTACAGAAATATTAATAGTCTAATAGTCTAAATGACAAATATGTAAAAAGTACCTATAGTATTTTTTTTTTTAAAACACTAAAACTTTTTCTATGAAGACGAAAAATATATTACAACACACAAACAGAAATAAAAATAATAATTTAATATGTAAAAAGTATAACATATAATATATTTTTTAATATGTATTATATAATATTTCAGTTCGTCCAGTGGGAAACGCATCTCAAAACTAATCTCAAATAAAATCAATATTTGTGTTTTAATTTTTTTTTCAGCTTCACGCATACAGCAGAGAAGGCAGAGTTCACGCGTATAGAATCTACTACCAAGCATTTTCAGCAAGACTCTTTTCACTGGCATGATTTTCTAGTGCTAGTCACGTTTCGTTCTCGGTCTAGAAATTAACATTTCTTCCTCCCTGAATGGGAATCGAACTCACACTCAGCAATTTTTATTCTAGGCAACGTCGAAATATAAAAATACATTTATTCTGACGGATTACCTGATATTAGTTGGTATAAATAATTTGCAGATGGTAGGTACTAACACCTTTTTAAGAAAAAAGAAAAATTAAATTAAATTATTGGATTGTTTTTTATTGATTGTCAAGGTCACCCGTATCGATTGGTTTAGAACGTTAAGATCCGTATATGTATCCGTTTTCGAATGCGTATCTGCAAATATACTTTGTTAATGAACGGACACATCTTTAATAATAGCATAGCATGGAATAGCAGTTTATATGTGCTTTATATTAAAAGCTTAACAACTCTCTTAAAAATAAATATTTATAAAATTTATAATAAAAAGTAAGTCAGTAAGTCATAGAGATTTATCTAAATACAGAAGTATAAGCTTCACTGCCACCGTAACAGAACCATATTAATTTATTATGAAATTTAGATACTTTGATTACAATAATTATTTAGAGAAACTGATAAAGTCATTTTTTTAATGCCTCTTTTTCCTTTTTAATTTCAATAAAAGCGTCTAATAAAGTTAACTAGCACCATTTTTTCCTATAATTAAAAGATATTTATTGAAAATTTCAACTGATGACTAATAATGTTATAGATAGTTATCTTAATAACAGTCAGATACATTTACATTATTGATATTAAAATAAAAGAGTGGTCTCGATTAGTTTATTACGTGTTCCACATACTCAAATTAACCTTGCCGTCACGAAATAAAAAGTTAATTATGGCGTTTAAGTATTTACATAAATGTGTTTTCCTTTAATTAAATTTTCGGACCTTTTCATTAAGTTTTACCATACCACTTTAATAAATATGTAAATAATAAATAATATATAATTAATAATTTAGTTTTTTTTATAAACTGAATTTTATAAAATTCATTACATTACAATAGTAGCATAGGTAATTTTTGTTCCTATTAAATATATAAAAAATCGGACAAGCCTGCAAAAATTGGAGGTCTGTGGGGTTTTTTTAAATTCAGGCTTTTATTTTTTTGGATTTAACGACAAATGCATAGTTATTTTTTTATTAATTTTGATTTTCTTTATAGTGACGAAATACGCGATTGTTGCTATATAAACAGCCGTATTTTAAAAAAAAATAAATGTAGAAATAAGGCCTGAGTATATGGTTTGAATTGTAACTCGATATCCCCAAGTGTTCCTGAGATAAAGGCTATTGACAGACCGACAGACAGAGAGACACACAGACAGACAGACGAACAACAAATTGATCTTATAAGGGTTCTTTTTTCCGGAATAGTGACGGTTGTGTGTTCACTTCCCACTCGGGGATATAAATTATTTTGTATTAATATTTTCATTTCTTCGCTCTAGCACCAAGACAGAAAGGCCGCCGCGGTGCGTTAATAAATTTCGCCACTCAACAAGCAATACCGTACGTTGTTCAAGCGAGCGAAGCCGCAAGCGGGTCGCTTGTAATCTTTGACTCCAATGAAATCGATTTTAAATTAATTAGATTTTATAACCATATCTGGGAGAATAAGAAATGAAATATTACAATCATTTCATTGAAATATTAATGTGCTTAGCATTGATTATTTAAAAAGCGATATATACATATGTACTAAAAATAGATATAATATTATTATAGACATATTAAAATCAGAGCCTTTTAATAAAATAAAATAACCTCCTCTTCAATAGATATAGGCCACCTCTGTACTGCTATAAAAATAAGAATACTTTTAGCTTCAATGTTTTGCTTAGATATACATATCAGATAAAATATAAGCTTTTTATTGGTTCCTTTTTAAAGAGAATTATGTAAGTATAAATATATAAATGAATAATTTAAAAAAATACTTTTGAACTTGAGGTCTGGGCAGGATGCAGCAAGGCCAACAGCAGCATGGTAAAACCCTTGTTTCCATCTGAGAGCCCTCGGATCGTCTGAAATCATTAAAGTCTTAAAATTATGGACATATGTATGTTTATTTTTGTAATCCGGACATCCACTAAGAAGGGATTATTAAAAAAAATAACTATAAAGGGATGAAATAGGATTTGCAAGTTGTATGAAAAAAAAAATCGGCACTGATTTTTATAAAATTTGAAATTCAGTCTTAAAAATATTTTATTAAACACGTGTTTCGTGTTTTTTTTTAGAATTCACCCTTAAGGGTACAAATAAGCGGGCGAAGCCGCGCGCGCCCCCTATTTAATGTATTAACGTAAATTTTCTTAGCTTGAATTCAAGTTGAGAATATTTACTTTTTCACATTAATATAACATTGACATTTAACAAACGTTACTTTCTACGAAAAGTTTGCAAGAAATCATTTTAGATTACAGAAATAATATGTTTATCATCGAAGACAATACATTACATAGATACCTTATAAGTTGATTAGTTCCACCGCATTCCCCTAATATAATAAAGTAGAAGTGATACATGGCTACCATCACAGCCTCTTGGGCAATTGCCTCAGATAAGATTCGAACTCGAGGTAACACTGTGCTGAGTAAAGCCGTAGCTGCTACCACCTGAAAGGAAAAACAATTATCATCATACAAATTATAAATTGAAGCCAGTCGTGGCGCCTGCGCCACTGCGGCACAAGCGTTTGACTCTAAACGCGACAGTTCACAACCGGTCGTCAATCTGTCTAACCCATAGGTTAAATTCCCACTCGAGAAAATAAAATATTTAATGTTTCTATTTCTTCGCTCTAGTGTCGAGGCAAATGCTTTAGAATTTGGAAAGTTCTAGAAATGGAACGTCTTAATCCCTTCCTCTCGGATAAGGACCCAGAAGGCTAGGGGAAGGGTCCCCTGCTCCATGCGGAAAATACCGTAGAGTTGTTTAAGTAATAATTATAATTTTTAAGTAATAATTTAAAAAAAACAACTTTTTTAATTACAATCGGATCCCATAATCAGAATCTAACTAAATGGTTATAAAACTCCTGGTAATAGAGTCCTCTTTTACATTTGGGTATGGGAGTAACTAATTCAATAAAACAGTTATTTGAAGGCGACTTAGTCGAACAAGTTTTTTGTAAATAATAAATAATATTTTTAACTACAATTTAATTTACAATTTAATTGTACAGTTGTATACAGCAGTACTATCTTTTACAAGCGCCTATCTAGTAGTTATTGTTATTTTGCTTTTTTTCACACGGCCTTATTATTTGGTCAAGTACAACTGGTTTTATTTCAAAAAATTAAGTTTCCCACGTTTGACAAACGTTAATTACTATATGTTCATTATTCATGAACGAAGAATACTTAGTTCTTTTACCATCGCCGTTGATTAAAATAGAAGACTGGGATCCCGTTTAAAATAACTATGATTTCGGCAATAAAAGTGAGTGTTTAAATTCTAACAAGCTAATATTAATGTGCTAAGTCAAATGAACATATTAATTAAATATATCATCATATTTGTTACAACATTTCCTGTAAAATAAACAAATTATTATCACAAGAGTTTTTTGTTATCAAAAGTGAAATATTTGATTAATTTTTTGGATGTATAGGGAAAAATATGAATGAAAATTACGTGTGAATTATAGATATGGAGGCGTAGATAGTCTCTAACATTTTGTACATACAATAGGCGTTGTTATAATTCTGATTTGGAAAAAATATGCGGATTTCGTAACACAAAAAGAAAAAAACGAAACCCTCATAGGACCACCTTATTCTGTAAATAGCAATTATCTCGAGATGGCGTAGATATATTAATCTGAAATTCAAATAGCCTAGTTCTAGTCCACGGTCGCTTCGAGCACAGAAAAAATCTAGCTTATAAGTCAACGATATCAAAAAATGCGAACGTTTATACATCGTTATTACTGCATTTTGTAACTCCGCATAATCAAAACCTACATATCTCGTGGACCAACAGCTATGCAATTTGGCATGAAGTGAGAACCTTCAATACAAATAAAGAAAATACCTAAAAAGAGAAAATGTATAGACATGTCATTGAAAATAACCGGACAACCGGTAACCGCAAGTCGGGCTCGCCTGCCGAGGGTTCCGTACATAATATGGAGGTCTCAAGCATTTTCTGAAATTCAAACTTAGCTTAGCCAGAGCCGTTTCATCCCTTTCTGAACCTCACTAGCAGCTTTAATATGAAATTTTACTCTCCTTTTCATGGTATTATTTCTTAGGATTTAACCAGAAATGTATTGTTTTCAGATTTGGATTAATTTGGATTCTCTTTATAGCGTCGTGAAATAAGTAGGATTTAAGTTTATTCCTTACAAACATACATACATACAAATATTTTCTCTGTATAATATTAAATTAATACCTATAGATTAGTATAGTCTTGAGAATAAAATATTTTTTTATGAAATAGTATAAAACTATGCGTAGATTATTACAGATACATATGCATACTACCCACCATATGTATGGAATAAATATTTGTATTCTATATATTACGATTTTGTGCGAGGAATCTAATTCGTAATGAATATGCTTAGTTTATGTAATGTAAAAGCTGTTCTACATGATACATGTACATATATTTTTTCCTCCTGACTAGAGATACTTAAATATGCATTTAGCCGTCATCTTATGAAACGTTAATGTCAGCTTATGCAACGCCGGCACCTTCACTTAACGCAACTAGCTATAAGAGTAAGGATGTTTACTTTCCTACTAGGGATTATTCGATAACTATTAAATATTAAATATTTTAATGTTAATGGTCCTTTTTAGGGTTCCGTACTCAAAGGTTGAAACGAATATCTATTATATTAAAACTCTGCTCTCTGTCTGTCCGTCTGCCATAAAGCACATAAACCGTGATAGACAGACATGACTTTTTTTCCTTTTTATAGAAAATGTTATAGATTCCTTCAGGAGTCCGACTAACACCCGGCGGGTTTTTTTTTGTATCTAACAAAATAAACATAGTTCTGACCTACAAAAGTCGTGGTGTCGGTAGAAATGAGCCAAAATTGAAAAAATAAATGATGTGCTTCACGTTGTATCCTGCACACAGCAGGCTAGGCAGAGGAAAGCTAGTCTTAAAACACTCCGTTCTCCACATCCCGCCGAAGTCCAGGGGCATGACGTGTTGAGTGGCGGAACTCAACGCCGCGCTTTACCTCGACACCAAAGGAAGGGAAATGAAAATAAATGTTTAATTTTCTCGAGAGGAGATTGAACCACGTTGAACTGTAAACGCCACTCATTTACAGTCACACACTTATGCCCCTGCGCCACGATTGGCCTCCAACTGAATACTGTGTAATTAATTGGATTTATATTATCTTGATTAATACTTAAATCTTAATTAATACTTCAGTGAAAGACATTTAAATTTGTTCGATCCCGACCTTCGTGCCAGGCGCAATAATGAAGTAAAAGTACAAAAACATATAAAAAATTGAAGCCAATTTAGTGACAAATACTCATTACTAGATTAGACCAGACTTACTTATTATTTTTTTGTTTACGGAAACCGACAACTTCGCTTCTACAATCAATAAAGTTACAAAAAATAAAAGAAATGTTCCAAAATGATGTATGAAAACAGTTCACGCTATCTCTTGTTGGTGTTTGCTAAATAACTACATAGATTTAATTTAGTTTTATTAAAATTATTTCTGAGTAAGTAAATACTTAGGTCATGGTGGCGCAGAGACAAATGGGTGTGACTGTAACGCGACGGTTGTGGGTTTGATCCCCACTCGATGGAATGAATTATTATTATTTATTAATATTTGATTTTATCGCTCTGGCATCAACGCAGAAAACCTAACGTTGGATTTCGTCACTCAACACGCCATACCTCGAAACATTCGGCGGAAAATGGAGAGCGGAGTGTCTTACACTTCCTGCTATATGCGGGAAACAGCGTGAAGCTGATTTTTTTAAAGTAAATACATACAAGTATTGCCTAAAAATTTAAAAGTGACCTTTATACTTACAGGATATACAGCTAGAACTATCGCTATGCTGATGCCAGACTCCTTCCAATATCTTAGAGCCGACCGCAGTGTGATTATGTAGAGAACACATAACGTCAGCAGAACCAAGAGACCGCATGACCAAATTACCCACGCGTTACTTTTGAGAACTGTGTAGAAAGATAAATAGCATTTAAAATTCCAAATCTGTATAGTTGTTTAAGATTAATAATGTGGCGCAGGGGCACCAGCGTGTGACTGTAGACATGAAGGTTGTGAGTTCGATTGCCATTGGACGAAATTATATATTTAATATTTTCATTTCCTCATTAAACAGAGCGAAACGCGGCGTTGAGTTCCGTCACGTAACATGCATTGCCTCCTGAATTCGGCGGGAAGTGGGAAACAGAAGTGTATTAAGGGGAACACACTGTCTTAATATTAGGTTAGGTACCCAGGTCCTCTTTGCCTCTCTATGAGCTGGAAGCATGAAGCTAAAAAAAAAGAAATTATGTAGTTCGATTTGGATTTTTTGGATTTTTACTTTTAGTTTCCTATTTTATTCTTATGAAGCTTGTAATTTCAAAATATACGTAGATTTAGCAGGTTTCTTTGGATAAAATTTAAAAAATGTTTGCTCAGCACGAAATATATGTGAAAATACAAATAAATTAATTATCTGTAGGTTCTTTTCGTTCTAAATAATTAAATTATTCCATTTTTTCTTAAAAATATATACATAGGGATATTTCATTTGTCGTGTAGAGGAAAAAGTTTAATTAAATTAGTTTTTCAGTATCTTATGTTTTCAGTATTTGAACAAATTCAACACAATTATCAGATAAGTAAAAATGAGCCGTCTCTACAAATACAGAGAATTTTTTAACATTAAAAATATATTTTTAAAAGTTACACTATAATGAAATATGCTATAATTATTATTTTTTTCTTTTTATCGTTATTTTAATACGAAATTTACCGGTAAATATATAAATTTCCTAAACGAAACCATATAATATATAATTAAATTGATTTGAGTCGTGTATCTGTAAAATGAGATCTATAATTTTTCACTTCACTCACTTCAACAGTGGCAAGCAAACGACAATTTAATAAATCTATCATAAAAGTTATACTATTTTAATTTTAAAGTTATTCGAGGAAATTGCTAGAAACAATTGGCTGAAACTTTACTTTTCAATATAGGTATAGTTTTTGTTTTAAAGTTGATTAGTAAATTAATAATTACATAGTTCAAGCAGACGAAGCCGCGAGCGGGTCGTTAGTAAATTAATGAAACGAATATGGAAAAGGGTAATGTGAAAATCGTAACCGGACAACGCAAGATAGACAGAGATAGCAATATTCTTTTTTTCTTTTAAATTATATTCACGCAAGAATACTATCGTAACACATATGGGGAGCGCCAGACTAAGCTTAAAACAGGTGATGGTCGTTATCCATTATCTCGTGATAATATAAGTTAAGAGGTATATATTCCTATAATTAAGTCATTTTCTCGTTTTTTACAGATATTCTTATTAGGTTTCGTAGAAACTTGAAACTAAGTGATATAAGAGTGAATGTAGTAGACTTGAATGTGAATTGCCTGGTGTACGCAGATGATGCAGTGTTCATTGCATCATCAGAAAGCGAGTTGCAGGGACTGGTCACCACTCTGAAAGAGGGGTGTGAAAATAATGGCCTAAGCCTGAATATTAATGTAAGAGTGACGCAGTGAATTTTTATAGCTCTTGATAGAGATTTTCCAGCCCAAGTTATATTTATCATTGGCTTTTGTCAATAAAGGGTGTTTAATATTTCGTTTATACATATAATTAGGAAAATTCGTATAATTATAATACATAGATCAAGCTACGCAATTCAGGTAACGAATCATCATAATATAAGAGAGCCTCGTTGTTGAAATATGTATATTAAATTGATATACCTATATATCTTCTAATGAATATAATGTAAAATTATCGTGTACATCGTTACATCGTGTTAGTTATCTTACCTTCTATTGCTGCCAAGATAATTAAATCAGGTTCAAGGCGATCTCTAATAATACAATTAATTAATGCCTGAGCTCAGAATGTAACACCGGTACTGTCATAGCATTTTTTTTAAATGACATGTTTAATCATTTATTAACAGTATATGATAGTTATTACCAGTAATATTGGTTATATCATATTATTACGTGATTAATTTAATTAAAATTAAATTAATTTACTTCACGCTGTGTCCCGCACACACCAGGGTAGGGAGAGGGAACCTTGTTCCTAATACACTCCATTCTCAACTTTCCGCTGAATACCGGAACCATTGCGTGGTAAATGGCGGCACTTAACGCCACGCTTTGCGCCGACACCAGAGCGAAGAAATGAAAATATAAATTTAAATAAATATTTCATTTCCTCCAATGGGAATCGAACCCACAACCAGTGACAAGCTTGTGCCTCTGCGTCACAACTGGTCTCAAGTCATTAATTTAATCATAGGACTTTAGTGATGTTAAAGTACCCTCCTATCATATATATCTGATCCATTAACTCGTATGCGAATATTTGCCATAATTCACTTCCTGTCACTCAGGTAATGGACGGTCTGCGTGAAAAAATATCATTTAGGCTGGCTGACCTTTACTGCTTTTCCGGATATTATATACGACGCACCGGAACATACTATAGTATCGTGAAGTTTTTTTTTTCGGCTTCAAGCGATATACGTAGGTTGTTAACCCTATAGATTTTTTGAATAGTATTTTTTTATTATTTCCAAAATTCCACAAGAAATAGAACTAGAATGTTTTTATACACATTTATTTAATAATAAACAATATTTTATATGGCGTATATTACAGTTATACGTATATAACAGTTGCTGTGTCTTATATATTTGACTATAATTATATTTGTTTATAATTTCTTATATATTAAATAGAAATTGTAAGACAGGTTTAGTATTATTCATGTCCTACACTAATATTATACCTGTTTTTTTTTTATTTAATCGATTTGCGACAAATGGTCGTTGGACTTAGCACATGTGGAAAAAATCTACATTATCTAATTCTTCTAACCTTATATTCTTTGAATATACATATTATAATATAATTTATAAATCATTTAAGTAGATATATTAAATATTATAATATAATTCGGACACGTGGTTGCGTGGTCAAATTCTAATATTTTAAATTCTAGGAACCAAAATTTCTAATTTGGAAATTGCAATGTTAATTCTCACGATTTTATACGAAAAGTACTTTCATTTTTTTTATTATTAAATAAAGAGAACCAATAATAAAAAAATAAAAGGACAAATTTCAGCCAATATTTAAATTAATTTACATAAAAATTAAATCTTCAAATTGTTGTAAAAAGAAATACCTGCAAAATATGTGGCGAAATCCGGTTGAAGGCTATATGTATGGCACAATAGCGTTGTATTGATTGCATTGTTTACTTCTTGGAGTGGTGGGTCAGCGCTTATATGACGAGCCGCTAATAATCTTGGACCGTTACTTGCTTCACTCAACAAATCCATTTTTATTTATAATTTAAACTTCAGTTATAAATATAAAAATTTCATTTTTAACGTAAATAAATAGAATACAAGGTGTACCCAAAAATACAGGTCCCGCCGACGCGACGGCGTGTACTACACTGGCGTCGAAGCGTTTCGTTCACTTTCTTTCGACATTTCAATATACGCAACCCGTAGTGTTGTACAATATCCCGTAAGGCAACTCTACATATTATTTTAAATTTTATTATGGCTCTACACATTTTTATTATACCTGATATTTTTATAGGTATTGAAAAAAATATATATATCAAAATGTAAAATATTCCATTGAAACAAAATTTTATAGTTTAGATATTTATATTTTTTATAGTCTTAGTTATTATGTATACATGTAACTGATACCAGAAGACAACTATTTATAAGTATTTAGAAAGTTATCGATATGAAACAACACTTTTACCATCATTCTGCATGAGGTAACGGAGACCCACCAACCGACTTAATGCTTTGATAACCACTAGATTTTGTAACAACAGTAGTTCTTAGTTATGTATAAACTTATATTACCTGCTTATTTATGGAAAATGTTAAATAGTTAAGATAATATAACTTTAATATTTAAGACTTAAAAACAAAATCACGAAAAAATGCATTTATCAATATAAATATTTATATGTTTACATTTTAGCTTCACGCTGTATCCCGCATATACCAGGGTAGGCAGAGGGAATCAGAAAACCTAGTGTTAAGCTTAAGAAGAAGCTTACGCCCGTTCTCATTAAGACACTTCCGTTCTCCATTTGACAATCCCAAGTCTGCTTTGCATGTTGATTGGCGGAAGCCACGTTTTGTCTCGTTACCAGAGGAAAGTAATGAAAATAATAAGTTCTTTGATTCTCACGATTATTACACATTTTAAATAAAACTATTTTAACCGGATTAGTCCATGGTCACGGGTAGACGGGTCTACCGCGGTGACCACGGACTACTGCGAAGGGCTTCCAAAAATGTATAAAAATACAAAATATACGCGATTAACAGCATAATGAAAATATTAAATGTTCCGAATCCTGGAGTGGGAATGGAACCCACAAGCTGTCGTGTTTACAGTCTCATGTTTGTGCCCCTGCGGCACAACTGATCTCAATTACAAAATTTTCTAAAATTATATACAATATTTTACTATTATTTATATAATCAACATACGTGGTTTTGAAAAAGATTATTCAAGAATCTTAATAATGTCAAAATTATTTAAAATATGAAGTTTCCATGAAATATTTCATAACGAATACATTTTTAAAGGATAAAGGCTTTTAGTGCAGAAGAGAAAGTTAACGAGGTCAATGACGGAACAAAAACACTGGTATGGATAGAACTGACGACATTTTGTAATTATACAACTATATAGTACTACTAACTACATAGTACTAGTTACTATACATATTTTTTTAAATAATTTTTTTATCAATCTTATAGAAAACTACGGCAAATTCCGTATCATGTGTATAATATCATAGTTCCGTATCATGTGTATATTATCTAAATAAAGAAAAAAATCGCACACACAAAACTAGATTTCGAAGTTAAAGCTAGGCTAATGTATGTAGGGTATGTATGTATGTTAGGGAGTCGGCTTCGTCCACTGAAAATGTGAAATTCAGGCTAGATACCTTTCATATGATACTTCACTTGAACTAGCGGCTTTAATATCAAATTTTGCCCCCGTTTTTTGGATATAATTTTTTGGATAATTTTCAGATTTTTACCTTTTTGTAGATGCTAGTTGCCAAATTTCATAATTCTAGGTTAGCTGGAAGGTCGCTTTAATTTTGATTCCATTTATATTGTCGAAATATGCGTTTTATGCTATATAAAAAGCCATATCTTTTTTGGAGTAATTGTAGAAGTACGATTTCTTCGGGAAATCAAGAGACCTGAGTATATGGTTTGAATTTTAACTCGATATCTTCAAGCGTTCATGAGATAAAGGCTATTGACAGACAGGCAGACAGACAGACGGACAACCAAGTGATTTTATAACAGTTCCTTTTTTTCCTTAAAAGGTACGGTACCCAAAAAAATCCACGCAAACAATATTGCGGGCGACGACTAATGAGATACACTATATAAAGTCAATAAACTCGTGTGATTTATGCCGCTAATATAAATGGTAATAAAATTGTAAATTTTATAAATATATTCGTAAACCTGTCGAAAGTCAGTCGTAACGTACACTCGTAATTTTACATGTTTTAAAAATGTTGAATACGCAAACGCAAAATATTTGATTTTGTTTCTTAAAACAAACAAAAAAAAACGCAAAATATTCGATTTTGTTGTCAACCGCAAAATATTTGATTTTGTTAAATTATATAATAGGTACTTATTCTACTGTTTATATAAACAATTTTGCTTAGAGACATACTGCTACATGCACATGTATACAAATTTAATTAGATTTATATACAGTGTTTTCTTTACCACTTTAAATGAAAGCAGTTTTAACTATACTATAAAAGCCTAATACAAATAAAACAAAAGATATTTTCAAATAAATGAAAAACTGATGTTCAAAGAAAATAAATAATTACATTATAATTTTAAAATAACACAAGCTAACCTATCAAAATGACAACACCGCACACGCCTCATTTACGAAATCAAGTCGTAGGTATTGACGGTGAAGTTAAACTTGTTTTAGGCTTATTATTGAAAAAAGGGTATTGCGTAAAATAGAACGAGATATATCCTTTTACCGTTCAGATACGTTTTTTGATAATGAAAAGTGACAAATCGGCCACGTTTTGTAGCATTATTATTAAAGTAGTAAATGTTTACGTTATTGGTTGTATGTTTACGTTATTCATAACTGCTTCATACATAATACAAAACGGATAAAAATCATGAAATGAAAATAATAGTCCTATATCTAAACTGTTGACGAATCTTGATTAATTATGCTGCCGACATCAATGTAGCGCCGTGAGGATGTGCCTTTATATTACGTACCTACATACATACTTGAATAAATGATATAGGTATAGAGGCCGTCGTGGCGTAGGCGCCCGAGCATGTGACTGTACGGCTGTGGGTTCAATTCCCTCTCGGGGTTTTATTCTGAGTTATTCTTGATTAATATTTTCATTAGGCGGCGAGTTTCGCCACGCAACTGGCAATGCCTTGAATTTCAAAAAAGTGGGGAACGAAGTGTCTCAAACGAAGGCTCCCATTGGCTACCCTGCTATATGCAACATACAGAGTAAAGCTGTATATAAATGGGTGATATGTAAGTATATAGAAATAAATGGGTAATATATGTAAATAATACGGTCAGATTTAGTTAAACTAAAACTAAATGAGTTTAACTCATTATTACTTTAGCCCTTAGTGTTGTAGCCTGTAGTGATTTTTTTATATTTTAAAATATTGTAAAATAAAATAATAATAATACGCAAACAAATGATATACGGACCGAAAGTCGGTAGAGTCTTATTCGTTTTTAAATTAATACAAGCCATTCGATTCATATTTGAGACATTAATTGTACTTCAATCATTATAATTTTGCCGGTCTGGCTAAATAAAGTGCAATGTTGGCATTTTCCATTCAACTATGAAAAACAATGAAAGAACGAAGTATTTTCACTATTTTTTTTCTTACTATTCCACTAAATGAAAAATATTAAAGAATTTCATAAAATACTTGAAAAAATAACGTTAAATTAAATTAGCATAATTTATTATTAGAGGCTGGTAGTGGTGCACATGCAGTGGGTACAAGCGTGCGGCTTTAAACGCGACAGGTCGTGGGTTCAATTCTCACTCGAGGAAATGAAATATTAAATATCTTTATCTTCGTCCTGGTGATGAGGGAAAGCGCGACGTTGAGCTCCACCACTGAATGCCATTGCCTCCAGAATTCCGCGGAAAGTGGGTAACGGAGTGCCATAACACTATGTTCCCTCTGACTTGTCTGCTACGTGTAAGATACATTCGTTAAGCTTAATTTAAAAAATTATTAACCCTTTAACAATTTGGCGTGTCACCATGTTTTTCCGTTATTCAATTCCAATTTCATTAAATATTTTATATTACATAATATAATTTATAATAATAAATTTTATAATACATGTTTTGTAATTTATTTTGTGTAATTTATCAAATATCTAATTTGATTGAAAACTTCGAATACTATAATTTAGTACCTACCTGGCAATCATATCAAATATTTATATATAGCTATATAAATATTTATGATATAATACCTGAAATTGTGGTTTTTTAGTACTAAACTATGCCATCAAATTTACCTACTCACCATATTAATATTATCTTTTATTGCATATTTTCATATTTTGTGAAGCCAGTCGTGGTGCAGCGACACAAAGTGTGACTGTAAAATCAACTGGTTGTGGGTTCGATTCTCACTCGAAGAGATGAAATGGTCATTTAAATTTACAATTCCATTTCTTCGCTCTGGTGTCAAGGCAAGGCGCAGCGCTGAGTTCCGCCACTCAACACGCAATACCGCCAAAGTTCTCTGTCGACCCTGTTGTGTGCGGGATACAGCGTAAATCTGATTCACACTTCGTATCACAATTAGTATTATGAAAAAATAAAAAGCTACGCGACTTGTAAAAACGTGATTATCTAACTTTGCTTCGTTATGCTAAAACCGAAACAAGGAAAAGTACCATAAGAACTTACTAATCATATAATAGGTATTATGCAAGGATTTTAATGATTTTGAAATTACATATTGAATAATACCCTTCCATATAAAATTTATGGGCGTTTGCAATAAACGACAAATTAATATTTATTAAGGGTAATATATTAATATTTTTTTTGCTATATTTATATAGTTTATAAACCGGAATAGCTGCCATCGTTTTATAATAAATGAACTAATTTACGTAATAGTTCGTGCTATCCCACAAAAGATGTCGCTAGCAGTTCTAAAGTCCCATTCAATCATTATCCTAATGGAGTTTTCATAAAAATTACACACGCAACGCTCGCTACAGACAGTTTTAAAATTAGTTGATATTCTTATCTTTTCTTTCGAAGGTCAGCATGGCGGAAGAGTCTAAGACATTATAAATTTATTTTATCACAAATGTTACGAAAGCTTAAAATATATGCATTGTATACATGTAGAAGTATACTAAAAAATATATAATGGACAGAAATATACGTGTTATTAGGCACGAGGTTTATATATAAATCTATCTTTTTATCTTGATGTAATGTAGACGATGTGGATAAAATCGAAGGCCGTCGCTAGTTTTATTATGATAACCAGATCACTTGTAATATAACTTGTATACAAACACATAGTTATGCTGATATTCGCTTATCTTTGGACGTTTTGTTTTTAAACAACACAGTGTATTGACTGTTTCACTTGAGCGCAAATACAACACGTGTACATTATTACCAACTATAAAGAAATTTGAAAGTCAATGCCCTAATTTACTTGCAAACACCGAATTTCTAAAGTAATCTGCTGTTAAAAATTGATTTAGCACTTTTAAATATAGGTATATTCCATTTTTTTTAAAGACATCAAATATATATTTTTATATTATTATTTTCAATATTAATTTATCTAACTAACCGTGATATAAACAATCATGTACTGACGATTAAACTAGATTTTTTAATTAAACTTATTAACTCTTATTGTTGTAAATAATTGATTTATTTTTAAAATGTAAGAATTATTTTATATTCTATCTAATTACGCGTTGTTTTTACAATTAATATTTTTTTATGAACCACATAAAAAACCTATATCTTCAAAACATCGCATTAAAAGATAAAAATATTACCAATAGATAGCACACGTGCTGATAGCCAATACTTTGACTGCCTTACTTATCGAAAAGATTAACTTTTTATTTATTATTTCATGACTTTAACCAATTTAACCTCCAGAAATTAACCTACCTAGTAGAACTACTGACCTAACAATTTCTATAAACTTATGTTAGAATGTGTTAAAGTCTTAACGAATTTACTTTACTGATATATAAACCGATTTGCTATATAAATATTGTTGTTTACATTTTCTGGTGATTTCTGCGACACGTGGTTAAATATACCTACCAAAAAGTAACAACGAACTCAGATAATTCGGTAGGAAAAAATTGCACAAAAACCGAGGGCAATGTCCGTTTTTAGCTTTAGCTCAGTGAAACGGCTACCTCACCTCCACATACAAACATGTTTACAAATACATACTTACGATTTACCAAATAATAATTAATATGAACTCAATATGATAGACTTATAGTTCATTTTGAAACAATTGAAATATATCTTTTACAACATCAAACTTTGATGAATACGTACATAAGTACGAAGCAGGTATTTAGTATTAAACAATAAAATTACAGAATCAATAATATCGTTAAGCAAATAAAACTTTTTCATCAAATTTATTACTATAAATCTATATTATATAGAGGCCAGTTGTGGCACAACAACATGAAGTGTGACTGTAAAACCGACTGATTGTGGATTCGATCACCACTCGAGGAAATGAAATATTTACTTAAATTTATATTTCCATTTCTTCGCTCTGGTGTCGAGGCTATGCGCGGCGTTGAGTTCTGCCGCTCAACACGCCAAGCCTCCAGAATTTGGCAGAAAGTGGGAAACGGAATGTCTTAACACTAGGTTCCGTTTGCCTACTCTGCTATGCTACGGGATATAGCGTGAAGCTGATTAAAAATTTAAATAATAATAATATAGAAATATTGAAAACACAAAATAGTTACTTAAATATGTAGTGGAGTTCATTTTCTTACAAATTATTAAAACAACCTAAAAACGGTAAACTATCTACTATTTTCTAGTTGTACTAGTTTTTCTCTGACAGACAGTTATTATGCAAGCTACATTCAGCTATATAAATTATACAATCATATAGGTCAAATCTCATTGTATTCAGCCATGACCGTATTACAAGCACTATTGAGATCAAAAAAGATAAATCATAAGTTTACCGAGTAAATATATCACCTAAGCGAGGGCCGTCCAAAGATTTTTCCACTTCCCATGCGCGCAAGTGGATCGACAAGTTGAACCACTAACACAAAGATAACACCGTTCACATTACAGGCGTGTCTGCTTGGAGTTGTGTTTATTTACGTCCATCGTATTGTTTGTATACAGGCCGGCACGACTGCGCATCGGACTACGTCACTGCCCTCCCCGCCGCCCGCGCGCTCTCCCGCAATCCTACACTGGGGTCGACTCGCCCCACTCGCTCACAGAACACATATACCCAAAGGGAAGAATGTTCACTTCATACAAAAAAATGGGGGACTGAACGACACTGCTGCCATCTATTGTGTGCCCACCAAAAACAATATTTAAAATTTGACGCTTCAGATATGGGCGGGAAATTCAAAATTTGGCTAATATTTGGATAATAAATCTATTTCTATTCAAAACCAGAATGATTCCCTCTTTCAAAATCAATTGGAAATATCATTATTTAATTTAAACAAAAATACTTCCAAATGATTTTGAAGGAGTGAATCATTTCTAGTTTATTTCTAGTTTAATAATAATACAAGATAAATACAGAAATAAAACAAATAAACACTTTATACTTTTTTATTGCTTATAAACATTTGTTATAATTATATCTATACAAATAGTATTCTTGCAAATCAAATAAAATAGTGATTATTGCAACAAGCCAAACTTGCCCTTTTATATTAGACACAATAATTAACATTTATATAAGTTAAATAGATTGTACTCTATTCAAGAATGTAACTGCCTGCAATATTATAAGTTAAAAAATATATAAATCATAATCTATATATTTTTTAATTTATAATATTGTAGACAGTTACATTCTTGAAATTTGACCTAGACTACAAATAAAGAATGAACAAAATCATTGCTGTTTACTATTCTATTTTAATTAAATAAATATAATTGAATTGTTGATTTTTTGATAATAATGATATATATAATAGAGATAATGATAAAAATTATGAAGTCAGTGTCATGAAGTTAATAGTGTTGGTCAAATTAAATCTAACATAATTATACTATTACCTATTTTTTTATATACCTATATTAACCTTTTTAATAATTTCTGATATTTTGAAGATCTTGAAGACAAAGTTTGCATTTATTGCCAAGGCTCTTTAATAAAAATCCACAGACATATTTCCAGGTTAGGCAATTAAAACAAACCTTGACCATGACTTAGAACTTAGCAAGTTTCACTCCCGTTGTCTGCTCGGCATTTGGACATGTATGGTCCTGTTTTAATTTAGGTGCAAAAACAAAATTTCCATCACCATTTTTGGAAGAAATGTTTTATACATTTCCATTTGGCTCGACCTATAATGTAATAAATAATATGTTAATTAAAATAATATTTTTTTAACAAGTTTTATTTAATTATTAGTAAGTAGAAACCAGCCAAACTTGAGGCCAGCCATATCGCATGGGCACAGGGTGTGACTGTAAAATCTACTGGGTTGTAGGTTCGATCCCCACTTGAGGAAAAGAAATATTTATATAAATTTATATTTCCATTTCTTCACTCTGGTGTTGATGCAAAAGGCAGTGTTGAGTTCCACCACTCAAGATGCAATGCCTCCAGATGTCGGTAGAAAGTGGGGAATGGAGTGTCTTAACACTAAGTTCCCTCTGCCTACCCTGCTGTGTACAGGATACAGCGTGAAGCTGATTAATTTAAATTTCTTTATATAGAAACTAGTACTTTTAACTGGACTATACAATACACGACAAAATATTACCTTTTCCTTCAATATTGTTTGATGTAATATTTGTATTGCATTTTATATTATATTTTAAAAACAATTTTCTGAAACATTTCAGTAAGAGAGGTAAATCAAATATTGTAATATATATTGACACCACCCATATTACAAATTGTAGCTGCAATATTTAAGCCATTTCAAACATTTCTGTTGAATCTGGAAATAAAATTACAAATAATAAATAAAACTATTATCACAAATCTTTACAAATAAGGCTTTAAGTTTAAATTTATATTTAACGATTACTTACCGGTGTAGATTGGTAGGGCCAGGTAATCCTGGGTAATTTTATAGGTTCGCTAAGTTTGCGTCGCCGAATGAAACATAGGTTCGCCATTTGCAAATTATAATGTTACCCCATATCAAAAGATAATCCTACTACTACGCTTTACATATCGGTTACATAAATTGTTTCTGCTTTCAATTGAAAACTTTATATAACTAAATTACACTGCAATTTTTTATTTTCATTTGTTAATTATATTTACGATTAACTTCTATTTTTTTCGGAGTTGCATTTTATCATGATACCTTCCATACATGAAACATAATAAAGAAAGTTATTTACTAAATCATAAATAATTATATCATAAAAACATTATAATAAATCCTTAAAAAATTCCTATATAGAAACTACTAATTAGTAGTTTTACTTTAATATAGCAACACTAAGTATCAAATAATTCATAATTTTTTTTTCGGGACTTATTTACAATCCCCCGTAGGTATGTCGCACATGCCCCTTAGGAAGTCGACCGGGCCTGCACTCGCTAGTCGCTCATTCATTCTACATTCGCAAACGCTGTTAGTTGCGCGTCCCCAGTGAAGCTCGTCCTTGTTAGCGATTCATAATAGCGATCAACGCTATGCTGAAAGAGACTTCGAGGTATGACAGCCGTAACGCAAGCAGGGAGGACGGACGGCCGCTAGCCTCGTCTAGGCTCCCCGCCATTGAGGAGCTTACTCTCGGGCTCAAGCAAAAGCTTCACCTGCAAGCTCGAGCGAGAGCCGCTCCGTACTACATAAGAAAGCAAGAACCAGTGGATCTCGTGGAAAGGTTACTGGAGCAGCGCGCCCTCGTCGCTGAGGCTGTTCGGAGACTGCAGGAAAAGAAACAACCATGTCACGAAATATCAGTAGATTCTTAATTTTTTATGTTAATTAAACAAAACATTTTAGTTGTGAAAGTGTGGACCGTGTTGTGAAATCTGTGTGTAAGAAACGTGTCGGGTTACAATGGTGCTATATGCGGAAAGCATGCGAGAGCGAGATGGCCAGCTATGACGTGTCACGCGCGGTACAAATCACGAGAACGAACCAAAATGGCCGCCGATACTCTACAATCATAATATTTATTCTTCATTTTATAGTGACCTTAACTGATCAAAGTACTGAATGACGTAATTAACTCTTAGTATTCGTATGCCTTCCATTATTATATTACTATCTATTTTATTAATATTTACGTTTTCATGACTTAGAAAAACTTAAGCTGAGACATTTCCAAAAAATAAACTTATTTAAATATTATTAATGTAAAGTATTCAATAGCTTTAAATATGTTTGTTTACGTTTAAAGTTACGTATTCAATAGACGAATATTAAGTGACGTTTGTTGTTTATCAGTAATTTTCCCTTGTGATCTTTCGTCTCCCCAAAAAGTTTACAATATACATTTCAAATATCATCGCATTAAAATTAAATTTATAATAGTATATACGCATAATAACGTAATCGGAACAACTTCCTAACGGAATCGTAAACATAACAGTAATAATACGCTTTAGATACAGTTACTTCCTCGCATGTCAAATATAAGTATGGTAAAGTTATCGCTTAAAGTGATATGGCAGGTGTTGTAAGATCAGATCTGAGGAACCTTAATCTGAATTACAATTACGCCTGTTACTTAGTAAATTTGTAGGCAATATTTTTTATTATAAATGTACCTATCTTTCTCTTTAGTACATCAACATTGTAATGTACAATTGTACCAAATCGGGTATAATAATCAATGTAATATTACATGTGTGCATGTTTTAGTGCATTTTGTGATTTTAGATAGTTTAATTTATCGATCTTGTGATTTAGATAAGATTTAAAAGTTATCTAATAAATGGAATAAAATTTAAAGACTTGACTTGTTTTATTTTTATTTATATTAGTGTAGTTGTAAGTTGCAACATTGAAAATTAAAAGTGCATTCTTGTACCAGGGTCATTTTATATTTGGATTTACGGATTACCTTCATATTTACATAAATATAGTTTTTGCGAACAATTTGCTAGTTAATTGGGATTTAACAGAATTATTACCTAAAGTGGTAGCGGAAAAAAAGTCTGCTGCTGCAAGAGTCTGCTTCTAAAGAATAATAATTTTAAATTATAATAAAAAGACTCAAGGCGCTGTGCCTACAAGAAAAAAAATAAGACATTAATTATTAGTATATAGTTTACTATAATATATTTTATTATGTTATTAATAAAAACATGTTATGCCCCAAACCTCTTATTATCATAACCCCAACATAACATTTTAGTAAAAGTAGAAAAAAAAACTGACTAAATTATGGTCGTATTTATATAATTTAAAATGAACCATAATAAAGGTCAAATGATAAAACAACAATATTTTGTTCCGATTGGAATTAAACAGAAACTGGCGCCATCTGTTGTCCAATAGTAAAACTATATAAAGTTGTATATTACTACAATATTATAATTTTTGAAATTATCTTTATTTGAAATTATCTTTATATATTTTTTGTACTTCAAATAGGATCATTAATATTTTAAAATATCATTATATTACTATATTTTTTGGGGAATGGAGTGTCTTAACACTAGGTTCTCTCAGCCTACCCTGCTGTGTGCGGGATATAGCGTGAAGCTGATATGATATTATATTTTAAAAAGTAAACAACTCTCACGATAACTATTGTAAGTCCTCTATTTCTTATTTAAAATATTAAATATATTATATAATAAGCATACACATTGTGTCTTTTACACAAATATAGAGATTACTTTAATGCGTGGTGGTAGTTTCGTAATATTTTGTGGGCGATGTATCTATATAACACTCAGGTACAATAGTATAAAAACCAATCTGACTAAACTTTATTAATTATTCTATTTCTTATAACGAAAACACATAATTTTTATAATTTACATGTTTTTATCAATACAAGCTCGTTGAAATTAAAACACAAATGAAATATTTTAACATCGACAACGAGTGGTAAAAAAACAGTTATCCAAGTAAAAGTAATCATTGTGGTATATATTAATCATGGAATTCTATTTCTTACCGCTGGATAATATTGAGTCGGCTTAAAGCCTTAAGATTACCATTATGATGTCTATGTAGTTATAATTACCTGATTTTTGCTTTCCTGCCACTATTTTGTAGCATCTTTTTTAATAGTAACTTATTGTTATATATAAGTCAAATAATAACTTAAGCTTCTAAAATCTAAAATATAAAATAATAAAATTCTTGATAAAATATGTAATTTTGTAGCTGAAATTTACAATAGCCTTAAAGTTACTTATTTAGAAATGTTAGTTAATGAATATTATTAATAATATCCCTAAGACTTCTTTAAGACTGGCATTTCCTGTTAAGTATATACCTATGTGACTGATGTGATTCGATATAGAAAACAACAACTATTACTATTTATTATATAACTATTTTTAACATTTTTAAAGTGTTATTCCACACTTAGAAAAGAAAAAGATTTATTTAGAAAATGTATAAAAATTTGAACTTAGCGGGACTCAAATCCGCGTCTCCTGGAAGCCGAGGACTTTCTTTCCTAAGTGTGGAATAACATTTTAAAAATTTTAAAAGCTTTAAAGTTATAAAAACAATTGGGGGACCTACTTAACAAAAAAATATTTATAAAAGTGATGGAACTGGTTAAAATTTTTTTACCTTATTTACTTTTAGAATTGTTGGTTCTCAATATTATAGATAAAATTAATAAAAGCGGTAGACCTTAACCATATACTTGTAATTAAGTAGGTACTCTCAAATGTAGGTAAAGTACGCCCAACCGGCTTGTTAACCTAGTTTTATGACTATCGTTATAATAATATTTCATATTATTTCTTTACTATAAAAAACCCTGTGTGTGTAACGAGGTTGGTGTTATTCAAGGGAAATATATTTACCTACAAAATATTGAAGAAAATATATATTTTAAACATTAAATTTGTAAATAAGGAAAATTAATTAATAAGAAATATATAATATTTGTTTTTTTTTTTTTTATTTTCTTAAAGAACTATTTTTGCTTAAATAATGAACCATTGATCAATATATATATATATATATTGTTTACATTTTTGAATTTACTAATATGTACATATAGATTTTTTTATAAAGTTTAAATCCGGCGATGAGATCCGGCCATTCAACACTCAATGCCTCGAAAAATATAGTACGAATACGAAGTGTCTTACTATGATTCTCTCTTCCTATCCAGCTGTGCGCGTCCAATTTCTTCAGTGAATTTCAATAATTAATATCTAAGCTATAATCAATAATTAATATCTAAGCAATAATTAATATCTAAGTTATAATTAATATCTAAGCTATATCGCATAATGGATAAAAATAATAAAAATAGTAATAATAAAAATATTTACAATTTTGCTACATTTAACTGTAAGAACGTAAAAAGATCTATAGATAGTATCCGTGACTTGTGTAAAACAGCTGATGTAGTGGCTCTGCAGGAGACATGGCTTTTGCCAGATGAAATACCTTTTCTGGATACCATCAGCGACGAGTTCAGCTGTACAGGTGTGTCAGCTGTTGATACCTCTGTGGGAATTCTCCGTGGTAGACCTTTTGGCGGTGTAGCCCTACTGTGGAGGCGTAAGATTTTTCAAAATGTAACCGTCGTACAGTGTAGTAGTTCACGTGTATGTGCAGTGAAAATGGTGTTAAATCAAAGGACAATATTAGTAGTGAGTTTATATATGCCAACGGATTCAGTGCTTAACTTAACAG
The DNA here is from genome assembly GCA_917862395.2 of Heliconius sara. NCBI lineage: Eukaryota > Metazoa > Arthropoda > Insecta > Lepidoptera > Nymphalidae > Heliconius > Heliconius sara. The sequence goes on along the minus strand of OU860795.2, from coordinate 5,690,887 downwards.
AATTTACGGATGTTTTGAGCTCGGTAAGTGCAATAATAGACAATTGTAATGTGGACTGTGTTTATATTTTTGGTGATTATAATGCTCACCCTTTTGAGCGATTTTATGACGAGCTTATGGCATTTTGTAATGACCAAAAATGGTTATGCATAGACTTTGAAATGTTAAAATCGGTTTCTAATACCTACACGTTTATTAGTGAAGCTAATGGCTCTAAGCGATGGCTCGACCACTGTGTGTTAACCAAAGCAGCCGCTCAAACAGTTAAAAGGGTGTATGTAAACTATGATACGACGTGGTCGGATCACTTTCCATTAATTGTTGAATGTAATTTGAATGTTATTCCAATAATCAAAATGCAATCTAATTTAAAACGCAACGAAGTTGTGTGGGGTGACAGAGACCCGCAACAAATTGAAATTTACCTAAAGAACTGTAATGAAAAGTTGACTCTCATCGATTTCCCACATGAACTTCTTAAGTGTGGCGACAATTTGTGCTATGATCCGAGCCACAGAAGTATCATAACTAACCTTTATGAAAATATTGTAGCGGCTTTAAGTGAATCTGCGATTACAAGTTGTGTACGTAGAAGGGCAGTACGTGGCAGGCGGGTAGTACCAGGCTGGAATAAACACGTCGCTGCTGCTCGCGCGGATGCCAGGCTACAATTTGAACTTTGGTCGTTGCAGGGAAGGCCGTCAAACGGTTCTTGCTATCAGAAAATGTGTGAGGCTAGAAGAAAATTTAAATCGCGTTTAAAATGGTGCCAAGACCATGTAGAACAAATTAAAATGGATATATTAGCGTCACATCATATAAAAAAAGATTTTCGTTCCTTTTGGAAACAAAGTAACAAATTGCAACCGAAGCCGGGTATCCCTGTGAGCATCAGCGGTTTGACTAATTCTGAGCAAATTGCTGATCTTTTCATGGATCACTTTTCAGTGAAGTCACCACTTGGAGGGTCACATCTTGTGCAGGATGCTGGGGCCGGAATGAACAGGTTGACAATAATAACAACTGAAAGTATTACTGAAACAATAATGTCAATGACCAGAGGCAAGTCACCTGGTCACGATGGTCTTAGCATTGAGCACTTACAGTCGGCTGGTCCTCATTTAGTCCGTATTTTATGTATATTGTTTAACTTATGTCTAAGTCATAGTTTTATGCCGGATAATATGATGCGTACAGTGGTGGTTCCTATAGTTAAAAATAAAACGGGCGACAACGCTGATAAGAATAACTATAGACCTATTTCGTTGGCAACTGTAATTTCAAAAGTATTTGACAGTATTCTTAATACTCAGCTTAATTCGTACATCCAACTGCATGACAATCAGTTTGGTTTTAAGCCGGGTCTGTCAACAGAAACCGCAGTGCTGTGTCTTAAGAGTACTGTCACCTACTACGTAAAGAGAGAAACGCCAATCGTTGCCTGTTTCCTTGATCTCTCTAAGGCTTTCGACCTGGTTTCATACGATGTGTTATGGAAGAAACTTCATAAAAGTGGCTTACCTTTAGAGCTCATTAACATTCTTAAATATTGGTATGGAAACCAGGTCAACAATGTACGATGGGAGGGAGCGCTGTCGCGCCCGTATAGTCTGCAGTGTGGCGTGAGACAAGGGGGTTTGACTTCGCCAACTCTTTTTAATATTTATATAAATGAATTGATAGCTGAGCTCAGCAGCATCAGAGTTGGCTGTTACATAGACGGTGTATGTATAAATAATATTAGCTACGCTGACGATATGGTGCTGTTGAGTGCATCTGTCTGTGGCATGAGAAAATTACTATCTGTATGTGAGTCGTATGCTAAGTCACATGGTCTAATTTATAATGTAAAAAAGAGCAAAATAATGGTGTTTAAAGTCAGAGGCAAGTGTAGGAAAGAATTACCACCGGTGTTCCTAAATAATTGTACCCTAGGTAGGGTGGATAGTTTTAAATATCTTGGCCACTGTTTGACTTCTGATTTAAAAGATGATACTGATATAGAACGGGAGCGGAGAGCGTTGTCGGTGAGGGCGAATATGCTCGCTCGTAGGTTTGCACGTAGTTCACGCAACGTTAAAATTACATTATTTAGAGCATATTGTACATCTTTTTACACGTGCAGCCTGTGGGCTGGATATACTCAAAAACCTTATAGCGCTCTCCGCGTTCAGTACAATGACGCGTTCAGGATGCTGTTGGGGCTACCTCGATACTGCAGTGCCTCAGGGATGTTCGCTGAAGCCCGTGTTGACTGTTTTTACGCTCTCATGAGAAAAAGATGCGGGTCTCTGGTGCGTAGGGTACGGGGTAGTGTCAACAGTATACTGAATGTGATTTCGAATAGACTTGATTGCACCTACATGAATCATTGCTGTTCTGTTGCAAACGCGACGGTGCAGCGTTGATTCGTGTGTATTGTAACATTTATTTAAAATATTAACTAACCTAGTCTGTAAGAAATATTATTTACTAACCAAAATGAGTCACTGGTCACTTGAATAAAGTATTATTATTATTATTATTATTATTATAAGCTCATAATCATTTCTTTTTTTTAACAAGAGCAAATCAGAAAATCGATAAATACTTGAAGTACAGAAAACAAAATATAGTTACCATGTACGAAGTACTATATCGTTACAGGCAATATGTATATTTCAATATTCTTTACTACACCATGACAATGTATAGAATAACAAAAACCTGTAGGTAATGTATAAAATGTTCTTATATAAAACATATGCACAACTGATAATCTATAGTAACATAAAAAGTGAAAGACTTTGTTGGTTTAAGCGCAAAGATCTCTGAAACTACTTACTGGTCGGATTACCATTTTTTTCTTGAGTATGATAGCTACATTCCTTATGAGTGCTATTAAACATTACGGTGTTATTCTTAGTTAACATTAAACAACGATAATTATGAACGCCATTTAACCACATGCGCAGCATGCTGCATATAAGTGCTATGTAGTGCAAACTAAAACCCTTTTGAAGTCTTGCGTTAAGGATATAAGTATCGTCATATCTTAAAGATAGCAAGCAGCAAGTGCTTGCAGTTTCTCAGGTAGAAAGAACCCTCTTTCCTCCCCAACCGGGGAGTCGCTATAAAGATCAGTAGAGCTAACAGCACTACTTAAGATTAAGCTCAAGTTCGGAAACAGAGTGCAACCGTGCAAAGAGAATTGGTGGAGGAAGTTAAAAAAATATAGATCTTTCTTTACTCACAAACGAAAGTTATATACTCTTTGGCGTCAATATATTTAGTTGTTTTATGAAATGAAAATATGATAAGCAGGCGAAGCCGAAATCGGGCTGCTAGTATATGTATACTACGAGAGCCACAAAATAGGCTTGCATTTATCTATATCTATTGTAAAATATATATTTTGAGGTATTGTATAGAATACCCAAATTATACAGATTGCCGTTAACATATCCATCAAATAACGTTGACAAATATGAATTGACAGCTGAGAATGACAGCACTCTGTTATTATGATAGTGAATTGAGATATTTTGTATTGTGCTCGTCCTTTTAATTGTATTGCAATAAGGTAATAAATTAAACACTAATATCGCTTTGCGTACGTCACAGCTCGCGTTTGACACGTTTAGTTGCTAACTTACCACTTTAGCCTTTAATTATCAAAGAGTTTCGTTATTCTGTCATTCTGTGTAGTGTACTTGTGCGGCATTGCTTATATTTTTGCCCACCAACTATATTCAGTTTGTGTCTTTGTAAGTTTAAAAGTTTTGTTATATTATTAACTATATAAGCCATTTATATTTCATTTAATATGTTTTCTTAAATGTATAATATTTTAATACTAAGTTTAATTTTTTATTTACCTTCGTAACTAAATTTTTTTTGCTTACAGCAAAAATGGCAGATTCTTGGTCAATGGGTCCTGGTACTTTAGATGTGCCTTTGGCACTATATGCGAAAAATAGAGAAAGACTTGCGGAACAACTACAAAGCGGTCAAATCGTAGTTCTTCAAGGCGGAGAAAGTATCAATCATTATGATACTGATGTGGAATATGTTTTTAGACAGGTAAACATTTAATTTTAAAACTAGTATATTAAATAAATACAGTTTTACTAGGCATTAATAAATATGTGGCAAAACTCAATATCAAATTTTGTCTTATTACCAAATGGAGGAACTGAAAATAACTCACTTCTCCAAGTTGAACTTGAACCTTAACGATAATGGCAAAATAAAATTAATTATTTGTGACTAATATTTTAGGAAGCATACTTTACTTGGATATGTGGTGTCCGAGAGCCAGGTTGCTATTTTGCTTTAGATATAAAAACAAAAGAATCCCATCTGTTTGTGCCGAGACTCCCACAAGAATATGAAGTTTGGATGGGAAAACTGCTCTCGTGTGGAGAGTTTCAGAAAATATATGGAGTACATAATGTACATTATGTTGATGAGGTAAATTGAAAACTTAATATTTTTATTTTGGCTTTACATCATATACCACATATAGCAGGGTAGGCAGAGAAAACTTAGTGTCAAGGATTAACTGTTATTCACACAAGTGGCGGAAGTTAACACTGCATTTTAATCTTATCAGAGAGGAGTAATGTAAATAATTTATTTGCTTGACTCAGGATTGGACCAAATACCATCTAGTTTACAGTTAGATGCTGTGCCATGATGTTCTTAATAATAACTTTTATGTTTATTTGTTTCACACTGTGTGCCACAAACAGCAATGTAGGCAAAGTGTACCTAGTGTTAAGGCGCTCTTGCTTGACACTTTCCGCCAAATACTTAAGGCATTGTGTGTTGAGTCTCAAAACTCAATGCCACACTTTGTGTCATTACCAGAATGAGGAAATAAAGATATTAAATATTTAATTCCCATAGCGGCAATCAAAGCCAAAACTGTTGTGTTTACAGTCGCATGTTTGTGTCCCTGTGTCATGACAGACTCATTAATAACTTAATAATTTTTATGTTGATTAAAATTATTAAAAAAAATTAAATAATAACATTAAATGATAATTTAAAAAAAAACTTTAATGTTAATATCTAAATAAGTATGCAGTAAGTATTATATCTTAATAGATATCACATCTTATCATATAAATTTATAATATTGTTATTAACATTCACTGTCTATCCAGACATAAAAAAATGTTATGTACAAAGAAATCATTATTATATAATATATTTATCTCAAGATTGCAAAGAGGTGTCGAGGTAAAATCTTATCTCTTAGTCTACGCTACGTCCCTTGGATTTCGCAGAAAACATCAAGTTTCTAAGTTAACTTAATCAAAAGATACAAGCATTTAGGCGTCATAATAACAACATGTTAATCAAGACACTGCCCAATCAAATCTTATTAGATAGTTCTCGTGGATCTGTTACAATTTTTGTTACAAAGTGAGAACTTACAATACAAATAAAGAAAAAATATTCATATTTTCAAATTTATACACATTTTTTTCATAAAAAAAATTATTACAAACATATTACTTATATTTGTAGGTCGTTTTATACAAAATGACGAGTTTATAAGGATTATTTTAAAAAAAAAAATTAAATTAGCTTCACGCTATATCCCGCACACAGCAGGGTAGGCAGAGGGAACCTAGTGTTAAGACACTCCGTTCCCCACTTTCTGCCGAATTTTGGAGGCATTGCGTGTTGAGTGGCAGAACTCAACGCCGCGCTTTGCCTTGACACCAGAGCGAAGAAATGGAAATATAAATTTAAGTAAATATTTCATCTCCTCGAGTGGGGATCGAACCCTCAACCAGTCGGTTTTACAGTCACACGTCGTGCCACTGCGCCACGGCCGGCCTCAAGGATTATTTTCCACTGACCTAAAATCCTTAAATTGGTACAGAACGCTCAGTATATATATGATATGGCTGTCGCGGTGCAGAGGTGACTGTGAACGCGTTGGTTGTGGGTTCGATCTCCATTCCAAGGAATAAATTATTCAAATCCTTGCTCAGGTTAACAAGCGGCGCGCCGTCTTGTTCCTCAACTCAACACTCCCTCGATAATTGAGCGGAAGTCGTGGAATGGGAAACAGAGTGCCATAACACTATGAATATATTGCCTACTCTCTACTATGCAGTAAAAAAGCGTAAAAGAAAAAAAACAATCCATATGGATTTTGGTATAATAAAAAAAAACTGTAATTATAAAATTGATGGCAAAGTGATATATATACAAATAATATGTTTGACATGGCATGTACATCTGGATTTACAAACAATAAATAATATCTTCTTTATTTATAGAGATTTCATTAATTTTCACATGACAATATTTTTTTTTTAAATTTCAGATTGCTGATGTTTTGAAATCTTTAAATCCTGAGAAATTGTTGACTCTAGTGAGTAGATACATGTAATATAATAAATACAAACTTTTAAAACCTGTTTCTAAATATTATTATAGTAAAACTACTTTTTGAAATTTTTGTTCACACAAGTTTAGTGTTTTAATTGATGGATACTAGATTTAAAGAAAGACTCTATATTGTCCTTCCATTTTCCTATGTTTTTAATCTGACACATAGTCTGTCTGAGTCTGAGGGGGTTATGAACTGTCACTTTAACTATGGTAGCCTTAACCTGATATATCAAATATAAATGCCCAAATCTTCACCAACTTACAGCAGAGACAATCACCCTTGGGCTAAATAAAATGACGTCCAGGAATATAATATAGAGATAAAGTGATGGTTACTTTTTAGAGTATATTTTTTTAAAGGGTATTTTAAATATAAAACTTAAAGCTGTTAATATTATTATAATGTTGACTACATAGAAAAAATATATAGGATGTTTTAATGATAACTGTTTCAATTTGTGGTTTCAGAGTGGACCAAACACTGATAGTGGTCTAACAGCCAAGGAAGCTGTATTTTCCGGCATTGATGAGTAAGTTGTTTCTATTTTATACAGTGGCGTAGTGAGGGCGCTACACAAAAAGGGGCGCCAAAAGGTCTGCAAAACTATTTAAATATATTAACTTGGGAGTATATTTTATATATACAATTATATGATGTTCGTCTGGGGGGCGCTGAATAGGTATTTTCCACCGCTTCGCCACTGATTTTATATATTTAGCATAAAATAACATTTTTGTCCTACCACAACTAATTGCAAGTTTTTAAATATTTTCTGCTATCATATGTTTTTATACATTATTCCAGATTCGAGGTGGATAATGAAATATTGTTTCCAATCATTGCAGAACTGTAAGTTATTATTATAATACATATTAATTATTATTTATAAAAAGAAAATTTTGGGTAGCTGTGTTGCCCGCATGGACTACAGTAGTTACCGTTTTGACGTGTCCGCACACTAACTATATACTCTATTTCCGTCCACCTAACAAAGGCTTTGTTAATACTTTACAGTATGATTGACAAATAATGCCCGCCTTCAGCAATTCTTACTAATTAAAATATTCTAAAATCACTTTACAGCCATCTATAACTATAACTTCAGGGCGGCCACGACGTCGGTCGTACTGTAAATATAAATAATTTAAGTGATAGTGTATTAGTATTTGCAAAGATAATAATTTTAATAGCGCTATACTGTAATATATCTATTACTAGTGACATACCCGCGGCATCGCCCGCGGAATCACCACGATTCAAAAGTGGCTTTGCTCGCTTAAACAATACGAATATTTTGTAGCCAAAGGATAATATATTTTCAGTAAAAAGTATCCCACGTCCTTTCTTATACTTCTAGAAATATGTGTGTATAAGTTTTCATGATAATGGATTGAGTAGTTTTAGTATGTAGTAGTATAGATAAGCACTTGTGTAATATAAGGCTTATCTATATAGCAATATGAAAGTATAAAATAATAATATTTATACATATACATTATCCACATATTATGGATTTTCTTATCTGATAGCAGGTGTCGTATTTCAAAATATCAATTGAAACGATACAATTACTTGTTTTAATTAAATCCTTCGTATATTCAATGACATTTTTTAAAATTACATAATTTTAAATGATAATCTAATCCAGCACATCTTTTGTCTGAAATGTTTACTTTTTTATATTTAACGGACTTATTATTGACTATACGGAACTATTTATGACGGAATATATATTGACAATTTTAATTAAGAAAATGATAATACCTTTTAATTTAGGCCATTATGGTACAGTTTATATATTAGCTTTATTTAATTTGTAACCTCAGAGGAGCAAGTGATTTCGTACTCTTATTAAAAAAACTTTTTAAAATTAGGCAGCAACAAACTCAGGACAGTGGCGCAGAAGCACAAAGTGTGTCTGTAAAATCTACTGGTTGTGGGTTCGATGCCCATTCGAGGAAGTGAAATATTTATTTACATTTATATTTTCATTTCTTCGCTATGGTGTCGAGGCAAAGCGCTGAGTTCCGCCACTCAACAGGCAATGCCTCCAACCAACTCGGCGGAAAATGGAGAACGGAGTGTCTTAACACAAGGTTCTCTCTGCGTACCCTGCTGTGTGCGGGACACAGCACGAAGCTATATCATTTATTTGTCATGATAGTTAATAAAGTATCGCAAAATATTAATAAATTCCAAAAAGTAATACCACGATTTTACGAATTTGCAAACAGTGCTTAGATTTATTTCAGTTAGTTTTCATTTCATTTATTCTTTATAAAATACTCTTTTCCTACATTTTCAGTCGAGTTTTTAAAACTCCCGAAGAAATAGAAGTGATGCGGTATATTTGCAAAGTATCGTCCGATGCTCACAAACAGGTACTATTTATTACTTAATTTTTTTTATGGAAAAGGACAAGGCATACCAGCGTTCGGGTCAGCTGATGGTAAGTGACTACCGCCGCCCACGGCCCCGTGCAACCCCAGAGGAGCTACAGGTGCGTTGCCGGCCTTTAAGATGGGTTGGGCGCCGGGGCCCGGCATTACCTGATGCGAAACGCAGTGGCATAAAGCCATTACTTCACGCCGGTTTTAAATGCCGGGGGTGGTAATGATCCGGTCGAGTCTGCCCATGCGTGTTGCCATTGCTGGCGACGTGACTCTACCACACGTACTTTAGTCGCCTCTTACGACACCACCAGTACCAGGATGATCCTATTCTAGGCCGGGATCATATACCACTTACTCTGCTATATTAATTTATATATTATTAATAATTTAGAAATTGTATTTAATAATCTTTTAAACAACAGAAATTCAACACGTTTACTCTACTTTTATAATTATTTTATAAGAATGTTGCATAGTAGAATTTGTGCAGATTACAGATTGACACCTTGTCTAATTGTATAGAGATTAGAAAATAGATAAAGGAAAGAATTATTTTCATTTCCCGTTTCTAGGAAGACAAAAGGCGAAATCAAATTCCGCAACTCAACATTCAATATCTCAAATTTGGTACGTCTTTATATTAGTCGTAATGAAACTAAAAAAAACGTTCTACGATACCTATTGTTATATTGATACTGATCGTTAATGCTATCTCTACAAAAAGTGTACTAATATTCTGCCTTGCTATCCCTAGTAAAGTATAAAGTTTTCAGGTAATGCTGTACACGAAACCCGGGCTCCTCGAGTACCAGTGCGAGTCCGTGTTCCTGGACCACTGCTACCGCGTGGGCGGGTGCCGCCACGTGTCCTACACCTGCATCTGCGGCTCCGGACACAACGGCGCCACGCTGCACTACGGCCACGCCGGCGCCCCCAACGCCAAGGTCATCGGGGATGGCGATATGTGGTGAGCTCAATACGAGTTTTGTGCCGTGTGACCCCGGCCTAGAATAGGATCATCCTGGTACTGGTGGTGTCGTAAGAGGCGACTAAAGTACGTGTGGTAGAGTTACGTCGCCAGCAATGGCAACACACATGAGCAGACTCGATCGGATCATTATCACCCCCGACATTTAAAACCGGCGTGAAGTGGTGGCTTTGTGCCGCTGCGTTTCGCATCAGGTAATGCCGGGCCCCGGCGCCCAACCCGTCTTAAAGGCCGGCAACGCACCTGAAGCTCCTCTGGGGTTGCACGGGGCCGTGGGGGGCGGTAGTCGCGTACCATCAGATGACCCGCACGCTCGTTCCATAAAAAAAAAAGAGTACCCCACGCTGTATCCACCATATAGTACGGTAGACAATTATCAATTTCCAAGTTACTTTTATTTATTTTTGTGCCTTTATTTTTAGTCTTTTCGATATGGGTGGCAACTATGCGGGGTATGCGGCGGATATCACCTGTTCGTTTCCGGCTAATGGAAAATTTACGCCGGACCAAAAACTTGTTTATGAAGCCGTGTTAGCTGCTAGAGATGCTGTACTAAGGTAATGTATATTTTTTGGCTTCCAGTTGTATCCCGCTTCAAGCAGGGTAGTCAGAGGGAACCTAGTGTTAACACACTACATTTAACATTTTCATCTGAATTTTTGAGACGTTGCGTGTTGAGTGGAGCAACGGCACGGCTCAACGCCGCGATTTGTCTTGGTACCAGAGCAAAGAAATTTAAATATTAAAAAATGATTTTTCCCCTAGTGTTAATCGAACCCTCAATCGTCATGTTTACGGTCACACAATGGTACAGTCACAAATTTATTTTAAGGTAATATTTTTTTGATTTTTTATTAATGAATTAACTGTCAGAGTTATAGATAAAACCATTTTAAGCAAAAAGGCTATCGTGGCTAACTTCTATTTTCTTAATTTACGCAATCTTCAAGTCAGGTGGAAAGTGGAGAAGGTTGGAAGGGAAGATATCCTGATATTATTAGATTTTCTTAAAGAAAAACCAAAAGATTAAAATTGTTAAAATCAAAATAATATTTTGGTATTTTGATATATTTTCACGGATCTTAAGCGATTTTAATCCACGTTGTTAACTTTTTACTAGAATTTAAAATTAATAATTAAGTGGTATATGCAATAATTAAATATTATTTTAATAATTTCTTGTAAACAGAGAGGCCAAGCCCGGTGTTTTGTGGCCCGACATGCATTTAACGGCAAACCGCGCCATGTTGGAACACTTAAAGGAAGGCGGATTGCTTAAAGGGGATGTGGAAGAAATGATTGAGGTATAATTTTATTTTTAGCTTCACGCATGCGGAATCAGGCATATTGCAGAGTAGGCAGAAGGAACCTAGTAATAAGACATTCCGTTCCCCATTTTTCGCTGAATTTCTGTCCTAAAATTAAGTTTTCAACATTTTTGCTCATTGTAAATTTTATATAGGGAGTAGTCTACTGTAGAGATTTTAATTTTTTTTTTAGAGTTCTTATGCGTCACAGTCTTTTGTTGTCTGTGCTTTTTTGCACTTAATTGATTATTTAAACTTGTGTTTCTTTTTAAAAAGTGAAGTCGACGTTAATGATGTGTTTGCTCGTGCCGCAGGCGGGCGTGCACGGCGTGCTGCAGCCGCACGGGCTGGGGCACCTGCTGGGGCTGGACGTGCACGACGCGGGCGGCTACCTGCCGCGCTGCCCGCCGCGCCCGCGCGCGCTGCCGCGCCTGCGCACCGCGCGCGCGCTCGCGCCAAGCATGTGCCTCACCGTGGAGCCCGGCTGCTACTTCATCCACAGGGTGTGCAATCTCGTTTGTTTTCATTTTATATCTTTCTTCTATATTTTATATTTCATTCATTTTATATTTTTTTATTGTAGCTCTTAGACAACGCACAAGCGGACCCAAAGCAATCTAAATTCTTTAATTGGGAAAAAGTGAACCAACTCAGAGGCTTCGGTGGTGTTCGCATAGAAGACGATGTACTGATTACTGAAACGGGCGTGGAGAATTTAACTTTTGTACCTAGAACGTAAGTTTTCGAATATAGTATGGTCGACGAGTCATGGCCGCCTTGTAACTATAATTAGATGGCTACACAAATTTATTTTTTTTACTATTGTTTATTTTCTTAACCTAACTTAAAGCTTTCTGAACTTTTGCATACTCAACTGAATCATTATTTATTCGAGAACATAACTAAGCGGCCACGACTGAACGACTGTACTATATAGCTTTATAATATAATTACTTTATCTTCCATACCAAATTATTATTACATTATTTTTACATTTTTACTACAGTGTTTCAGAAATCGAAGAATTTATGGCCAACGGAGCAAATTTCAAGTAAATACTGTTTGTAGAAACTCCAAGAAAATTCACATTAAATAAGAAAGCTATTCTATAGTTTTAAGCAATGTTTATTTAAATTAAGTTTAATATTTTATAAATCATTATTAAAAATATATTTTATTATGTTATCAAACAGATTTTTATTTATTTCGTCTTTTTACGTTTTATAAAGACAATATTACTAATAAACACTTGAAAGATATAGATTTTATATGAAAAAATAAATAAACAACAAAAATAACAAAGAAACCCGACTGCATTAAACTAACAACTTGTTCCGATAAGTCAGGACTTAAAATAAATGTTACACGATTCCTTGTGAACATTTGAGTTGGTTGAAGAAGAATTAATTAAATATTTTTTGTTAGGTTAGCTTCGCTTCGCTTCGCAAGATTCAATGTAGGCATCTTAATTTTTTTTCACTAGAATATCATACAATATATTAATACAATGCAATAACTGCATACTGCAATTGTCGGCAACCTTATAACTAGTAAGTCAAGAGGAACATCTATGTCGTCAATTTTTCCCAAATTTAGATTTGAACCCCACAATGAGCGCACAATTATATAAGCATTACGTACACCTTGTTCTGTTGTAGATAAAATCTTTTAGTTATTCCATTTCCAAAAAACAGAGTTGTGTATGAGGCCAGCCGTGCCGCAGGGGCACTATGTGTGACTGTAAAATTGACTGGTTGTGGGTTCGATCCCCACTCGAGGAAATGAAGTATTTATTTTCATTTATATTTTCATTTCTTGCTCTGGTGTCAAAGCGCAGCGTTGAGTTCCACCACTCAACACGCAATGTCTCCAGAACTCCGCGGAAAGTGTGGAACGAAGTGTCTTTACACGAGGTTCCCTCTGCCTACCCTGCTGTGTGGAATAAAAAAATAATATATATTTCTAACAATTTTGGGAAATATAAAATGACAAGATCCATTATTAATTATAATTTTATTATGTTTGTAACTATCTAATATCACTTCAAAGGATTCATTGCTTTAGCATTTTAAAAATCACAAAAAAAATTATTAACATTAATTGATTAAACTCTTGAAAATCATATAAAAATACAAAAATAATACTAAAACCATTATATGGATATTTTACCTACGGTGTACTACGATGTAGAAATTACATTAAATATAAATACACCAACAAGGCACGTTAGGCATTAATCTTAATATAATTTAATATTATTTTAAATGAGATCATATTAGATAGCTATTTGTAAAGAGCAAAATTATTATTAAAAATTAGTATTAAAGTTTGTAATGGTTGTGGGTTCAATTCCTACTCAAGGGAATAAATTTCTTTCTTTTTTCGCTTTGGTTACAACAAAAAACATACGGTGTCCAGTTCCGGCACTCAACATGTACTACACTCAAAATCTCGAGAATTGGGTATTTTTAGGGACTTGTGTCTTAACATTAGGTTCCTTCTTGAGTCTCTGCTCTGCGAAAAATAACGTATAGTACGGTCTACAAGTCCGAGCCGTTCAGACCCCTTATTTTTTCTAAACTTATGCGCGTTGTTCCCTTGGGATAAAAATATTCGAAAGTAAAAAAGAACCAAAAAACAAATCTGTGCCGTTTACAGTTCATGGCGGCCACGACTTGTTCGCCGTACTGTAAAGCTACTTTACAATAAATAAAAAATAAAAACTTAAATAACCCTTAAAATAATCATTTAAATTAACAAAATGTTCTATAAATAGCACAAATAATCTTTTAAAATCTTAGGTATCCTAATAACGTTGAGGAAATTGACAAAATCACGATAAGATTTATCCGTACTCCGTACAATATGTCTGATTGTTTGTCGACACAAATGTTTCAGGGACAATAGAGTGTATGGAAGAGATTCGGCGTTTACATATTTGCTTAAACCTATCATTGCAAGTAGTTGCTCTTGGATCTAAAACAAAAACGATTACTTAGATTATAATAAAAATAAATATTTAATATTATTATTTATTATAATAATAAATCGTAAAAATCGTTAAGTCGTGGCGCAGTGGCACCAGCGTTTGTAAAAGGTACGGTGTTCGGTTCAACTCCCTAATTTAGTAATGAAAGATATTTAAAATATGAGATAATCGTGGCGCTGCGGCATAGCATCTGACTGTAAACATAACGGTTGTGGGTTTCATTCCCACTCGCAGCAAATAACCCGAAAATTGGATGCTTTGTGAGAGATGGAGTGCTAACTAAAAATATCAAGCACTTTTTTTTAGCTTAACGCTGTATCCACAGCAGGGTAGGCTGAGGGAACCTAAAGGAAGGCATTGTGCGTTGGGAATTAAAACCCAACGCCGCGCTTAGCCTTGACACCAGAGAAAAGAAATGTAAATGAATAATACTTGCAAATAACGGAAATCTTTCCAACACTCCATTTTCGAAAGCAAATTTTAATAGATATTCCGGATCACACTGGAGGCTGTACGGCAACATTATGGGCGATGTGGTTGGGTCACACATGATCGATGCCAAGATCGCATCAGGTATTATTCTCCTTTGTGTAATACAAGGTGCACCACTGAAATAATCTACTTCACAGCCATGTTCCTTGAGTATTTTAAATATCTGAAATTGTTTTAAAATAAAATAGAATATTACTTATTGCACAAAATAGGTACTAGCAACGAAAATAGTAAAACATGAGTAAATGGGGCCGTCATGGAGTGATTGTAATTGCGATGCTTTTGGGTTCGATTCCCGATCGAGTAAAAGAGTTATTTTCACTTCTTACCCCTAGTAGCAAGACAAAGCACAGCATTAGAGTTCTGATACTCAACATGAAATATATAAAAAAAGGATAGTATGGGTAAATAAAAAACAGAATGTAGTAGCATTAAGTACACTGCCTATTCTGAGTTCCACCATGACTTTCAATACAATTGGGATTCAGTTTTTTTAAAGTAATCTCTGTTTAGTGTCGCGATATTATTACTTATAGCAGCTAGATTGAAAGCATATTATGTAAATGGGTTAAGAGACCTGTAATCCATTCTACTTCTGCCTAACTTGCCAGATGCAGTATACATACAGAATGAAATACAGATAAAAATATATATATATACAGAATGAAGCTAAAATAAATATTATTTTATTGCCTCAAGTAGTCTCTTACAGATAGACCTTTTACTTATGACCTCTATTAACCAATAATGACTTGAATTCAGATGTAAAGTAAAGAACAGCTTATCTTAACACTAGGTGTTCTCTGCCTTTAGTGCAATATATATTTTGCATAATATTTAATAAGGTACAAAAATATTATAATTTATGTGAAATAAAGTGTTTTGATTTGATTTACTTATTATTTTCTAACTATTACACAATTTAAATAAAATCTTTGGCTTAAATGTGAACAAAACAATGACATACTTACTTCCCTAAAGGATAAAAGGTGTGATCTATGATGTATATATACCAGTGGTGGACACTCATTGACATCTACAGCATTAACAGAAATTCCTCTCATCAGAAACAAATTAAAAAACTCCCGGAATTTCTCAGGTGAGTATTGATAAATATATTCACTAATACTTAAAAATGAATTAAGCGGTGCATTTGTCAGATATTTTGGATTAAATTCCCCAATTTCTTCCAATCTGATGTTAAATTTTTCATGAAAATCAAAATATTTAAAATCCAGATTGTATGTCAATAAACTTTCAAGTATTTCTAATTTAAAATATTGAGGTTTACAAGCTTGCACGATTAGGTTCTTATCTACTTTATCAAGATCAGTTATTCTTAGTAATATTTTAAAACTTAAGATGTGGCCTACAGACAAAGCCATAGTAAGGGCTGTGTCACCAAAGTTATTTTTAATATTTGGATCTGCACCATTCTTTAATAGAAATTGAACTATAATATCATTACAACCTTGAGTTGCTAATATAAGAGGTGTGTCCCCATTCATTGTGACTTGATTGACATCAGTAATATATAAACATAAATTTCTTACAGTTTGATAACAGCCTTTATAACATGCTAAATGAAAAGCTGTATAATTAGCTTCATTTTTAATTTCTGGATCTGCCCCGGCGTGTAGTAACTGAGTAACCGTATCAAAGTGTATGGCAAGTGCAGCATCATGCAATGGTGTATCTCCGTCAAAATCTTGTACATCAATAAGAGCCCCATAATCTAATAGTAACTGAATAACATCGTTTCTCCCCTGGGCACATGCTATATGAAGAGGAGTAACATCTTCTGTGGTTCCGTAATTTGCAATATCAGGTACACTATCCAACAAAGCTTTAATAGTTTTAATGGAGCTCATATACCGACATGCTAAATAGAGCGAGGTATGTCCTTCGTGAGTCTCTGCTAAAAGTCTTGTATCTTTATGATTTAAAATTAATATTAAACTTTCGTAACTATCACTTGCAGCAGCTTCATGAAGACAAGTCCAACCACGATTATCAATACAATTTGGATTCATTTTTTTAAGTAATCTCTCTACTGTCGCGACATTATTTTTTCTCGCAGCGAGATTAAGAGCATTTGATGTAAATGGATTAAGAGAACTGAAATCCATTTTATTTAAACGTTTTATTGTAAATTAATCAAAATCTAAAGAGAAGAAAGTATATTTATTTCAGAATAACACGTAAGACTTAAGAACAAGCAGATTTTTTAAATAATAAAACATAAATACAATGGCTGTAATCTACTGATACTACATAATTTTTTACTTATATTAATTTAAATAAAATAAAAATACAATAATAAATTAGCACTAAAAACGGTTACTCGATTTTTTTTATATAATGGCCGGATTTTGCGATGACAGACGCAAAATAATTTGCCAGTGTCAAGTATAGTAGAAAAAACACGAATGATATGAAGCAATACATTTTGAGAGATATTATAAACTGATATAGATATAATAGTGGATGTACTGGTTCAAACACTAAAACAAACAAACAAACGATATATTAGAAATTTACAAATGAAAAAAAATAGCAAAAAATAACACACACATTGAGAACAACTATAACTTAATGTCATTATCTACAATAAACTCAACCAACATATTAAAAAATAGACTAAAAACTAAAGCTAAAATACATTTTATATTAACAGGACGCTGTATTTTAAGAGGAAGGACATCATAAAGAGAATAGTTAAGTTTTAAGCAATTAAATACAATGTGATCCGTAGAACCTTCCTCCAAACCACACTCACAAATAGAATTATCTTTAACCCTTAATTTTGCTAGTTATAAAGGCTTACACGCGTGGCCTAGGCGTAGTCTACAAATAGTAGATGTTACAGATCTATTGGCGCGCCTATATCGAAAGAACCACGGAAAGGTTGGAACTTCCAGTTAGATAGAAGCATAATATCTACCTTTTAATAATACAGATTTCTTCCAAAAGATTTTAAATCTGAGGCCGGTCGTGGAACAGCGGCACAAGGTGTGACTGTAAACCGACTGGTTGTGGGTTCGATCCCCACTCGAGAAGATGAAATATTTACTTAAATTTATATTTCCATTTCCTCGCTCTGGTGTCGAGGCAAAGCGCGGCGTTGAGTTCTGCCACTTAACACGCAATGCCTCCGGATTTCGGCAGAAAGTGGGGAACGGAATGTCTTTCACTACGTTCCCTCTGCCTACCCTGCTGTGTGCGGGATACAGCGTGAAGTTAATTTTTATTTTATTTTTAATTTTAAATTAGATTTTGACAAAGACAACAGGTCTTGGGAATAAATAAAATTATGAGTTATGGGTCCAGAGGACACTGCAGATTTGGCAAGGGAATCGACTATGTCATTATCTGTAATACCGGAGTGGCTCGGGATCCATGCCAACGATATGAGTACCCCTTGTACGTGGCATCGATACAAAGCTTCCCTAATTTTGAACACAAAAATTAAATTTGCTACGGAAAGGATTTTGTAATAAAGATTGTAAAGCACTTAAGCAATCTGTAAAAATTACAACTTTGAAGATTGTGCGACTCTGCAAACAATATGCCTTCAGGCAAAGCAATACATTCGCCAGAAAAATGCGTGGCGTGGGGATTTAATGATACGGGACAAACGATGAAGACAATTAATCAAAGGATGAGATGAAGACTGCAGCACTTTAGACATAAAGCGATCGGAAAGATATTGACGACGAAGGTGGAGCAGAGGATCAACACATTCCACTTGCATGGCATTTGTAGAGGATGACTTCATAGCTCCTAAGATGATTCTTAGAGCCTTATCATTTTTTTTTATTTATTTATTTTATTTTATAATGAATTTTATCTAATTTGTTTAAAGCAGACCTGTAGCATGGGTCCAACAAGAATATAGCATAATTTAAATGGCTACGAATAATCGCGTTATATAACAATTATAACGTTAATTGATGGGAACCCCACCAAACCTCTGATACTGCACGTAAAATTTGTAGATTTTTTTCACACTTGTTGGACACATATTACATATTTGGAGAACCAGACATTTCAGAATCTAAAAGCACACCCAAGAACTTGACGCAATTAAGAACCGGAATACTTTGATTGCTATAGACAATATTGACATCAGGGATATGTCTTTTACGAGTAAAAATAACCACACAACTTTTAGGGACCGACAATGATAACCCATGCATAGATAGCAAAACTCCTAAATAATATAAAGCAGAATTGAGTCTGTTTACAATTTCGACAATATTTATGGAACTAAAATACAACACAATATCGTCTGCGTATTGCAAAATATTGCAAAAGCTATCAACTGATTTTAAATCATGAGTATAAAAGCTGTATAAAAGAGGGCTCAGCACAGAGCCCTGATGAAGGCCATTCCAAGGAGGAAGAAGGTTGCCTTGATGCCTGATTCGAACGGATCTGTCGGTAAATAGATTAAAAATGAATTGACATAATTTAGGAATGAGACCAAGTTTAAGCATTTTAATTTTAAGATTACAAAGTATGACGCTATCGTATGCGGAGCTAATATCTAAAAAAACACCTATCAGATATTCACCCTAAGCAAAGCTTAGGCTGATTTCTGAGGTGAGAACACTAAGGCTATCAATTGTGCTTTCCTTTCCTTTCCTAAATTCAAATTGGGACTTAGAAAGTAGTCCCCTACTTTCCAGTATCCAGTCAAGTCTTTTTTTTATTAAGCGCTCCATGACTTTGCACACGGTGGAAGGCAATGCAATGGGACGGTAGGAAGAAGACTCTTTGGGATCTTTCCTAGGTCGATAATTTGAGTTTTCCAGGATGAAGGAACATAACCGGATTCTAAAAAAGAATAAACAATAGAAAGATATATATTTTTTGCAGGAATACTAATATTTATAAGGAACGAATAAAAATACCCTCTATACCAGGCGAAGAGTCAGACAAGCCATTCAAAACACATTAAAGCTCATTAATAGAAAAAGGGATATCTATCACATTAACCTCCGTGGAGAGGGGAGAGCTAAAGCAGTCGAAGTTAGGTACAAAAGGGGGGCAAGACTACATGTAAAACTTTTTAGCCAAAAAGAATCATTGGACGATATATTACACAGAAAATCAATAATGGAGGAACGAAAAATTTTGATATATTTCCAAACTGTAGAGGATGGAGTGCGAGGGTGCAAGGACTGACAAAACTGAAGCCAACCCTTTTTCTTTTTGGTTTTAAATAGTCTTTTAGTTTGGGCTGCTATTTTCTTGTAAGCTATAAAATTTAAGGGGGTCATATATTGGATACATTTCCGTTCAGCATCTTTACGAATTTTAATAGCAGCAGTGCAAGGAGGGGATCATAATAATTTACGCCCCTTTATATATTAATAAAATGATAGTAGCAAGCCAAAGAATTAATTGCATTAACATTGGGAAAACTGCGGAAATATAAAACTTCAACCAATTGGCTTTATTCAACCGATAAGGCAATAAAGGGGTTGGAGCGGAAAGAGGGGATGATTTATTGCGCAAAGTGACAATAATGGGAAAATGATCACTGCCGAAAGATTAAGAAACTTGATAAAATAGACTGTATATCTGCACCTAGAAAAGAATCAGGATGGGGAATGTAAAACGAAAAAAATATTATATCAAAGGCAGAGTAACCGTATCAAACTGTGAGGCAAGTGCACCATCATGCAATGGTGGGTCTCCGTCAAAATTGTACATAATAATAGCCCCATAATCTAATAGTAACTAAATAACATCGTTTTTTCCCTGGGCACATGCTATATGAAGAGGAGTAATCTTCTGTGCTTCCGTAATTTGCAATATCAGGTACACTATCCAACAAAGCTTTAATAGTTTTAATGGAGCTCATATACCGACATGCTAAATAGAGCGAGGTATGTCCTTCGTGAGTCTCTGCTAAAAGTCTTGTATCTTTATGATTTAAAATTTATATTAAACTTTCTTAACCATCACTTGCAGCAGCTTCATGAAGACAAGTCCAACCACGATTATCAATACAATTTGGATTCATTTTTTTAAGTAATCTCTCTACTGTCGCGATATTATTTTATTTAAACGGTTTATTGTAAATTAATCAAAATCTAAACAGAAGACAGTATATATATTTCAGAATATCAAGTAAGACTTAAGAACAAGCAGATTTTTTAAATAATAAAATATAAATACAATGGCTTGTATTTATGTTTTAATTGCAATAAATACTACATAATTTTTACTTATATTAATTGAAATAAAATAAAAATACAATAATAAATTAGCATTAAAAACGGTTACTCGATTTTATGAAAACAAATGTTGAACTGGGAGACATTGGCATACCATGACAGCAACATGACGTTTACTTTTTGTTTTGTAGATAATATATAGCTAAAGTATTATGAATACGTTAATCATATCCACTAATTAAGATAAAGGTAATCTTTTAGTTGCCCATTTATAGATAAGCACAAATTATTATTTAATTTAGTACATTATTATTATTATAAATTACGTATACTTTTTGAGGTCAGTCGTGGCGCAGGAGCACAAAGTGTGACTGTAAATCGGCTGGTTGTGAGTTCAATCCCACTCGCGGAGATGAAATATTTATTTAATTTTATATTTCCATTTCTTTGCTCTGGTGTCTGTGCTATGGTGGCTTATATTATTAAAAATAATAGATTTTGGGCTATCACTTCATAACAATGAAAAATATATGTTACTTCATAACAATGAAAAAGTTATGTGATGTAGCCAAGCAGAAAAAAAAAGAAATAAATCGTAAGTACAATGCTGTGCTTGATGACACTAACGAAAAGATTCATTATTAATTGTGGATTTCTGATAATAATATTTATTTATGACTGTCTTCATTTAAAGTTTTTTCTAACTCTACTTTTATAAACACTCAACACATGCAAAGCAGCATCTTTAGTTAATAGCTAAAGTTGATAAACCTAAGTTTGCGTAGAATAAACTGTCCTGCTAACATAAATTAAAATACTGCTGATGTACGAGCATGATGCTCGTAAATAGTGGCGGATTTATTAGTAGTATTTGTTAGTATTTGTTGTGTTCTGTTATTTATATATAGCACGATAATTTGCTGTATCCCGCACTTAGCAGAGTAGATACAGGGTACACTCGGTTCCCATTAAGTCACTTACTTTCCCACTTTTTGCCGAATTCTGGAGGAATTGCGTGTTACGAATATGAAGTGTATTAAAGCTGACGAGGAACATTTTAATGTATCATATGCCTTTACATAGTGTTTTTTTCAGCACCACTTTAAATGAAACTACAGTTTTAACTACTCTATAAAAGCCTAATACAATTAAAACAATCGCAAAAATAAAAGTGATTTTTTCAAACATAATAAATAATAAAATTATCGCTGTAAAATAAAACGCCATTTGTCCCAAAGATTTATATAATTACTTAGAATTATCGTTTGGCAAGAGAAAATAACATTTTCTAACGAAAATACTATTTTCTATTTTGTTATTCTACACTTAGGAAAGAAAAATACTATTAACAAAACGTATAAAAATTTAAAGGTAGCGAGATTTGAACCCGCGCCTCTTGGGCGTCCAAGCGTTCTGACCAACTAAGCCATTCGTTCTCATCATCTTTTTCGAGTATAAGTACGTATTTTGTGGCGGGAACAGAACCGCCATCTTAGTACAGAGCCCTACCCTACCACTAAAGAATAGAATTATATATTTAAATGAAAGAATAAAAAGAAAGTGTGATTTCTCTAATTATTATTATACATTAAACGAAACAGCTATAAATATGGCATATAAAGATATCCTCCTATAGTATAACTATTTTCAATTAGTATCAGCACAACGTCGACCCTAATGTGGTATTAATGTAATTTCGACCATTTTGAATAATTCTCCGACGATATGATAATTGGTGAAAAACATTTAATAACTATAATAATTTTGGTGGTTTTTCTATACGTATAATTACTCATAATAAGTATTCAAAAATTAAATAATATTTTTTTCGCATAACTATTGGATACCAATAGTTATTACAATATTAACCAAAAAAAAAAAAACTATAAATATGCACTAGGTGCTACGCGACGTAGTGGGTTCGCCCCACTCGGAGGAATGAAACGCAATGAGGAACGCAATATCAATTTGTCAAGTTTTGTTCACGCTAATCTCAGAAACGGCTCAACTGATTTAAGTGCACTTGTGTAATTTTGCAAACTTTATATTTTCCTTTAATAAAATGAATACATTTTAAAACAAATTATAATTGAGGCCAGTCGTGGTGCAGTGGCACAAAGTGTGACTGTCAAACTGACTGGTTCTGGGTTCGATCTCCACTCGAGGAGATGAAACATTTACTTAAATTTATATTTCCATTTCTTCTGGTGTCGAGGCAAAGGGCGGCGTTGAATTCTGCCACTCAACACGCAATGCCTCCAAAATTCGGCAGAAAGTGGGGAACGGAGTGTCTTAACACTAGGTTCCCTCTGCCTACCCTGCTGTGTGCGGGATACACCGTGAAGCTAATTTATAATCTAACGATAAGATAATATTAATAAGAAACAATCAAAATATATAAGAATTAATAAATTTATTATTTAATTATAAATAAGCTAATAAAATTCTATAAAAAATATTTAGTTGTTACAAACGTATAACAATTTCGACGTACCTTGATGATAACGTATGGCTTAGTGGTTAGAACCCTAGGAAGATTTCCATAAGATGCAGGTTAACACTTAAAAAATGTTGAAATAAATAAATAAATTATTGATTTTGCCTCCTACATTTATGTTAGTTTTATTGTTTTAGTTTCAATCTTACAGAGGCAGGGAAAGGAAAATAATTCATACTCGATTAGGGAAGAAACCCACGGCCGTCATGCTTAGTAAGTACCTCCGTGCCACCTTTCTTCATCTAGTATTTTATAATAAATGCTATATAAAACCAGTAAATACATATAATCTACATATAGGATATATAAATGAAAATAACGGATAAAATATTTTTAAAATAATTTTATTACAAAGAATTTGTATTGATCATGCATTTATATAACTTATGTATTAATAGCACAGTTGGATAATTTTTATTTTCAGCTTCACGCTGTATCCCGCATATAGCAAGGTAGGTGAAGGGAGCTTAGTGTTTGACACTCCGCTCCCCACTTTCCGCCGATTTTTGAAGGCATTGCGTGTTGAGTGGCGGAACTTAACGCCGCGCTTTGCCTTAACACCACAGTGAATAAATTATAACATTAAATATTTCATTTTCGGTAGTGAGAATTGACCTCAATATTTTTTGTTGATTTAAAATTAAGTTATTCATTTAATTGTTTTTTCGTAGCTGACAACTTTTGAATATGTTTTTTTCCTTTACAGTGATGTATTTCATTACCCAAGGAAATGTGCACAGAACATATTTTACAAAAAACATCGGTATCATTTATTTGCAATCCATTTGTTTCTATAATTATGTTGTAATTATTTGTATGATTCAGACCTTTTACATGAGTTAATATGTTCCCTTCATTATTTGTAATATAAACATCACAAATGATACATTTTAAAATGGTTGAATCATGTGTATTTATTATATTTGTATGTTTTATAGTTGCTGTTTGTGATTTATGAGCAGTTTTTTCAGTGTTTTCTTCAGGTACACTTTCGCCTGTTTTATTAGATACTTTATTGTGAAACAAATTATTCATGTTTTTAATATGCGGACGTCCTTTTATATGTATTTCGATACAATTTTTAGTATTTGGTACATTTACATTACATATGTTGCAAAAGAAGGATCCAGGAGCATCTCCAGTTGTGCTTGTGTTTGCTTCCCCTGGTGAAGGAATTGTATTTGAAGTTTTATCAATAGTTTCATTATCATTGTTACTACTCTGTATTTTGTGTTCTTTAGAATTTATATGTAACAATTCATTTTTAATAAGTATCATTTCATTGCAGGATGTACAAAATAACGTTAGTTTATTTAATTGTTTAATTTTGTTATTTTGCAATAAAGTGTTATAAATTTGCAAATGATTCGGGAGTGCAGTGTGTCGTTTGACATCATCTATATTATTAGTAACTTTTTCATCACATATTCTACAAATAAAGTCATCGTCAGAGTCGTCAGAGGCTGTAACATTCATTAAATAGTGAAAATCAGATAGGGTGTTCATTATATGTTTTACTGTGTTAGAATGTTTTTGGAAACCTTTAATACTAATAAACACGTTACAATAAGAACAAAACTGTTTTTCATATATGTTCTCAACTTGTTTAAATTGCTCATTACTTAATTTTGTATCCAAATGAACATTTTGAACATTTTGTGTCGCCAAAGCTGGTACTTTATCTTCCTTCTTAGCAGTGGTCATATTTGAAACCATTTGAATAGCTTTTTCAAATGAATTTTGAGATGTATCTTTTGCTTGTGTAGTATCTGCTGACTGCACATAAATGGGCTGGGAGTGTGATGTTGTGTTATTGCTTGATTTATTTTCAGATATAAGAAACTTTTTTATATTTTTCAAATGTCCAGTAGTCGAAACATGCGAGGTGATATTTGAAATATCTTCAAGTCCCATATTGCAAAGTACACAATGGTTCCGGATATCAGATATCTAGAAAAAAATATTAACTCACATAAAAATTGCTACTGCTTCCCACTGCCTATACCACTTTATACAGGACACATCCAGTATAAAGCTAAAACAATAAATAATTATTTAAAATTACACTTACGTATCTTAAGCAATCCTTGTTCCTTAATGGCAAACACACTAATCTTATATGGCATTGTGTCAAAATATGTTCTTGTATTGTTGCTTTAGTGATTATTTCCTTACAAACAATACATGTAGTAAATCGCTTTGACAACTCTTTAAATCCGTGAAAATTTTCGACATTTATTCTTACAATACTGTTGTCAGTTGTTGTTATATCTAATGTAAATTCATTTAAAACTTTGAAATTCATTTCTTCATTGATATGTTTTTCCTTTAAAAAAGCAATGTAGTCCTCTAATCTTGTGATTTTTGATTTATTCTCATTTATCTTTGATATAGACATTTCTTCAGATATGTTTTTATTTTCAGGTATTTGTTTTATATTTTCTTGTGTATTTGTTAATTCTGTAGTACTTTTATTTGCTGTTGACATTTTATATTTTATATTGTCAGTATCTTTGGAAAAAGTCATATTGTCTCCCAATCCTGTAATATTTGTTTCATTCTCAATTACATTTAAAACAGATTTTTCTTCAGATGAATTTGTATTTCCAAATATTTTTTTCTTTGTTTTGTGCATATTAGAGTCTACTGTCTCTATAATACTTGTGCTTGCAGTCGATGTTTTATACTTTATATTGTCATTACCTCCATATCCTTTATTGGAATATATGTAAAGGAAATCAAGTAGAATTTTTTCTACAATAACTGAGTTTTTATGTCCAATAGAATTTTCATGATTTATTTTTTCTCTACCATCCATAGTAATCGCACATACGGTACAAAAATATTTTGATGAATTATTTTTGTTGTAATTGTTTTCATAATGACAATTTACATGTTTTTGCAATCTTTGTATAGCTTCATTAGCTATTTTAATATTTGTCTCATGTTTCACACTATTCCTATGTTCATAATAAAATTGTTGTGGCACATCTATTTTACAGATATGACATTGGATATATTCTATATTTTCTTCATAATTTATTGGTTCTGAAAATAAAGTGATAATGGTAGTCATATTAGCTCAGTTATATATTCATAGCTTTTAGCTATATAATAATTATTTACATATACATACATAATATTTATAATGTTTTTTTCCTTTTTAATATTATTGACAATAATGTGGAAATATACTTATATATGTCGTCACACAAGCAAGCTGCAATTTCTTCCACTTAAGTAGTTTACTTTACAATAAAATAAACAAAACATTTAAAAATGGATGTAAAGAACATCTTATGGCAAGACTGAAAGTACTATACTTTTATTTACTATCATACCCATTAATGACCAATAACCAGTTTTTAACTTTAGCCATTTACTTTATGTTCTTGTCTTACTTCAATTTTAGTTCTTAATAAATTATTTTCATTATATTTTATATAGATATATTTCTTTTGATACCATAAGCAATTCCAAAATATGAATATGCCACCTATGATTCCAATTACCTCATTTTATTATAATATAGAAGAGATTTTACATTGTATTTTGCATTATAAGTTAATGAGAAAATAAAAAAATTAAATGACATGATGCATAAATACCTTTATTTACATCCAAATCTTCATATGTCTTTACTTCAAATTCATAATAAAATTTATCATTAAAACAAACATTCTGATTTGAAGATGTTCTATAATTATGCTCAAAACGGTCTTTTAAGAAGTTTAAATCTAAAGCATCCAATGATATTACACAAACACTTGAGCTTTGAGAATCCATATTCTGAAATAAAAATTCATGATATATGAGTTAAATTAAATGATACTAAGTTTAGTTAGTAGTGATGATATTTATTCATATAGAGATAAAAAATTAAGCTGTTCACGAAGAGTCGTATATTCTGCATTTATATGATTTAAAAATTGTAATGTAGAGGTGTGTAGTTATTAATTTAAAAAAACGAAATATCCTAACTACTAAATAAACTTATAAAATTTTATACTTTAGTAACTTTCCTCGTGATAATTCTTACTTACAGATAAAAAAAATTATCTATAAGTATGTAAAATTTTTTGATAAGGGTTTGTATACATTAAAAAAATATCATTATGTCGTACAAAATATTTAAGCTTGTAACTTCCTATAATAACATATACAAAAGTAACACTGACAAAAAAGCTTCACTTATTTACTCTTACCATTTGCCAAAAACCATGAGAAACTGGAAACTATGTGTATTTCAACACTTGAAGATAAAACGCAAAAATATCAATTACGATTTGCAGTCGTATCAGTTTTATTTTTTTGGGATTCCCCGATTTATTAAATCATGATAATAAAAATCTAAAAAACCTTTGAAAGTCTGCATGGTTAAAACTTAATATTTAGCAGAAAATATTTATTAAAATATATTTTCAGTTTTAAAAGTTAGCAATATCGGAAAGTTTGAAAGTTTAAACAATGACTTTAATGGAATAGTGATACTGTGACAGCACAGAACACATATACCCAAGTCCCAAAGCCTGGCTACACACGTACAATAATATTGTCAATAAGGTATATGTGTATATATATATATATATATATATATATATATATATATATATATATATATATATATATATATATATATATATATATATATATATATATATTCAAAAGAGGGGAACTTTTATGCTTTTTACTTAGGATAGAGGATGGAATAGGGAAAATAATGTTGATATTACTTGGTCTCTCACAAAAAAAACAATATTTAATAGAGTTTATTTAAAATGCCCGCTAAAAATCTTTTCGATATTTACAAAAAAAATTAACCAAATGGAGATAACATTATTTTAAAGCGGCTATCTCTCTTTCTCATGCATTTTTTTTGCGTCACGCGGTGCTCTGCACACAGCAGGGTGGGCAGAGGCATTCTAGAATTAAGACACACCGTTCCCCGTTTTTCGCCGAATTCTGAAAGCATTGCATATTGAGTAGCGGAACTCAACGCTGCACTTTGGCTCGACACCAGAGCGAAGAGATGAATATATATACTTTTTGCTAGCAATGGCTTATTTCATTCTAGCTATTTTTGAACGCGTACGTTCAAATAAAGATACTGAGTGACTGCGTCAGATTTTACTACGAAATATTCTCAATAATATTGTGTAATGTGCGGGGCAATATATTGAACAATATTGTATTGATAATAATATTGTGTGTGTATGGCTAGCCTAAGGAAGTCGACCGGGCCTGCTTAGAATGAACTCAATGTACTTTGAAGTGAAGATGTCAAATTTTTATAGATACTTGAAACATAGACACCACAGATTATATATAGCATATTAGAGAATAATATTCTTGTTGAATAAGTGCCGTAAAATGTGGTGCTTTCTATCCACCACATTTAAAGGTTTAAGAATATTAAAAAATACATTTTAACAATGACTGACCTCACTGACCTGACTTAAAATATTTAACAATCTACATATATATTGAAGTATGAGTTCATATTAGCTTTTCATTTTGTGGAAATGTGTTGTTAAGCCTATTATATATTACAAAATAAAAGTTATTGGCAATTCTATTTAGAATTGGGATGAGAATAGACAATTTAAGAGTCGCTATTGTTTCGATAAGCCTTATTCTGTTTGCGTGTATTAGTTTGTGAAATAAAATTAAGACTCTTGAGTATCTATATCATCATCATCAGCCTGTCTTCGTCCACTGTAAAATATTGTTATACTTTTAATCAGCCTTAATCACTCTTAGCTTCATAATATCATTATCAATCAAAAGCTTGAACCTATCAGTACAATTAATGTAATGACAGTATTCACCAAAGTACTTTCCAACATACTACTTATTTCATTTATCCTTACCAATTACAGCACATAAATATAAAATGCTTTATTGGGCGTCTCATATAAAATGTTGTTCTTAAAATTGTAAAAACAAGACACAAATTTACATTTGTATTGTTTATTGATATTTTAAATTAAATATAATATTGTTATTATAAATCATCAGTCAAAACAAAAATTAATTATTTACAAACTAAATAAAAAATCATTTTATGTCATAAGCATAGGTGAATAAAATATTGTGCATAAATAAAACATTATCCTATTATTAATATGAAATACATTGTATATAAAATATTCAAAAATTTACAAAAGCAAACAAGATATTAAAATATTTAAGCTTTTGCATTCTTTAAAACGTTAGATAGGAATGTGTTCACTTACACCGCGAGACGTCCTGATTTTTGCAGGATGTCCAGACTTTTAGCCCTTAAAAATATCCCGAGCGGGACTGTGATATTATTTAATTAATTATCTTTTTTAATAAGTTATTAACAATTTCGAGAGATATAGACTGTAAAGATTTAAATGCTTTTGGTACAGAGTAAGCGAAACCGGTGTTATAAATATATTTAATAATTTTAAAAATCCCCCTTTTACCCAAGTTATGATCTGGCAATGCTGGTGTTTACCTTAAAATATCATCTAGTTTTTTGTTTTATTTTATAATTTTACATAATATAGAAAAATATTTATACAGAAAACAAGTTAGTAACATGATTCCCTAAACATTACCCACAATTAAACAAAAAACTAGAAAATTTACATATTATTTTATAATGTTTAGGGTACATAGTTTAGGCTACCTACATCGTTGTGATATTAACATAATATGCTATATAAAATAGCCAAAACCATTAAATCTGCCAACTTTAAAATACATAAGCCATAATTAAACAGATCCAGTCTTCAAACATATTGGAAGGAATACAAAAAAATTGTAAGTCATTAACATGTAAATAATATAAAAATAAATACAATCATTACTTTTAAAATAAATATAAGTATAGACCGACAAGAACTTTATGAATTATCAGAGGAGCGCGCAGAAACTTGATCACAACACTAAAGTACAATTGAGCGCGACGCCAAGTGAAATTTACTACACCAGTTTTGGACTTATTTAATACAGAGTGACGCCGACCTCCGCATGTTTAATATTATGCACACAAGTGTACATTTGAATGTACTCAAATATCATAAAGTTTTTGTCGAATTATATAAATTATAATTGTAGTTCAATCTTTATTTGGACATATTAATGGGAATTTGAGCGGGGACGTCGAGGTCATTCGGGAGAGGGAATTTGAGCGAGGGGAGCGGGGAGAGTGAGGGGAGTGAGTACAGCGCGCGGCGGGATAGGGTCTCACACGCAGTTCTTCCGCACTTCTAAATGAACCCCGAGTCACTCTCCTTCTGTATAATGATGTGACAGAAGATTCTTGTAACAGACATCTAGATTAAAAATAAAAACTTAAGTATATTTATTACAAAAGTCATGAAATAAGTTAAAATAGCTTAATATATTGTATGTGTTAACAACTCTAATTTTATGATCTTGTTTGCTACTTAATATACGTATAAACTTTTAAAAATTGAACATAGTATAAAATATTTAAAGGATTTTATAGCTTTGCTATAAGATTGAAACAAATAGAAACATCTAAAACCAGCTATGCGACAATATGTTTTCTACTTTCTGAATTTCTAATCTAATCAGACCAAGTAAACGGAATTTTCTATGGAAACTATACTTAAATATATTACATTGTCAATTAACATGTACGAAAAAAATACTTGCAAACCATACTTTTCCAATTCGCTAAGTTGTTGTTTAGGAGTGGAGGCAGCGACTGGTCGGTTGCGGCCAAGTTTTGCCCTTGTTGCCTCAAGCATATGTTGCGTTACTAATGGCTGTGGCTCTTTTTGAATAGGCTTTGGTCGCACTGGGTTGTCCTTTGGGATATTAAGAATTATTTAATATAACATATCTTTTAACATCTTGATATCTGTAAAGTTGAGGTCAGCCATTGTGCAGGAGCACAAGCTGGTGACTGCAAACGGTACAGGTTATTGGTTCAATTCTCACTTGATAAAATGAAATATTTAATATTTCCATTTCAGGCCGTCGTGGCGTTTGATTGTAAAAAACTTGATGATTTTGGTTTCAATCCCCACTCGAAGTAATGATTTTAACCATTTAAGTTAATTATTTTCATTAGCTCGCGATAAAAAATTAGGTACATTTACTAATTTAAATTAATATTTTCATTTCTCCGCTCTGGTGTCGAGGTAAAGCGTGGCGTTGAGTTCCGCCACTCAACACCCAATGCCTCCAGGTTTCAGCGGAAAGTGGGGAATGCAGTGTCCTTAACACTTGGTTCCATGTGCCTACCCACCCTGCTGTGTGCGAGATACAGCGTGAAGCTGATTTTTTTTTACTAACGATACCTTAGTTTTCCGTAATTTAACATTCGCTATGTCCTGAGGTGTAATCGTCAGACGAGGGCCCACAATCCTGGGAGGCGCTGATCCACATCGCGGTATTGTGTGAGCTCGTACTGGCAATTTGCTTGGCTGTGGGGGAGGGGGTGGTGGCGGCGGTGGAGGAGGTGGAGGCGGTGGTGGACAAGATGCCGGACACGGTGGTATAGTTTTAGGTGGTTGTTGGCTGTAACAGTAGTAAATAGTAGGATTTCATTGATCATGTTTATAGAATAATCGAACTGTAGTTTATATTTTTTGTTAAAACTATAACGACATTATAAATATTAGAATAATGAAAGAACAAAAAGATACTTTTTAATGAATAGTGTTCATTTCTATACGCTATTTATTTTGGCATGAGAGAAAATGTAAGCAAAGACACATAATATTATAAAAGTAAAATTATAAAGGTACGTGTCTATATTAAGATAATATTATAAAGGTCATCGAGTAGTGGTTACCCTGAAGTTAGCTGTAAAATGCTGCGCAGATTTAATGTTACTATTTTTCCCTGAATTCAATCGGATTATTTTTCTTAACGAGTGAACAATGTGCAAAAAATCAGAAAGCATAACTTCAGGACCGCCATGACTCGTTAACTGTATTGTAATATACATAAGAGAGAAAAAATGCACATCGGCACTAAGAGCGCTTCAATAATACATTATACTACCTAAAAATCTTTTTGTTATAACAGTTTACAAGGAATTACTGAATAACGAAATAATCTTTAATTAAGTATTAATGAAGCTTAATTCAATTGACAATTGTCTAGGCTAAAAAGGAAGTAACATATTAGCTGCTGTGTCATATACGCAAAAATGTCTATTTAGGTAGATATTTTCTTGCAGTTTTTTACTTTTAGTTTCATAATGAAATCTCGTACATAGCAGGTAGGCAGATGAAACTTAATGTTAAGACAATTTTGGAAGCAATGCGTGTTAAGTGGTGGAACTCAACGCCGCCCGTTTGCCTCGACACCAGAGCGAAGAAATGGAAATATAAATTTAAGTAAATATTTCATCTCCTCGAGTGGGAATCGAACCCACAACCAGTCGGTTTTACAGTCACACTTTGTGCCACTGCGCCACGACTGGCAGTTCGATCATATTAGAAGTCATTTACAACTATAATGATTTCTAATATGATTTTTTTATTCTCTGCCTATCCTGCTGTGTGCGGGATACAGCGTGAAGCTAATTTAATTTATTTAATTTTAATTTAATTTACAGTTGTCAATCAATTCCGCTTATTAAATCAATAATCATGTATTTGAAGTGGGCGAAGCCGCGAGCGGGCCGCTAGTATTAAATATTTCGTTTCCTCTAGTTAGTTGCACGCTTTCGCCCCTGCGCTACGAATGGCTTCAGAATTTAGATTTAATTTAATATTTGTAAATAAAATCATTAATTTAAATGATATGATCAAACAAAATTTGATTCAATCGTTAAGTATTTAAAGATTCGGTCCAAAAAGTCGCATAGATGTCGCTATCGCTGATACGCCATTATTAATTATTATATAGATTTTTAGTAATACATCTGGATGCTGAGGCCGTTACATTTACGCCGTATATTGGGAGAGGTGCGCATTTAAATCAAAATTTAAAATATAATAGCTATGTTAAATGTTAATTACCTTACTTTTCTTTCTAGCTCTTCTATTTTCGTCAACATTTTCTTCATTTCATCCTGCAAAGTTTCATTTTCGCGTACCAAGCGATTGTGCTTTTCGTCAACTTCCTCAACGAACTTTTTGAGCTGTTTAACTTCTTCGGATAGAATGTTTTCTTTGTTTCATCACATCTGGCCGGATCTCGGAGTATATCAGCGTATAACCCAGTAATTGATTGAAATCCCTAGTAAGTAAGCAATGGATTGAATCCCCAGTGAGTAAACATTGTTTCAAATATTATGAATGTCAAATTATAAACATTTTTAGTAGAAACAATATAGTGGTGTACTTGTGTAGTGTAGACGCGTTGTACATACATACTTTATTTTTCTAAAGAAAGACATGAAACCAATCAGAGAGTCAGCGGGCTATTTTCAGAACATCATAGTGGCAATTGTTGCCACTGTTGTTCTTACAACAATAATATATTTATACTTTTTAGAAAACTTTCTAACCTTTCTTGGAAAGCAGTCCACGCGCCCCTATACGATTTTTAAAAAGTATTGTTCTTTTCTCAATGTGAAATAACGCTTTAAAAATGATAAAGACTATATATTTATTTGTTTGCTCATCTGTTTACTTTAAATAAACAATATGATATAATAAAAATAACTATACCTTTTTACCAATCCACGTACATAAATCTATAAGTCGCCCTGCCTTCGTCCTGTTGCTGCGCCGAAGCGGCTTCTCCTTCCTGGGAGTGCCACCTGAGAATGCATACCATAAAGTCTCCCCCAATACTTCACACCCATATTTTTCTCTCTCCAAATTTACCACAACACTATTTTGAAAGATCATATCAAAAAGTTTACATAACATTACACTAATTTAAAGAGTATCTTTGCACTGGCCTTTACGTTTATAAACTTAACTTATCTGCTCGGCCGTTAAAGTTCGAAGCGACGATGATGATGTCATGGGACTATATTTGCCTACTGAGTCCGAGACTGGTTTAATTTGATACAAATAAAAGTTATAGTGTTTGACCTAATGCCCCTTTTATGATATACACAACTTTTTGGATAAATATTTTGTCATTCAAATAAAGTATCTACTATCTTTCGTATTTACATAAATTGTGGAATACAGTTCGAAAATGTTTTTTTTTTAATCCTTACACTGAAGGGCAGAAAGAGGGAAGCTAGTGTTAGGACACTCCGTTTCCCAGTTTCCGACGAATTTAGGAGGCATTGCTTGTTGAATGACGGAACTCGACGCCGCGATTTTCCTTCGTTACCAGAGCAAGGAAATGAAATTACAAATGTAGTGGGAATCGAACCCAAAACCGACGACGGAGCACGCTTGTGCCCCTGCGGCTATGACTAGCTTCTTCTGTTTAAGTTAATAAGCAAACAAAAGTTAATTAAAAGTAAAATATTATGCTAAATTATAGTAAACCTGTCTCCAATCTATAAACTCACCTTCTTATATTAAAAAGGAGTAAACATACCTGACGAACTATTATCTGGGAAACGTCTACAAAAGTAACTAGTTTTTCCAGATCTATGCAATATATTTCTTAACAAGCTTGAATCCGATTTCCGTCTTCTCTTACGTGTTTTATATGAATAGTTACTGCTAGCTGATTTAAATGATAATTCGGATTCGGAATATAATTCATTAGACTGAATTGGATCCAGGGGTCTTTCGTTTATGTCTGAACTGCTCGATGTACTTGACTCCGTACATTTTGTCTTCTTTTTAGGACGTTTTTCCTTATTCTCTTCAAAGGAATCGTGTCTAAATCGTTTATTGCGTAAAGATTTTTCGTCGTTCGACGAGGAATCTTCTAACTTAAAGTCTTTACCGAAGGATAGATTCACGTCAATTATACTATCTTGCTGTGGACTTACGATCTCAGTTTGTGTAGAACCGTCGACTTTGCTATCAGTAGATTCTGTGTCAATCATAATACTAAGAAAAGGTGGAGTCTTATCGCATTCACTAGTTTTTGTCTCTCGGAACGATACATAATAACTTTTATCCCACGACGTGTCTATATGATACTGGGTATCACATTTACGAACAGCTTCGATGGATTCACTACTTCTTTGTTCATTTTCTTCCGGAGACTTATTGCCAAAACTTTCTTTGCTTATATCAAAAGTTGTCATTTTGTTTTAATTCAACACTTGAATGCCAGCCTGGCTACAAAAAGTTTTAACTTAATGTAGTATTTAGTTATAATTAGCACTTCTATAAAGTATTTCTTAATTCCTGTGAATTATATATCACCCAAATTTCTGAGTTATCATTATTGAGGGAATAAAAACTTACTTTTAACCGAGTCATTATTTTTAAGTTTAATTTTCTTCACCTACCGTCTAATGAATTGAACATCTAAATGTTAAATTTTATTTCAAAAGATTGAATTTATGTCCAGAAGTGGATTGTCTTTTGAAATTGAACAAGAGAACGAAGTGAGGCTATATTTAATTAAAATTCTTAATAGAAATATAAAAAATATAAATATATTAACTAAACATAACCGTTATCGGTTATAATGTAATCAATCATTTCTTTTTAAACAAAAAATATAACCAATAAAAATAAAAGAAAATTTACATTTCATCCGCTTGAACTAAGTAGTTATTAATTTACAAATCAGTATTTCTTTCATTTTCTGATAATAACATCAGTTCACAAACAAATATCTCAAGCTATATTGAAAGTTTCAGCAGATTTAAGAAAATAATTTTGTCAAACAAAATTATACACCTTTTTTTTATAAACCAAATGGAATAAAACATTTTAAATGTTAAGGAAAGCTTTCTAAAACAAAAACTTAGGCATAATCAAACAGATAAAAAAAAAACAATGTTTTTGTTGAATTTCAACACTATTTTATAAGAAATAATAATTATTAATAGTATTATATTTTTTAATAAATCAACGTTTGTCAGTTTCATCATGGCATGCAATTCTAATCAGCTGACTCGTGATTCCTAAAACTGTCAACAAAGTCAGCTGTTAGTTGTCAAATGTCAAAGCCTAGTATTTTAGTATTATAAAATTTATTGCTTACGATTATGGCGTAAGGCTTTCGTTAAAATGTTCAATTAATATAATAATATTTACAAAAATAGCCTATGATAATAAATATTTAACAATTAATATATGATCGACAAATTATATTTAAAAAACAAATTATACTATTTTGTGTCATGCGTCACTATGTTTTTAAGAAAAAGGTTTTTTATTGCATTTTCCTTATAATAATATTCATAGTCTTTCTGCATCCTGACAGAAATGCTAGAGGCATCTATGAATATATCAAAAAAGAAAACATTTTAAATAATTTACTACAAGAAACCGCTGATAATTTCTCTAGTACTGCTATAGCAGATTGCGATTATTACGACGTTATTTACGACGATACGACTTTACCAATAAGTATTGTTGATGGTGATTTAATCGAAGGCCATAAGATTAAAGATGGTGGTGAATACGCTCCAGCTGAGTGTAGACCTAAATACAGTACTGCAATTATTGTCCCTTACAGGTATTAATAGATATATGGCACCTATAATATTTCGTCCAAGCGATTAAATAAGTAAACATATTTTTTCGTTATACAGAGACAGAGCAGAACAGTTGCGCGGTTTTTTGGTATATATGCACATGTTTCTTAGAAGACAACTTGTTCACTACAGGATCTATGTTGTGGAACAAGTTGATTCTCGTCCATTCAACAAAGCCAAGTTGATGAATGTTGGTGCATTGACTGCTATACGAGCTGGATATCCTTGCCTTATATTACATGATCTAGACTTGCTCCCATTGAGACCAGCTAACTTGTATGCTTGTACCAAACTCCCACGACACATGTCAGCCAGCATTAACAAATTTAGGTAATCTTAAACAAAATGTTAACATAGCATTATGAGTAGTTATTTAAAATATAAAAAATATATTCATACTTAATACTATTATTATTAGAGCCAGCCATGGTGCCCGCTACTGACTGTAAACACAATGGTTGTGGGTTCAATTCCTACTTTTGCATTTCTTTGCTGATATGAAGACAAAGTGTGATGTCGAGTTCAACCACCTTTCAACATGCAATGCTATAAAAATAATAATTTGAAAGCATCATAAAATTTATTTCTTCTTTACAGATTTGTATTGCCATATCTCAATATTCTTAATGGAGCCATATCTATAGCCTCTGAGCAGTTTAAGCAAGTGAATGGAATGAGCAATGACTACTTTGGCTGGAGTGGAGAAAATTATGACTTTTATGCACGTTTAGAAAAATGTGATATAAAAGTTATACGCTTTGAACCAAAGACTAGTCAATATTACATGTTTTCACAAATTACACAAAGGGATATGTAAGTATAATTCAAACAAAATGTTAATATGGATACCTATTTATTTTGATAAGTAAACACAACAATTGTGTGTTCAATTTCCACTCATTCCCTTGCTCTGGTAAGAAGAAAAAGTGATGCGTTGTACCACCACTCAACTCAGAAAATTTCTTAAAAATTGTGCAGTGTCTTAACACTGGGTTATCTGCCTGCCCGGTTACTTATATAATAGTGAGATAAAAAAATATCCTTGCTTTTTTTCGTAAATAATATTTTAATTATATATTTTTAGAGGTTTCAGCAAATTTCTGAACCATGGCTCGAATGGAATGCCAAATGATGGTCTCAGCTCTTTAAAATACACTGAAGTTGCAACTGTACTACACCCGTTGTTCACTCATATCATGGTTGATTTGTAGCGGTACTGCATATCTTAATAAACATTAAGTAGATAAGCTAGTGTAAAACTTAGTACAATCTCCGTTTTGCCTTTCCAAAATAATTAGTTAAATAATAGATTTACTATATTAAATTTAGGTATACGTTTTAGACTGTAAAGATCTTATACATGTTATATGACATTTAAGATTTTCATGCCAACTTAAAAGCAAAACTGGATTTGAATCACAATTGATGATACATAATAATATGACAATTATCTATACTATATTACTTATTTATATAAATATTAAATACTCTTGTCCGTCCAACATGGCTTTGGAGGCATAAATGATTGAGTTACTATAGAAATATTGTCACTGATAAAAGAATACATACAATAAAAAACTGATAATAACTTACATTAAACTGCTAAATATTAAATTGGTTTTGGAATCTAGTCACTTTATATCTGCTAACAGAATCTTGCAATTCCACAAGCTTTAATTAATGTAGGTATAGAAAATAATGATAATGTACGTAAGAAATATTAGTCTGTAAAAGAGTTTTTTTTTTATGGAAAAGACACGGCAAACGAGCGTTCGGGTCACCTGATGCTAAGTGATTACCGCCGCCCACGGCGTACCAGAGGAGTAACAGGTGCGTTGCCGGCCTTTAAGGTGTATTGGGCGCCGGGGCCCGGCATTACCTGATGCGAAACGCAGTGGCATAAAGCCACTACTTCACGCCGGTTTTAAATGCCGGGGGTGGTAATGATCCGGTCGAGTCTGCCCATGCGTGTTGCCATTGCTGGCGACGTGACTCTACCACACGTACTGTAGTCGCCTCTTACGACACCACCAGTACCAGGATGATCCTATTCTAGACCGGGACCATACGGCAAAAAAGAGTAATCTAATGTAAGAAAATCTAAGAAAGAAAAGACATAGAAATATGTTATTAATTTATAAAGATGGCACGACAAACTATCTGATTGTAAATTTGACGGAAGTGGGTTTGATTTCAACTCTTGATTTTTTGATTCAAACTCTTTGATTTCAACTTAATTCTGCCACACGTAATGTCTCAAAAATTTACTAACAACTAGGCTCACTCTGCCCATCCTGGTATATGCTAGATCTGGCTTAAAACTAAACCAAAATATTAACAATTAGAATAGTTTAGATGTTACATATCGTAGATTAAAGTGCACAATCATTATTAATGACGAAATGTCATTGTTCCTAAGCAATAATAAAATAAGTTTAGCGTATTTTATTTCACAAATATTTATATGTATTACATTTTGTGAGAAAATGTCCTAATACAAATAAAAA